>JAPDNY010000012.1:72801835-73159335 GCA_029375565.1 Gekko gecko | reverse complement strand
TGGATGTTGGGTGGCTCCAGGGGGCGGTAAGGTGGAGAAAGAGCCAGGGTCCTTACCCTGGGGGGGGGCACTGGGAAGAAGGAGGAGAAGGAGGAGAAGAGATTGGATTTATACCCCGCCCTTCACTCGGAGTCTCAGAGCAGCTAACAAACTCCTTTCCCTTCCCCTCCCCACAACAGACACCCTGTTGGGGGCTGGCTGGGAGAGCTCTTTCGAGACAGCTCTGACAGAACTATGGCTTGCCCAAGGTCAACCAGCGGCTGCAAGTAGAGGAGTGGGGAATCAAACCCAGTTCTCCCAGATGAGAGTCTGCGCGCTTAACCACTACTCCAAACTGGCTCTCTGGGAGCCCTTCCATCAACCAAAGGTATTGTGCGGCCTTTACTTGCCCTTTCGTTTTCATTCGCCAAGGGCCACTGAAGGCCACAGTGGTCCAGAAGAGGGAAAAGCTGCCCACTGACAGCTGGAAGGGGACTTTGGGCCTGATAACACTTTTCCGCAGGTCATCTCAGTTGCCAACCTCCAGGTTGGGACTGGAGATCTCCCGGAAAGACAACCAATCTCCAGATGACAAAGATCAGTCCCCCTGAATAAAATGGTTGCCTCGGAGGGTGGGGGGGGTCCCTCCCCGAACCATACCCTTCTTCGGCACCACACTCAAAATTTCCAGGAGTTGGCAACCCTAGTCCTCTAGCAGGGGACCCTTGGGCCAGCTCATCTTTACTGGTCCTTCTCAGGTCCCTTAAAAAATTCTGATGCTGGCAATAGGGCCTCCCAAACAGAGACCAGACTCACCACGTGGAGATACCTGCAAGAGCAGATATTGTTATTAAAACAGGTACAGCATGCCTTTTCAGTGATGCTCTTGAGGCGGCTGGGGAATACCTCTCGAGCAAGAAAGCCAAGGTGCAAATCAAATATGGCGGGATCAGAATTGTGGAACAGACACTTTGGGGGATGCTGCCCCGATCAATAATATAATCTAGTGAGGCCTTGCACCACACATCACCTCTGCCCAAGGGCAGATTAACAGGCGTGACGGGCAGTGCCTTTTCCAGTGGTGGCTCCCTCATGGTGGCAGTCTTTCCCTCAGAGAAGCCCCTTCAGCCCATTCTGTTCAAAGTGTGAGGAAGATAGCACAGAACTTTTTATTCTAGCAGGAGGGTCTGAGGGGCAAAAGCTGAAAATTTTATCAAAGGACCGAATTTTACCTCAGGAGCATTTCCTCGATTACCATTTTGTGACACTGTTTTATTTAGGCTGCTCTCCTGTTCCTGTTTTTTATTTATAACATGTTCATTCTTTTGCATTCTTAATGTCGAAAACCACTCGGAGAGCTCTCCTCAGCAAACGGCCAACATTATAATGCCCCTGTATAAATCTACGGTAGGTCTCATTTGGAATACTGCACAGTTCTGGTCTCTGTTTCTTTTAAAAAGGACTTTGCAGAGGTGGGAAAAGTACAGAGGAGGGCGACCGAGATGATGAGGGGGTTGGAGCACCTTTCCTACAAGGGAATTTTTAGTTTGGAAAAGAGACAACGAAGGGGAACACAATAAAAGAGATTTATAAAACTATGCAAGGCGTGGAAAGAGCTGACAAAGGGAACTTTTCCTCTCTCTCCCAGAATACCAGAACTCGAGGGCGTCCTGCTCCCTCTAAGCTGTGGAGACTTGTGAGCAAAAATTCTACTTTGTGAGCTACTGGCATTAAAGCTGTGAGTGAGCGATTTGGCTATGGCATAAATTAGTTTGCACTGGACTGGAGCCCTCCTTCCTGAGCGAAGACAACAATAAATAAATAAATAAATCTGTGAGCTGGAGGCTAAAAAACTGTGAGCTGGCTCACCCTAACTCAGGTTAGAGGGAATACTGCATCCAAGGAAGCTGATGGGCAGTAGGTTCAGGACAGACAAAAGGAAATACTACTTTACACAGAAAGTGATTAAAATGTGGAATTTGCTGCCAGAGGATGTAGTGACGGCCACAGGAATAGACAGTTTTGAAAGGGAATTAGAGGAGGAGAAGTCTATCAGTGG
The DNA here is from genome assembly GCA_029375565.1 of Gekko gecko. Taxonomy (NCBI): domain Eukaryota; kingdom Metazoa; phylum Chordata; class Lepidosauria; order Squamata; family Gekkonidae; genus Gekko; species Gekko gecko. The sequence goes on along the minus strand of JAPDNY010000012.1, from coordinate 73,157,297 downwards.
CTAGTAGCCACAGTGACTGAGTCCACAGTGACACAGTCCACATTCAGAGGCATTAATCCCCTGAATCCCAGAGCCAGGAGGCAACATCAGGGGAAGAACTTGGCCTCAATGCTCTTTTGTTGGTCCTCCAGAGGAACTGGTTGGCCGCCGTGTAAGACAGGATGCTGGACTAGATGGACCACTGGTCTGATACAGCAGGGCTCTTCTGTTCCTAAACTGGAGAGGGGGAACATTTCTAAATTCATTTGGTAGAAGTTTCTGTCACTGTCAGGAATACAACCTCCCCCGCCCCCCCCAATATTATGCTCAGCTGAGCCCTGAGCATGAACAAGCAGGTAGCCAAGGCCCAGGAGCGGGAGCGCAAGAAAAACCCGACAACCCTATTTCGAGTCTTGTTTGTCCAGAATTCTTGGGTTGGGAATCCAAAAGGGGTTGCCACTGCCTCGGACAGAAACCAGCCAGACCTGCTCCGGCACTTCTGGCAGCAGCTTCAGCTAGGAAATCAGCAGGTTAAGTTTTCCACGCATCCAAATGGTATCATCTGCCAATGCCTGAGATCAACTTGGCAACCTCCCAGATAGAAAGGAAACCGTCTCGCCAGAAGTTTCAGTGGATTTGTTTTCCAGAGCACAGAACGAACCTGAACTTTTTTTTAAAAAAAACAACCCTTCTGTTCTGTGTTGCCAGACACCACCTTGGGCTCAAGCTAGGGTGGCCAACTTTCTTTCAGGCAGGGCTCTTGTGCCATCAATGGCAACTTTGGCAGGTGGAAATCCAACAGGCTTCTACTCAGCCTGGAGGCGTGGCAACTTCAGCCCTTCACCCACCTTGGCAGCCGTGCCAGAATAAAAAGCAGTCATGGTTGCAGTCAAACCCAGAGAAACAGGAATACAGAGCCAAAAAGGTTGCCAGATTTTTTTTTAAAAAAGAGACTCCTGCCTCTTTAATGGGGGTCTGATGCACAGCAGTTCCAGAGCGGATGCGTTCTTGCCCCTGTTGTCTCTTTACCCACTTATGTTGTGTGTATTGGGCAAAAGGCACAGGAACAGAAGCAAGTGAAAGAGTTGGCAACACAGAAAGAGCTATGAGGGGAAATCTGGGAAGAATTTAAACAGGCAGGTTTCTTTTGTTTTTTAATTATCTAGGTCAGATTGGGGACATTCTCGTGAGAGGTTCTGCGCATAAATATTGTAGCCATTCCCAGTGTTCTGGCATGCGCTATGAGGGGAAGGAGCCTTCCTCCCTCCCTGCTAATTGCTGGGGACAATCAAAGTTAAGTGGGTAATTAACAGCAGCAAGAAGGCCTTAAAACCCCTTCCCCCCTCTCTCGAGCCACCTGGAATGCATAATGAAACGGGCTGCTAAGTGCAAGGAAGGGAAATATGTATTTCCAAGCCCACCGGCGGCCTTCGAAACTTTCCAGAGCTCCTTGTGGATCACACAAGCAGCCATTCGGAGTTCCCTGGCCCTACACGTCTGGATCTTAAGAGCGGGACACGGTTGCCGCCTTCCACTTTCCAGCAAGGCTCCTGAGCCTTCAGTGGCGCAGCAGGAAGAAATCCAACAGGGGAAGCGGTCCCAGGATCTTCTCCACGAGGACAAACGAGCCAAGGAACAGCTCAGTTCTCTGCCTTCTGCTACACATTTCTTTTTAAAAGACTAAAGGAAAGAGATAATTTCTCTCCCCCCCCCGTCAGAAGTTAAACCAGAAGGCCACCGGGGATTGAGGGCGGGAGCGTTTTAACGTGGACGCGAAAGAGAAGCGCTCTCTGAGTCCAGCAGCGCAAACCCCACGACTCTCCGCACGGCGCAGGAGCATTTTGCAGTCAGAGCACTGCAAAGCCGATATATTGAATTGCCAGGATGCCTTTGTCTAAGTCCCTTGGCCTTAAGCCAGGGTGCTGGCATTAGCGTGTGTGGAGAGAGAGAGAGAAAGAGGGAGGGCTGCTATACAAAGCAGACAGAGACACCATTTTGGATAATGATGAGAGAGGTTCCTCCCCGCCCCCCCGCTTTTCCAACCTAAAGAGTTTCTCTAGGGAAAGGGTGATGTAAAAGAAGTAGCGCAGGTTAATCAGGGATGGCCGAAGCATCCTCGAAAACTGCTGGGAAAGGCCCTTCTGGGTTGTCGTCCTTTTAATCTCTTCCTCAGGTATTGTTAAAGAGCCGTGATGAATTTGGGAGGGTGGGGTGACTTCTCCGATTGTTTCCTCCATCTCTTAGAGGCGGCAGACGGCGGCCTTTGCTTCCATCGCGCCCCAAAAGGTTGCAATTGCTTTTCAATCCAAAGTGCGAGGCGGAAATGTCGGCAGAGAGAGAGGGGGGAAACGCATTCCTACACAGGATCTGGAGCCATTGTGAAGGAGGGGGAAAAAGGGGGTTCCAGTTAAACCCAAGATTAGAGAACCGCTGGCTTTGGGGGGATTCCACGGATTCTGAAAGGCAGAGGCGATGCTTCTTTTTGGAGACAGATCAAGGCGGGCGGCCGTGTTAGTCTGTCTGTAGCAGTAGAAAGGGGCAACAGTCTGGGAGCACCTTAAAAGACTCACAGAATTTGTGGCAGGGGATCAGCTTTCGTGAGTCACTGTCCACGTCTTCGGATACATTCTGGCAGTATCTGAAGTGAGCGGTGACTCACAAAAGCTCCTACCCCGCCACAAATTTTGTTAGTCTTTAAGGTGCTTCTGGACTTCCGGCTCTTTTCTACTTCTTTTTGGAGTACCTTAAGGGGAAAGAGCTGCAGTGGCTCAAGTGGTTAAGACGCTGAACTGTAGGCTGTGGAAGGTCAGTAGTTCAGCAGTTCAAGACCCGAGAGTGCCGCATGACGGAGTGAGCTCCCGTCTCTAGTTCCAGCTCCTGCCAACCTAGCAGTTCGAAAGCAAGAAATTGCAAGTAGATAAATAGGCACCACTTCGGTGGGAAGGTAACAGCGTTCCGTGCGCCTTGGTGTTTAGTCATGCTGGCCACATGACCACGGAAATGTCTTCGGACAGCGCTGGCTCTTCGGCTTTGAAACAGAGATGAGCACCGCAACCCTAGAGTCGGATTTGACTGGCTTTCGAGCAGGGGAACCTTTACTAAGGGGAAAGATGTGGAAATCCCAGGTATGCAAAAACAAAAACTGTACACAAAACATTCCAGAAGAGTAGCTAGAACTTCAGGCCTATGGTACTTTTTGGGCTCAGTCCACCAGTAAGTTTTTCTGCAGGTCCCATGAGAGAAGGAGATGCACAGAGGCCCCAAATATGATGTGCATCCCTCATTCATTTTCAACGGTGTTCGTGCAGGTAAACGTGCTGGTGGACCAGGGAGCCGCCGTGGCGTTTGCTTGGCGTGCAGAAGGTCCCAGGTTCAATCCTCAGCGTCTCCAGTTAAAAGGACCAGGCAGTAGGTGTTGTGAAACACCTCCACCTGAAACCCCGGAGAGCCAACGCCAGTCTGAGCAGACAACGCTGTGTTCATGTACGTATTCAGGCCCTACTTTATTACTTGGGGCACGATAAGCAACATCCAGGCTTCATCTGATGCCAGTAACTTTCAAACCTCTCAAACGTCATCGTTTAAGCAACGGACCTTAACAATAAGGAACTTTTTAAAGGATCCCCTGCAAAAAGAAAGGAACGATGACTCCGAAAAGCATCCGTCTGAACAACAACTGAGCATCCATTTGAGAAGCAGTTTTAGCAGCCGCAGTCCCAAGTTCTCTAATAATGAATTATTATTAGAGAGCCAGTTTGGTGCAGTGGTTAAGTGCGCGGACTCTTATCTGGGAGAACCGGGTTTGATTCCCCACTCCTCCTCTTGCACCTGCTGATGTGACCTTGGGTCAGTCACAAGCTCTGGCACAGCTGTTCCTGAAAGAGCAGTTTCTGTCAGAGCTCTCTCAGCCCCACCTGCCTCACAGGGTGCCTGTTGTGGGGAGGGGAAGGGAAAGGAGTTTGTAAGCCGCTCTGAGACGCCTTTGGGCAGTGAAGGGCGGGGTATAAATCCAAACTCTTCTTCTTCTTCTTCTGAATTCCATCAGTGCCTGCCAAAGTATGGCTTGTAAAAAGGCAAGTCTTTTAACCAGAGCGTAAAGGCCAGAACGTTGGTCAAATGGGACTTGGCATTGAATCCCATGTTAAGTCATGAAACACCCTGGGTCAGTTATTTTCTCTCTGCATACCCCACCTCGTGGCGATGTGGTCATGATAAAACTCCCTGACCGGGATGATAAGACCAGGCTAGTGGTCTTATCGGATCTTGGGAGCTAAGCAGAGTCGATCCTAGATAGTACTTGGATGGGAGACCACCACCAAGGAAGACCAGCAGCGCTAAGCAGATCCAGGCAACGGCAAACCCTTCTGAACATCTCTTGCCTTGGAAACCCTACAGGGCAGCTGCAAGTTAGCCGCAAACTGTTGGAAACTTCCCACCAGTACCAGTGATAAAACACAGGGATACTGCTCCTAGGAAACAGGTTTAACTAGGACTCCAGCTGTTAACAGGGTAAACTTAACTTAATCGCAAGGTCTTCCTCTGCTCCCGGATCTGTACTCCAAAGTTACACCTTCTCTTACACACATCACCCAGATTGCACACCTGAAAGCACTTCCAACCAAACGACCCATCTCCTTGCCCAGTGCAGGCAAGCTGATTGCACCAAGCCTCAAGACCCTCTTCAACGGTCTAGCAGCTGATTGGGCCAGAGCCATGATACCCCGCCTCTCCCTTTCAGATCAGCAGCCAATGATTTGGCCCTGGCTTCGTTACAGAAAAAGTCACTTCTTGCAATCAGACTCATGAAGCTCTCTCTTTAGCGACAGCACAGCCCAAAGAGCTAGCCCCTCTCTGTATCTCTGGGGTTCGGCAGCCAGTTCTCCAAGCAATGGTGCAGAAGAGGGCTGCCAAGTGGGGTTTTTTTGGCTTGGCATAGAAATACAATGACGGGGAAAAAACTTTTAATGGGCTTAATTACAACCCAGCAGACTGCAGCTAAAAGCACAGGAGTTGAGCCAGTTTAAAAAAAAAGGGAAATTTGGTAACTCTCAAGGCAGAAGGAGGGAAGGGGTTATGGCTCCGTGGGAGAGGATGGCTGTGTTATGCAGAAGGCCCAGGTTCAACCCCGGGCATCCCCAGCGCAAAAGATCTGCCCGGAGGTGCTGTGGAAGACCTCCAGCTGGGCCCCCGGAGAGCGGCTGCCAGTCTGAGTGGGCAATACTGACCTCGGCGGGCCAAGGGTCTGACTCAGTACAAAGCAGGAACTTTATAGGTAGGCGCTCAGGAAAATGTGTATCATAGATGACTGTAACAGCTCGGCACACAATGTTCCTTTGGCGATGCCCAGAAGGAGCCAGGGACAGAAACAAATGCACATCCAGCGATTGCTGCTTTCTGAAAAGGGCAGAGCTGGAAGCTGGTGCGGGTAGTGAAAGTTGACAGAATTAGTAACGGATTCAGGAAGTCCCCATTTCCAAGCTCTCCTCTGCTACAAACTCCCTGGGGTGGCTTTGGGGGCAGGCCTCTCGCTCTCTCTCTCTCTCAGCCAGGAATAATACCAGCCTGCTGACAAGACTTGGGACTTGTGTGCGAAGTAGTCTGCTAGATGCTAAGGTGTTCAATTTCAGCCGAAAGAAACCTGGATTTGGGGCAGGGAGACCTGAGTTCGAATCCCTCCTCGGCCTGAGAAGCTTTCTCAGGTGGTGGTGCGCCAGTCTCTCAACCTCCTGCCTGACCTCCTTCTCAGGGTTCTTGTGGGGATAAAAGTACGTCACCCTAAACTCCTTACAAGAAAGGGCAGGCTATCAGGCAAAACGGTGGCGGTGAAAGGAACTTTGCAAAAAGAAAGGGGAAAAGAACAGCAGGGAAACAACCGAAGGGAAATAGGAGGAACATAGAAAGCGGAAGATAATGATAAAAGCGAAAACACAGTCAGTGGAAACAACAAGCAAGAGAGAGAGGTCATGTCATTCCTCTCTCATGCGCCCATTTCTCAGGTCTGCAGGCCTTAAAGGGCCCTGAAGAGCCTACAATTGGGTGAAGCGAATGCCAGCACCCTGGAAGTCCTTTTCTCTGCCGAGGGATTGGCCATGAGTCCTTCACACACAGCAGCCATTTCTTCAGCACCTCCGGCGCAACTTGCATGTGTAAACGGGTCCTTTGGGGCCTATTCACACACGAAAGCTCCCAGCGCCTCGCTGCATGTTGGAACGTGAACTCGGCCACCTGGCATCATCGCAAAGTGCAACCAAGCTGATACTTCGCTGGTTTCAAGGGCCAGCCTCCTAGTAACAGGACTGCCAACTTCCAAGTGAGACCTGGAGACCCCCCAGAATGACGACTGCTACTTCCGAGACCGGTTTCCCAGGAGAAAACAGCTCCTTTGGAGAACGGCCCCCCGTGGGCCTACTTGCTTGCTGAGGTCTCCCCTCCTCTCCAAATCTGCCCTCTCTAGGCACCGCTCCCAAACCTCCAGGAATTTCCCAAACCAGAGCTGGCAACCCTCGGGTCAGTCTCTGAAATGGATCAGCAGCAGTCCGGTCACGGCAGACAAAGGGCAGTTCTAGTTAACCTCCTAAGTAGCCGGCTTGCAGGACTGCCTGCCACAAGAGGGGATAAGGACCACTGGTTTCTAGGGCTTCGAAAGGGGTGGACAGATTGCTGGTGGGCAGCTCCCTCGCGGGCTATTAGCCACCAGAGCTGAAGGGGGTCTTCATTCAGGACTGGGGGCTCTCAGATGCGGGGCAGCAGTGAAGGGCCGGTGCCCTCAGCCCACAGGCTTTTCCGCAGCCCCCCAGGGAAAAAGGGCGCCAGCCCAGCAGGGTCAGCGCCGGCAGGGCTGTAACCAACGCTCCCTCCAAGCTGTGGAGTCTTGTGAGCAAAAATTCTATTTTGTGGGCTGCTGGCGTGAAAGTTGTGAGCGAGCAGTTTGGCTACTGCGTACAACGAGTTTGCTCTGGAGCCCTCCTTCCCGAGCTCAGGCAAAAGCGTGTGAGCCGGAGGCTAAAAAACTGTGAGCTGGCTCACCCTCACTCAGCTTAGGGGGAACACTGGCTGTAACCACATTCGGAACTCCCCGCAAAGTTCGCAGTCCCGGAGCGAGTGGGAACTAGTCCTGCGCCGAGAGGAGCGGGCGAGTCGATCCGCGCGAGAGTGCCTCTGAGAGCGTGCAGAGGGCAGGAGGGAGGGAGGGAGGGAGGCGGGCGCGTCCTGCGCCGCGCGCCCTCCCTCCCTCCCTCCTCCTCCCCGCCCGGGTCCGGCGCGCACTTGCAGGCAGCCGCCAGCAGCGGTCCTCGGCGAGGCGCGCCGCGCTCCTTCCTGCCTTGATCCGAATCAATCAGCCGCTCTAGGGAAGGAGACGAACCGGCGGGGGGGGGAGGCGGGGAAGCGGCAGGACCCGGCCGGACCCGGCTCCCCGCCGCCCCGCGCTCCCCGCCGCCCCGCCGGGCTCCCCCGCCGGCTCTCCAAGAGGCCCGAGCGGCCCGGTGGCCGGCCAGGGGGGCTCCCTCCGGAGGCGGCCAACTTTGGCCCCGGCCGGCGCTGGAGGGAGGGAGGGAGGGAGGGAAGGCGGCGGGCAGCGAGTCATGGCGGAGAAGGAGGAGATGAATCAGCGCGGCCGGCTGGCCAGGCGGGCGGAGTGGCGTGGCGAGGCCGGCGCGGCGCGCAGGAGGGAGAGGCGCGCCAAGTTGCCCCCCGCTCGGCCCCGGGGCCGCCCGACCACCTACCTTGGCTCGCCGCCGCCGCCGCCGCGAGGTGCGCGTTCAAGTTGGGCTTGTAGGACATGCCGGGAGGAGGAGGAGGCGGGCGGCGAGGCGAGGCGAGGGGAGCGCGGCGCCCAGCCAGCCAGCCAGCCGGGGGAAGAGCCCGTGGCGCGCCTCGGTGGCTCCCCGCGACTTTGGGCTTGTTTACCGCGCGGGGGAGGCGAGCGCTCGGCAAATATGGCCGTCACACGCCCGCACTCACTCGCCCGCCCGCCCGCCCGCACACACACCGCCCCGCGCCCGCCCGCCCGCCCTCACTCACCCCGCGCGGCCGTCGAGGTGCCCGCCGAGGGAGAGGCAGAGGCGGCCCCGGGGATGGCCAGGGCGGCCGCGGCGCGCCCCCTGCGAGCCGTCGGAGAGGGGCTTCCAGCGCGGGGAGGGAGGAGGCGGGGAGGGAGGGAGGGAGGGAGTGGCAGCGCGCTCGGGAAGCCAAGTTGGCGCTGGCAAGATGCAGAGATGGGTAAATGCATTTTTTTTTTAAAGCCTGGCATTTCCACACACAGACACCCCTTTTGCAGAATGAGTCTGGAGGGCGAGAGAGGAGACAGAGAGAGAGAGAGAGATGCAACTTCTCAAGAAAGTTCTCCAAAAAGAGTGTTTTGCGTTTTGGTAAAACGGAAAGGTCACAAAAGTTTAGGGAAGAGGTCTCCCCGAGACTTTTCCCTCTAAGAAAGGATGAGGGGGGGGATTGTTTTCCCCGCCTGGAGTCCGCGCGAGAAAGGCGGGCTACGAAGAACGTCAATGAAATTCCGAAATAAATAAATCCCCATTCTCTCTCCCCCCCGCCCGTCCAAAAAGGGAACGTTTCAAAGAAGTTGATGGGCTTGTTTGGGAAGAGACGGACGGCTTCAAGAGGGAATTATTAGATAAACATGTGGAGCAGAGGTCCATCAGTGACTATTAGCCACAAGGAACTCTCGGTCTGGGGCAAGTGAGGCTCTGTATTCTTGGTGCTTGGGTGGGGGGCAACAGTGGGAGGGCTTCTGGTGCCCTGGCCCCACTGCTGGACTTCCTGATGGCCCCTGGTATATTTTGGCCACTGTGTGACAGAGTGCTGGACTGGATGGGCCACTGGCCTGATCCAACATTGGCTTCTCTTATGTTCTTATGAGATGGGAGAAAGGGGAATTTCTAGCGGGTTCCCCCTCCCGGCAAAAAGAGGATGCCCAAAGAGGCTGCGGTAATTAAAAATAGCATCAATGGAGGCCAAATTTGCAGTTTTTCAGAAGAGCGTATATCAGTAAAGCGGCAGAGAAATTTAATAAGGTAAATGTCTCTTACCTGTTGGACAGCAAATACTGCCCTTTTTAACCGTTTTGCTCAGCATTCAGACTTTCCCCCCTAATTTGTATTTTGGCACATTTTGCTGTCTATTGCTCAACAAAATGTTGGAAATTGACATAGAAAGTAATTTATGTAATTATGATTCTCTGAAACAATTTTAAGCAATTTTTGCAGCTTGCTATTAGATCTTCCAGTAAATTGCAGATTTTAGCAATTAAGCCGCCTTGAACTCAGTTAGATTGCCTTCTGAGTAAACGTGCAGTATGCTGGCCTGCACCCCAGTTTCTAATGTACTGTACATATCCAGGCTATGAAAGTCTAAGAACTGCGCTTAGAAAAATAAACTTTTACTTCCCAGAGTCAGTCTTTGACTGTTAACATTTCTATTGCTGCAGTTTCAATTTATAGTTACTTTCCAGCGTAAATCAAGAGCCGGTGTGCTGTCGTGGTGAAGAGTGTCGGACTAGTATCTGGGAGACCCAGGTTCGAATCCCCACCAGGGCCATGGAAGCTCGCTGAGTGACCATGGGCCAGTCACACGATCTCAGCCTAACCTACCTTGCAGGGTTGTTGTGAGGATAAAGTGGAGGAGAGGAGAATGGTGTAAGCCGCTTTGGGTCCCTGCTGGAGAGAAAGGTGGGGAACAGATGAATTAAATAAATTCAGTATTGTCAGACTCGGGCACTTGACCAACTGTACTGGTTGTATTTCTACCCAGTATATTTGAGCGTTTTGTATCCTGCTTGCTTCCTGCATGTAGCCATTTGTTTAGCTTGCTACTGCCTGCGCTCTTATGGCTTCCCCTCACCTGCCATCACATTCCTGGGGGGGGGGTGAGTGCCTGTAGTAATTTAGGGAGGCTAGCTTCGGTAACTCTTCCATGGGGCCTCAAAGACATCTTTCACATGGGAAGTGTTCTTGAAATAGAGTCTGTCTGGCTAGTTGTTGACCGTCTATATTTCATGGTCTTCGTAGTAATGCTGACGTGTATGAATGGAATTTTGGGGTTGTGACTATACGTGGCTTTTCCGCCTTTGCACCTCAGTCCTGACAAAGAATTTGAACCCATAGCATCTCATATCAGTAAAAAATCTGTGCAATTCTGGTCACCACATCTCAGAAAGGATATTATAGCATTGCGGAAAGTGCAGAAAAGGGCAACTAGAATGATAAAAGGGTTGGAACACTTTCCCTTTGAAGAAAGGTTAAAGCGCGTGGGGCTCTTTAGCTTGGAGAAACGATGGCTGAGGGGTGACGTGATTGAGGTTTATAAGATTATGCATGGGATAGAGCAGGTAGAGAAAGAAGTTCTTTTCTCCCTTTCTCACAATGCGAGAACTCGTGGGCACTCCATGAAATTGCTGAGCAGTCGGGTTAGAACAGATAAAAGGAAGTAGTTCTTCACCCAAAGAGTGATTAACACGTGGAATTCACTGCCACAGGAGGTGGCGGTGGCTACAAGCATGGACGGCTTCAAGAGGGAATTAGATAAGCATATGGAGCAGAGGTCCATCAGTGGCTATTAGCCACAAGGTATAGATAGGAACTCTCAGTCTGGGGCAGGTGATGCTCTGTAGTCTTGGTGCTTGGGTGGGGGGACAACGGTGGGAGGGCTTCTAGTGTCCTGGACCTCCTGATGGACACCTGGTATTTTTGGCCACTGTTTGACAGAGTGTTGGACTGGATGGGCCATTGGCCTGATCCAGCAATGGCTTCTCTTATGTTCTTGTGTGATCTTGCGACGTGATTTGCGCGGCGTCTGTCATAACATGAACACCAGAAGAGCTTGTCTGGATGTGACCAAATGTCTATGTCACCTAGTATCCTGTCTCTTGTTGTGGTCAGCCAGATTTATTACTTATTCATTAAAGTACTTACATCCCACCTTTCCTCATTGCTCAAGGCAGCTTACAACTCACAGCTTAAAACGAACTGATGTCCTGGCTAGAGCTGGGGTGTGGAGAGCCGAAAAGCTCCCTCTGTTGTTACCATTGTTCCCTCTAAGCTGAGTTAGTGTGAGCTAGCCCACTTTTTTTAGCCTCCGGCTCACACCTTTTTGTCTTAGCTCAGGAAGGAGGGCTAATTTATGCAGCAGCCAAACCGCTTGCTCACAACTTTAATGCCAGTAGCTCGCAAAGGAGAATTTTTGCTCACAAGACCTCCACAGCTTAGTGGAAGCCTTGGTTGTTATCCTATGTATCTGGTTTGTAGCAGTACACTGCCCCTGTACCTGAAGTTTCCATTTATTCCATCATGGCCATTGATGGATCTCTCTTCCATTAACGTTTCTAATCCCCTTCTCAACATTTGAGGCTGAAGTGGATTCCCAGTTCCTTACATTTTCTAGTTCTTTATTCATGAATCCAGTAAAAAATTTTTTTAAAAGCTCTGAACCCCAAAATAAGATTTAGACCACCACAAGGTATTTGTGAATTTCCTGCACTGTGCAGGGGGTTGGGCTAGATGAGCTTGGAGGTCCCTTCCAACTCTACGATTCTGTGATTCTATGAAATCATACACCCTTGCATTCAGGGGACTCTGTCCTCCAAGGGGATATATGCTGTGTCAGCTGCACCAAAGTGAGGTGCCCCCACAACGAGTACACATATACCGAGGGAAAGCTGAACCCCAAAACAATCTTTAGACCACCCCGAATCACAGATCCCCACACCCCAGGAGACTGTCCCCTGCAAGAAGGCATACAGTGGTGCCAGGTCCAAACACAGTTTCTGGCACCACAATCCTCTATTTAGGTTGCCGGTGTCTGCACGTGTGTTTGGAGCAGCTGGCACAAGAATCAGGCTTTGGACCAGGAAACGGCATGTGTCCCCTTGGAGGGCAGAGTCCCCTTAATGTGGAGGTGTATGATGTGTGATGGTCCAAATCTTATTTTGGGCTGCAGAGCTTTTAAATTGTCCTCAATATTTGTTGTTGGGTGGGTGAATAAGGAACTAGGAAATGTGGATAAGGAACCAAGAACCAACTCCAGTTTGGTGTAGTGGTTAAGTGCCCGGACTCTAATCTGGGACAACCGGGTTTGATTCCCCACTCCTCCACTTGCAGCTGCTGGATGACCTTGGGCAAGCCATAGTTCTGTCAGAGCTGTTCTCTCAAGGACAGTTTCTGTCAGAAGTTCTCTCAGCCCCACCTACCTCACAGGGTGTCTGTTGTGGGGAGGGGAAGGGTAAGCCGCTCTGAGACTCTTCTTCTTCATCTTCCTCTTCTTCCTCCTCCTCCTCTTCCTCTTCCCAACCCATCTAAGCTGCTGAGCATCACGACGTCCTTTGACGACCAGTTCCATAAGGTATTTTTGCATTGGGTGAAATACTTCCATTTGTTAGTCCCTCCCGTACCAACTGCCCCTCAGTTTTATTGGGTGCCCCCTGAGTTCTAGCATTTGTGGGGGAGAAAGAAGTCCAGGTGTAATTTTATCAATCTCTGTCACGTCTTCCTGCAGTGAAGCTTTCTTTCTCAATTGTTCACTCACATCTGTTTAGCCTTTCCCCCCCACAGACTGTTTCGGCCTCTTATTTCTAGGGCTGTTTTCTGTACCTTTTCCAGCTCTGTGATATTCTTTTTAAGATCAGAAGAGCGAAACTGCACTGATCCAAAGGCTGGCGCCCCATAGATCTATGCAAGGGCATACTGGTAGTTTTATTTTCAGCTTCTTCCTTAATGATCCCTGGCATGGAATTTCTCTCACAGCTGAGTCATAGTGGACATTTTAATTAAGCTATCTACCTTGACCCGAAGATCTTTTTCGTAGGTGGGCACCCACACTTCACACTCCATCAGTGTATATCCAAATGTCGTATTTTTGCTTTTTGTCAGCCAATTAAAACAGTTGTTAGACTGAGAGCCAGCTTGGTGAGGTGGTTAAAAGCGGCAGGACTCTGGAGAACTGGGTTAGATTCCCCACTCCTCCACATGAAGTCAGCTAGGTGACCTTGGGGCCAGTCACCGTTCTCTCAGAGCTGTTCCCTCAAGAGCAGTTCTCTCAGAACTCTCTCAGCCCCACACACCTCACAGGGTGTCCACTGTGGCGAGAGGAGGAGAAGGCAATTGTAAGCCGCTTGTCCCAGGTAGTGAAGAGAGGGGTATAAAGCCAACTCTTCTTAAGGACATAAGAGAAGCCAATGTTGGATTAGGCCAATGGCCCATTCAGAGCAACACTCTGTCACACAGTGGCCAAAAATACCAGATGCCATCAGGAGGTCCAGCACTGGGGCCAGGACACTAGAAGCCCTCCCACTGTTGACCCCCCCAAGGACCAAGAATACAGAGCCTCATTTGCCCCAGACCGAGAGTTCCCATCTATGCCCTGTGGCTAATAGCCACTGATGGACCTCTGCTCCATATGTTTATCCAGTCCCCTCACAAGAACATAAGAGAAGCCATGTTGGATCGGGCCAGTGGCCCATCCAGTCCAACATTGTCACACAGTGGCCGAAAATACCAGGTGCCATCAGGAGGTCCACCAGTGGGGCCGGGACACTAGAAGCCCTCCCACTGTTGACCCCCCCAAGCACCAAGAAGACAAAGGGGTGCGCCATATGTTTATCTAATTCCCTCTTGAAGCCGCCCATGCTTGTAGCCGCCACCACCTCCTGGGGCAGTGAATTCCATGTGTTAATCACTCTTTGGGTGAAGAAGGACTTCCTTTTATCCGTTCTAACCCGACTGCTCAGCAATTTGCGTCCCCACAAGTTCACTGAGTGCCCACGAGCTCTTGTATTGTGATTATCTTCCTCCTTGATGATCTTCCTTTACACAGATTCACTTGATACCAATCCAGTTTGCAAACGGAGAAAGAAGTGCGAATTTCCCATCCAGTTCTCAGTTACCCTTCGTAATCACGGTGAAAAGCCATTTTTAACATTGTCTCATTACTCACTTTTGAAACATGTAATTAAATGTCATGTCACAAAGACGTCTGACCCAAAATAGCTTTCCAGAGCAGAACAAGTGTGTCCTTAGATAAAGTGCAATCCCATTAATTAGATTCCGCTGCCACAGATTAAAAACGAGCCTCACTCATTCATGATCTCAAGCTTGAATTTTCATCTGTTTATGTAATGTCGCCGTGGCGGTCATAACCATCTTCCGTAATATCATCTGATGCTGACCACTGCAACTGGCTCATCCCTGGGACTTATTTTGGTAGGACAATTCATTGCAGGTTTGCCCAACGTCTCCTTTGGTGAAGGGAGTCTTTTAATTGCACAAATTATTCCCTAAAATCACCAGTTTCTCGGCATTCCCGCAAACCGTGCTGCTGGTGTGATCAAAGGTTACATTGTGTAACGTCTGATGGGTTCCCATCCAGCCAGAAAAAGATGGCTTGTCAACATTCACAACCATTGCCTTAAATCTTGCCAGAGATATTTTGTGCAAATGTTTACATTAATGCATTTCACACTCAACCTGTTCCTGTTTGGGTTTTTTTTGGTGGTGGGGGGGGGCAGCATCAGAAGGGAATGCTTTGTGGAAGGAATTCATAGCCTAACATTGGTTTTCACCAGTAGAAAGAAGAGTCCAGTGGCACCTTCAAGACTAACAAAATTTATGGTAGGCTTTTGTGAGTCACGGCATACTTCTTTGGATATAGCTAAAAGGGGAGTCCCATCTGTCCTATATTTTGGAAAGTGAATTCAGATGCCAAATGACATTAGGAGGGAAATGACAATAACAGGTGTGACTGAATTAGGTGTGATATGCAGAGAGGTAGTAGGTGTGGAGAAATTGGCATTGGGAATGAGACAGGAAGCCTAGGTCTCGATTCAGTCCAGGTGGAATTTTCTAAAAAATTATTTATTATTTCAATTTATACCCCGCCCTCCCCGCAAGCAGGAAAAAAATATCGATAAGCACTTTTAGTTTTGGTTATTTTAACAATGCTATTTACGATCCATGTTGTATGCTCAATTTATATCTGTGTGACTGATTGTAACAACCTTTGGGCATACACTTCTGTTACAACTGTTGACTGCTATTTATCATTTAATTCATGTATACCTCACCTTTCTCCCCAGTGTGGACCCAACATGGCTTACATAATTCTCCTCTCCTCCCTCTTCATCCTCAAAGCTACCCTGTGAAGTAGGTTAGGGTGAGAGAGTGTGACTAGCCTAAGGGCGCCCAGCAAACTTCCATGGCACAAGTGAGGATTCGATTCGAATCTGGGTCTCCCAGATACTACGCCACACTGGCTCTTTAAGTTTTTTACTTTCAACCACCCTCTGCAAGGGAATCCGTTTCCCCAAGGTGCCATCCCGAAATGGAGTTCCTTTGAGCCTGGCCTGTCAAGAGACTAGTCTGCCTAGTACTCCCTTGTCAGTTCAGAGACATTGGTTCAGATGTGGGCCACGCAGAACTTACAGCAGCTGCTCTTGCTGAGAACCTGAGGTCAAGGTGACTGTAGCTTCAACAAGTGAGATAAGAAAGATGGGAGGCCATCACAGGTGCTGGTCAGACCATTAAGCCTACAGGCTTCAAGAAGAAGAGGAGACTGGATTTATACCCCCCCTTCACTCGGAGTCTCAGAACACCTTACAAATTCCCTTCCCCTCCCCACCCCACAACAGACACCCTGTGAGGTAGGTGGGGCTGAGAGAGCTCTTTCCAGAACTGCTTTTTCAAAAACAGCTCTTGTCAGAACTATGGCTCGCCCAAGGTCATCCAGCAGCTGCAAGTGGAGGAGTGAGGAATCGAACCCGGTTCTCCCAGATTAGAGTCTGCACACTTAACCACTACACCAAACTGGCTCAAGGCCGGAAGAATACAGGAGGGAGATTGGCCTGTCCGTTCCGTCTCCTTAGTGCAAGGACTCATAGGTGGGAGAAGGTTTTTTGCTTAGTTAGGCTTGGCATAGCTGCAGAGTGCCCAGCCTCATGATGGCAATTCAACTGATTGGTTGGGTTACCGGAGGAGCAACATACCTGATGGATCAAGTTACATAATTATTTGAGTAGTCAACTAGAATTAGGCCAGTTGCAGGTCCTTGGGCATTAAGGTCCTGCTGGTGGGCCTCCTGATGGCACCTGGGTTTTGGCCACTGGGTGATACAGAGTGTTGGACTGGATGGGTCATTGGCCTGTTCCAACATGGTTTCTCTTAGGTTCTTATGTCTGGGGCAGTGATGCTTTGTCTTCTTCGTGCTTGGGGGGCTTCTGGAGTTCTGGCCCTGCTGGTGGACCTCATGTTGGCCACCTGGGTTTTAGCCACGGTGTGACATAGAGTGCTGGACTGGATGGGCCATTGGCCTGATCCAACGTTCTCTTATGTCCTTAGAAGATCTTTCATTCTCATTTCACCCCTTTGTCTGGATCAATCTAATTTTGGGACGCTTTGTGGCTCTGGGTGGGCCAGGTTAGCCGGAGCACCTGGTTTGGGCCTTGAAACTCTGTCAGACTCAGTCCTGCTGGGTAACATTTGGATTTAAAACCAATGCTTGTAAATGTTCTTAGGATATTTAGCTTTATGATCTTATCCTCACTGTTCACTGCTCCTATATTGTATATTCCTGCACATTTTTTACCCCGTGGTTGACGGGGTAGTTAAAGGGAGTGGCGGCGGCATTATTTTGGGGTGCGTAGATTCCCTTTGGACCAAATTGTCCCCATTCAGGATGCTTTTATAAGCCCCCAACAGCCCTTTTTTTGACAAGAGAGAGACCGACCCCTACAGGCTCCTCCCTCAACCTGGATCTATCTACACGAAAGCATTTGGTTGGTGAAAAACAGAGCTCTGATTCATTTTCCCCTTTGGTCAGCTCACAGATCGACCATAAACTTGCTTCTCCCTTCCTGGAATGAAAATTTAGGCATTTATTGCTCGTCCAGAGATGTGTTATTCCATAAGCACATTTCATCCTTTTACAACAGGTGTCCATCAGTATATACTGGACCAGCAGATTCTGCACCCTGCATGGGAGACCCCCCACGTCAATCCAGGGATGCTAGGCAGAGGCAATGGCAAACCAGCTCTGAAGCCAGTTTGGTGCAGTGGTTAAGTGGGCGGACTCTAATCTGGGAGAACCAGGCTTGATTCCCCACTCCTCCACTTGCACCTGCTGGATGACCTTGGGCAAGCCATAGTTCTGGCACAGCTGTCCTTGAAAAAGAGCAGTTTCTGTCAGAGCTCTCTCAGCCCCACCTACCTCACAGGGTGTCTGCTGTGGGGAGGGGAAAGGACAGGAGTCTGTAAGTTGCTCTGAGACTCCGAGTAAAGGGCGGAACATAAATCCAATCTCTTCTTCTTTCCTTGAAAACCCTACGGCATCGCCATAAACAGGGCTTTTGTAGAAAAAGCCCAGCAGGAACTCATTAGCATAATAGGCCACACCCAACAGCAGAAACTCACTAGCCTATTAGGCCACACCCGACACCACAGCTTATTAGCCTATTAGGCCACACCCCCATGTTACCAAAAGTGTGGTCATCCAGCCACACCCACCTTTTGCTTCTTATTCTGTTTACCTTGTTTGTTGTCAAAACCCAGGGCTTTTTTGGTAGCAGGAACTCCTTTGCATGTTAGGCCGCACACCCCTCATGTAGCCAATCCTCATGAGTTTCTGCTGTTGGGTGTGGCCTGTTATGCTAATAATTTCCTGCTGGAGTGGCCGGCTTGGGAGCCAGCCGGAACGCCGTTCCTGTGCGTTCCTGCCCAAAAATAGCCCTGACCATAAATTCACTGCGACTTGATGGCACTTTCCATGAGGAACGTTGGGATATATGCTTTAATAAATACTTCCTGCATATTGGAGGCATCCTCCAAGCAGTCCACATTCGGAACATCCTGCCTACCCTCAGCTCAAATTGTCAGCTTCCTATACAAGTCCTTGTTCTGGTCTTACTTCTCAGCTGGAAGTAGCCAAGTCCGGAGGGCTGGCTCAGGCAGAGATGCAGCAGGCTGCCTGTTCTGGGGTGTGTGTGTTGGCTTTCTGATGAATCTCTGCTGAAGGAGTCCCATGTAGTGTTCCCTCTAAGCTGTTAGCGTGAGCTAGCTCAATCTTCTAGCCTCCGGCTCACACATTTTTGTCTTAGCTTGGGAAGGATGGCTCTGGAGCGAACTAATTTAGGCAGTGGCCAAACCGCTCACTCACAACTTTCATGCTAGTGGCTCACCAAGTAGCATTTTTGCTCACAGGACTCGACCGCCGAGAGGAGGCATTGGTCCCACCTGATGGGAGAGCGAGGGCAGAATTACCAGAACCCGGGAGAGACTGAATAGGAAGAAGCAAGAGACCAGAGCAGTTAAACATGCAGACACACACAGAACATCTCCCAAGCAGGCGATCTGGATACTTAAAAACCATAACTTTATAGTAATTTCAGAATTTTTGGCATAGACTTGCACCATGATCCTGTCAGAAATGGCTCATTGTTTTAGCTCTCATACTGTGTTCATTCTTCTGTGTTCCCTATCTTGTCCCTGCTTTTGCGCTTGCGTAGGTATGCTTGCAGTAACGTGGGAGCTTTGCCTCTACAGCTTGGTGTTATCACGGTGGCCTTAAGAACATAAGAGAAGCCAATGTTGAATCAGGCCAATGGCCTATCTAGTCCAACACTCTGTCACACAGCGGCCAAAATATACCAGGTGCCATCAGGTCCATCAGTGGGGCCAGGGCACCAGAAGCCCTCCCACTGCTGCCCCCTCCAGCACCAAGAATAGAGTGCATCACCTGCCCCAGACTGAGAGTTCCCATCTATATCCTGTGGCTAATAGCCACTGGTGGACTTCTGCTCCATATGTTTATCTAATTTCCTCTTGAAACTGTCCATGCTTGCAGCTGCCACGACCTCCTGTGGCAGTGAATTCCATATGTTAATCACTCTTTGGGTGAAGAAGTATTTCCTTTTATCTGTTCTAACCCGACTGCTCAGCAATTTCATGGAGTGCCCACGAGTTCTTGTATTGTGAGAAAGGGAGAAAAGTACTTCTTTCTCAACCTGCTCAATCCCATTCATAATCTTATAAACCTCGATCATGTCACCTCTCAGCCGTCGTTCCTCCAAGCTAAAGAGCCCCAAGCATTTTAACCTTTCTTCATAGGGAAGGTGTTCCAACCCTTTTATCATTCTAGTTGCCCTTCTCTGCACTTTTTCCAATGCTATATCATCCTTTTTGAGATGTGGTGAATGAATTGAATGCAGGCTTTGGGCTATTCTTGAGTCTCTGAGAATTTTCCAGTCCTGTGAAGCCAAGGGGTGGGGGGAGGTAGTCTCCCGATCATTAAGTAACCCTCCCACTGGGAGTTTCCCGTGCGCGCGCTTGAAGTTCATTTGCTAGTTGCAATTTTACATCATACTATAATTATGCCTGAGCATCCCATCCCGCCATTCCTGACAATAACCTTGCACCTGTGGGTTTTAGCACTGTATTCCAATAAAGCCTTTCTTTGCTTCAAGTATGCTTGGATCTACCTCCTTTTGAACCTGACAGATCCAAACGGGAGAACGTTAACAGCACTGCGCCTGCACATTCGTCTGAGTGATGAAACGTGACGCTGCGGCTTGTTAGAACAATAGTTTTTTTTCTTTTTAATTATTTGACCACCTACAAGATTTTTTTGGTATCTTGCGGCTTTGTGGACAGGTTTATACAATCTCAAATTTTCAATAGTGCAACCTGTGCAAGCAAGAAATGACAAACATTGTCCTTCACTTTCTTATAAACATCTACTATTATAGGCAGAACAAAACTTACCCATATTATAGATAAGTGACTATTCACATTTTGTACATTTACAATTTTAAACAGCTCCAGGATAAACTCTACAATGTCTTACAACATAAACAGGATTCAAATTACGGGGCAACAGAAAGAAAAACAAAAAAGTACATACATCGGAATCCTCGCGTGCCCCATTTCCCCTCCCCCCAATGTCTAATTTACAGCTCAAGTCTTCAGTAACAAACAAAAACCAACATAAAAATAGGACTGTCGTGTGAAATGGAAGTGAATTTGCACTTAAGTTTCCGGAAACCTCACTGGATAAAAAAGTAACGTTTTAAAGGGAGGGGGAAAAGGAGGAAAAAAAACAACCACACAAACACAAATTGAAAGAAATCAGGCTTTTTAAAAGCCACCCTTGCAGCACACATTAGGAACACCATTAATACATTAAAAAAGGAACCTTTTAAAAATTTAAGATGTTTTTGTTCACACACAAAAATAAAACAAGCTGCAGATTCAAATATATAACCCTCAAGGAGAAAAAGGCAGAAAAATGCAAGATCTGAATTAGAACGCAGCCCCCTCGACGCCACGGCGAGATTGTGTCTCTCTCTCTCCCAGTTGACGTTTGGGGCAAGATCCCATTCATGCCCGATCCGAAGACATGCACAGCCGGAACAGAAACGGGAAACGGACCGGGAACGAACACGTGGATTGCGGAACTTCTGGATTTCCCATGCGTTATCTTCTTTCAAAAAAATAAACGTACTCTTTTTTTCTGTAAGCCGAGACCTCTGCGCACGCACGGACTTCCCCCTGCCATTGTAGATAAATTGTCTCTGTACACAAACCCAAAATAACATGCATCTGAGGACCTCCCTCTGCAGCAATGGCACCGACGCACCGCATTAAACCCTGAGCGCTGGATGACAAGGAGAAACGATGAGAGAGCTTGGCCGGGAACTTCCAAGCCTCTTCCAAAACAAAAGCCGTGGGTGGGTAAGCTTGAGTCGGACGCGCGCATACACACACACACGCAAAAAAAAAAAAAAATGGTAAAAAAGAAATCCCAAACAGGAAGCACTACAGAGAGCACGGGGAATTAAAAAAAAAAGAAAAGAAAAAAGACACATGGACCACTGTAAAGCAATGCCAGGCTTTCAGTTGGATCACCCTTCACGGTGCCTCTCTGCTTCTGCACAGTTCGGAGAGGGAATGACGGAACTGAAAGTTTATATTTCTTTGGAATCTGTCCCTGATATTTCTTTCAAACGCGGATGATATGCCTTGAACGGATGGTTTCCCAAAGTGGCGCTTGCCCCCCCCCTTCACGCATTGTTGAAGTAGGTGAGGCTCTGCGGGTGGTGCTGCTGCCAGAGCTGGTGCTGCTGCACCGCCAGCTGCTGAGACTGGTCGGACGTCGACAGGAGGTTGACGAGGGGAGACATACAGCTGGCGGGAATGATCAAGCCTGCAAGGAATGGAAGAGCACATGAGAGAAGCCAGTGTTGGGTCAGGCCAGCGGATCATCCAGTCCAACACACTGGGTCACACAGTGGCCAAAATACCAGGTGCCATCAGGAGGTCCAGCAGTGGGGCCAGGACACCAGAAGCCCTCCCACTGCTGCCCCCCCACAAGCACCAAGAATACAGAGCATCACTTGCCCCAGAGTCCCTATCTATACCTTGTGGCTAATAGCCACTGATGGACCTCTGCTCCATATGTTTATCTAATTCCCTCTTGAAGCCGCCCATGCTTGTAGCTGCCACCACCTCTTGTGGCAGTGAATTCCAGTTAACCACTCTTTGGGTGAAGAACTCCTTCCTTTTATCCGTTCTAACCCAACCGCTCAGCAATTTTATGGAGTGGCCCTGAGTTCTTGTATTGTGAGAAAGGGAGAAAGGTACTTCTTTCTCAACCTGCTCTATCCCATGCATACTCTGATAAACCTCGATCATGTCACCCCTCAGCCGTCGTTTCTCCAAGCTAAAGAGCCCCAAGCGCCTCAACCTTTCCTCACAGGGAAAGTTCTCCAGCCCTTTGATAATTCGAGTTGCCTTTTCTGCACTTTTTCCAAAGCTATAATATCCTTTTTAAGGTGTGGTGACCAGAACTGCACACAGTATTCTGTATGAGGTCGCACCATTGATTTATATAGGGGCATGATGATTCTGGCTGATCTGAGAGATGGGGTTTGGTTTCACGGACTAAAAAAACGACCTTGCACCATCTTGATCCGCCTTGAAGTTTGGGCAGGAAAGGCAGATGGAAGAGGACATAAAGAAAACAGGGTTTTTGGATTTGTTTATAATTTGGGCATGCTTTGTATTGTTATCTGTGCTGGTCGTTGACCGTATTAATAAACTAAACAGAACGGACGTTTGGGTCCAGTGGCACCTTTAAGACCAACAAAGTTCAATTATGGGTAGAAGCTTTCGTGTGTTGTGCACACTTTGAAGAACCCACGTAGTCTAATTCTGGGTATCAGCTTTTGTTTGTGTGTGTGTGCACAATTTGATGAACCAACAAAGTTTAATTCTAGATATACCCTTTCACATGCATGCACACTTCAAAGAAGTGTGCACACACACAAAAGCTTATACCCAGAATGCAACTCTGTTGGTCTTAAAGATGCCACCGGACTCAAACTTTGTGCTGTTGCTTCAGACCGACACAGCCACCCACCTGAGCAAATAAAATAAAAAAAACAGAATAAACTCCGGGGGCCTGGACGGGAGCAGCCCTACCGCTGGAATGGGGCTGCTGATCTGGAAGGCAGGGAAGAGATTGGATTTATACCCAGCCCTTCACTCGAGAGTCTCAGAGTGGCTTACGAACTCCTTTCCCTCCCCCTCCCCACAACGGACACCCTGTGAGCAATGCTCCCTCTAAGCCATGGAGTCTTGTGAGCAAAAATTCTACTTTGTGAGCTACTGGCATTAAAGCTGTGAGCGAGCCATTTGGCTACTGCATAAATTAGTTTGCTCTGGAGCCATCCTTCCTGAGCTGAGACAAAAATCTGTGAGCTGGAGGCTAAAAAACTGTGAGCTAGCTCACGCTAACTCAGCTTAGAGGGAACACTTCCTGTGAGGCAGGCGGGGCTGAGAGAGCTCTTTCAAGAACTGTCCTCGAGAGAACAGCTCTGACAGAACTATGGCTTGCCCAAGGTCACACCCAGCAGCTGCAAGCGGAGGAGTGGGGAATCAAACCTGGTTCTCCCAGATTAGAGTCTGCACACTTAACCACTACACCAAACTGGGAGGGGCCCCTGAGTGCAAGCCCTTCCTCACGTGAGCTGTTTGGTGTATTTCAGAATCAAAACATGCTTTCATGGAGGAGTCTCCCAAGTTTGGACCAGATCCTGAGAAATAACTTGCTGGACTCCTAAGCCAGAATTTCCTCAGTTCTGCTGCCCTGGAGTCCTCGCTGGACTTCCAGAGTAATAATCTGTGTATCAGATTCCACAATATATTTTGAAGCCCCCATGACCACGGCCTCTCTAATGAGCACCAAGAAAAGCAGCTCTTCTGGGCTTTGCCCTTGAGCTGACATATTTGGAAAAGCACTGTTACCCTCCATTATAGAGGATGTAGCCCAGGGGTGTCAAACACACGGCCCGGGGGCCGAATCAGCCCCCTGGAGAGCTTTTATCAGGCACCCAGTGGACCTGGCCATCTCCTGCTTCCAGTTCTGCTGCTGCTGCTCCTGCATCATCGCTTGCTTCGCCAGACTCTCTTAATCACTCAGCCGTTTCATGTTCCAACCTGGTTCCCGGACTCAGAACTCTGAGCAGGAGATTTCCGTGGTGAATGTCAATAAATCAAAAGTAGGTTTGCAGCTTACAGAGCTAATGTTTTGAGCATGTTTTTATTTTAAGTTTAAAAAAACCCTTTTGTGTTTGTGTCCTTTATAAAGTTTATCTCCCCGCTACCTGGCATGACATTTTATGACACACACGGCCCGGCCCAACAAGGTCTCATTCATGTCAGATCCGGCCCGCGTAACAAATGAGTTTGACAGCCCTGATCTAGCCCATATGAAAAACCCCAAGAGGCTTCGTTTCTGCCTTGTGAACTAGTTGTGACGTTTTTCTGGACCCTGACTGTGCAGAAGGTTGCAGGTTCGATCCCTGGCACTGCCTGTAAAAAGGACCAAGCGGCAAATGATGTGAAAGACCTCCACCTGAGACCCTGGAGAGCCGCTGCCAGTTGGAGGAGACGATACTTAATGGACCAATGGTCTGATTCAGTAGAAGGCAGATTCATGTTTGTGACTTAGTAGCCTGGCCCTAACTGGCAAGAAAATAGCTGTTAACTGAAGCCCTGGTTTGGGAATCATCCAAAAGATGTCCCTCCCCTTTCCCCGTGTATTGTTTCTTTTATAGCTTGTGGGCATGGGGGGGAAGGGGCTGGCGCCTTGTTTTCATTTAAGTCATTTGCCTGCCGTCAACCCAGTATAATGAATTCTGATAGATCCAGGTTGCTCTGGGAAATGGAATTCATCCTGATTTTTGGACAAAAGAACGGCCTTTTGCACGACTGGCCATCACGCTCACCTACGATCCTCTGTCCGTCCTCCGTCCTTAGCCGAACTATCTGCATTTTGACATTGGTGCCACTCACGGAGGCTAGAACTCCTTCGACCTTCGTCCAGACACTCAAGACTGAACCGCAAAGGACGTAATACATCCGACAACGCAAGCCCACTTCGCAGACCAGGCCCAGGCTGGCTTTCTTGCAGTTGCCTCTCCTGGAGGAAGAAGGAGGAGAATCAAGGCACAGCCCTTCGACCAACTTTAAGAATGTAAGAGAAGCCGTGTCGGATCAGGCCAACGGCTCATCCAATCCAACATTCTGGGTTACTCAGTGGCTGAAACCCAGGTGCCATCAGGAGGTCCACTAGCGGGGCCAGAACTCCAGAAGATGTCCCACTCTTGCCCCCTGAAGCACCAAGGATACCCAGCATCACTGCCCCAGACAGAGTGTTCCATCTACACTTTGTGGCTAATAGCCACTGATGGACCTCTGCTCCACAGGTTTATCCAGACCCCTCTTGAAGTGGTCTATGCTTCATGTGGAAGTGAATCCCATGTGTTATTTACCCTTTGGGTGACAAAGTACTTATAAGAACATGAGAACTAAGTTTTCCACAAACAGCTACACAAATATGATATCCCATAAATCATATTGGGAATTATCCTTTACAGATGAGGAAACAGCTTTACGCAAGTGTAGCAAACTCACACAACTCCCTCCTCCTCACAGGAACAGAAGCAACTGACAGCCAGATTCCATCTCCTCAGTCATTATGTAGAAACCTTAATACCACTAATATAAACAGCTTTTTTGAATATGAATAGCTGCTAACCGCAAACATGGATCTACAGTGATTGATTTCGGCATGCTTCTCTGACAAGAACAGAGAGCGCACTAGAGATTCTTCGTGGGACTTTTAATTCATCATGTTCTCCAAGGTGGAAAATGCAGGTCCATGGGCACCACTCTGCATCAAAACCTTCCACCCTCCACATTCCTAATATTAAAACATGACAGGAAGAGAAAAACAGAAAATCCTTTCCCAAGATCAAGATAAAACTAGCACAATTCTCATGATACTTGTGCTGTGGTAAAGCCATCAAGGGGACATTCTGCTGTATTTCCCCCCTAAAGAAACTCTTCGGAATATACCCCATACAGACTACGTCCGGTGGCCTCGGAGGAGGAAGATTGCACTTGTATGGGAGAACTCACCAGTAAACAATCAGCAATCACACAGTAAACATGAAAAAATAAAAAACTGTGCAAAAAGACACTAAGAAAAATCACAGAACAATTTACTAATGAGTGAGTTTAGTCATGCTGGACACATGGCTATGGAAACATCTTCGGACAGCGCTGGCTC
Organism: Gekko gecko; assembly: GCA_029375565.1. Classification (NCBI taxonomy): domain Eukaryota; kingdom Metazoa; phylum Chordata; class Lepidosauria; order Squamata; family Gekkonidae; genus Gekko; species Gekko gecko. The sequence goes on along the minus strand of JAPDNY010000012.1, from coordinate 73,131,695 downwards.
TTCAGCTTTGAAACGGAGATGAGCACCGCAACCCTAGAGTTGGATTCGACTGGCTTTTGAGCAAGGGAACCTTTACTAACATAAATATAACTGACAGTAATACAATTAAGAATACCACTGAAGTAGTATATACACAAATTTATACTACTTTTAGTGGTATTCTTAGTTGTATCACTAACAGTTAGACTTGTGTTACTCAGTAAATTATTCTGTAATTTTTCTTAGTGTCTTTTTGCACAGAACTCACCAGTAAGCATGGGTGCAAGTGTCTGCTGAGGACGTGTACTGCTCCAGCCAGTGGGGAAAGGCATCTTCAGAAGGTACCTGGGTAACAAACAGACAACACAATTTATTACAACCAGATGCTGTTTCTTGAGTTCTAAGAGCAAAAAGTGTGAGCGTGTGGCGTGTGAACCAGCTGAGACGGAGAGGGAGAAAGATCTTGGGGTCACAGTCAACGGCTTGATGAACATGTCAATCCTGTGTGCTGCAGCAGTGAAAAGGCAAACTCTCTTGTTAGAGATAAAGAAGGGATGAAAAATAAAATGGCTGACATTAGAATGTCCCCGTATAGATCTATGGTGCGGCCTCATTTGGAATACTGTGTACCGGTGCCAGGAGGTATCATCAGGGGAAGGCCTCGGCCTTTGTGCCCTGTTGTTGGCTCTCCAGAAGAATGGGTTGGCCGCTGTGTGAGACAGGAGGTTGGGCTAGATGGACCACTGGTCTGATCCAGCAGGGCTCTGCTGGTGTTCTTCTCAGGGAAGGCCTCGGCCTCTCTGCTCTGCTATTGGCCCTCCAGAGGAACTGGCTGGCCCCTGTGTGAGACGGGAGGCTGGACTAGAGGGACCCTCACTGGTCTGATCCAGCAGGGCTCTTCTCATGTTCTTATCAGGGGAAGGCCTCAGCCTCTCTGCCCTGTTGTTGGCCATCCAGAGAAACTAGTTGGCCACCGTGTGAGACAGGATGCTGAAATAGATGGACCACTGGTCTGATCCAGCAGGGCTCTTCTGATGTTCTTGTGAGAGGAAGGCCTTGACCTCTATGCCGTTGGCCTGCCAGAGGCACTGGCTGGCCACTAAATGAGACAGGATGCTGGACTAGATGGACCCTTACTGATTTCATCCAGCAGGGATCCCTCCAGGTTCTTGTAAGCATCCCTCATAGCATGCACCACATTCATACTTTACATCTTTAGGTGAACACGCTTGATGTTCACACCTTTAAAAGGGTGATACAAAGGGACCTTCAGTCAATAAAACTGGCTAGCTGGTCAGTGTGTGAAAGAGAATACCCTAGATTAGAAGGAGGGGAGTGGGAAAGAGAGAGGGAGGATTCTAGGCATGCACGATGCACTGGAAACCAGTCTAGGAGCAATGTTGTCTCAGTAGAATTGATACACCTCAGCAGCACCTCGGTAACAAGATGCACAGGCATAAGGTAATACGGCACATCTTCAGTTCTCACATCGTAAGTTACCATACATTTATATAAAAGTAAAAAATGATTAAACTGAGACTATTTTACTTTGGTCTCATTTTGAGTTGCTACAAAGAGTTGCTGGGAAAAGGCAACAATGCTGGGAAAAGTTGAAGGAAGCAGGAGAAGAGGAAGACCCAATGTGAGAAAAGAGGCTAATGAGATCTTGGGGTGTATCAACAAGGAACATAACATCCAAATGGCAAGGTGTCATAGCCCTGGCTGTACACTGCCTTGGTCAGGCCGCGCCTGGAGCTCTGTGTGCAGTTCTGGAGGCCTCACTTCAAAAAAGACGTGGACAGAAGGGAGCGGGGGTGGAGAGGAGAGCGACGAGGAGGATCGGGGGCCTGGAGAGCAAGAAGCCCTACGAGGAAAGGCCGAGGGGCTTGGGAATGTTCAGTCTGGAGAAGAGGAGGTTGGAGGGGGGACATGATTGTTCTCTTTAAGCATTTGAAGGGCTGCCACTTAGAGGGGGGCCGGGAGCTGTTCCTGTGGGCAGCAGAGGAGAGGACTCGCAAGAATGGGTTTAAATTAAGGGCAAGAACGTACCAGCTGGATATTAGGGAAATAATTATAGTAAGATTTGTGCAACAGTGGAATCAGCTGCCGAGGGAGGTGGTGCCTCACTGGCCGTCTTCAAGCAGCGGCTGGACAAACCCTTGACAGGGAGGCTCTAGGCTGATCCGGCACTGAGCAGGGGGTGGGACCGGATGGCCTCTCTGGCCCCTCCCGGCTCTGTGATTCTGTCATTCTAGTCTATGACTCCATGAGACGGCTGGGCTCCATCAAGGAAGCCACAAAGGGCCTCAGAGTTTGCAAGACCTGAGCGAAGCCGTTAATGGAAGGGCGGCCGGGAGGACGTGTGTTCACAGGGTCACCCGTAAGTCGGAAGGGACTCGACGGCACTGAAGACACACACACACGCGGAACAGATTTCTGGAACTAACCTTCTTGTATTTTTTCTTTATCTCTGCATAGGTTTCCAATTTGAGCTGCTTCCCAGTATTTGGTCTGTAGAGTAGGAAAAGCTTCTTTTTGGGATTCACCTCCTTCGCGAGGATGGCGGTCTTCTTGTTATTTCGTATCTGGGGGGAAAAAAGGCAAAAACAACAACAACAAAACCCCGTTGGCTCCACTGGACGAGTTGGACTAAATGACCTATGCTGCTGACACGAGGTTCGCCCTGTTAGAGGGGGCGTCTCCCTGCGCCAAGGGAGAGCACTGCCGTAGGCATCCAACCGGCTGGCAGAGCTGAATACGTTTGTTTAGAAAATGGTCGTGTCGATTATGATCTGTGGGGAGGAAGCGAAGCAAGGCGAATCCTCTCAGGACAAGTACTTGGATTCGTGCAGTCAGGCCGTAAAGCCTTCTGGGACCATCTGTCCGCTGGAGAAGCAAGCGCAGTAATCCTTGGAATGGCAGCGATCGACTGGCGAAGATATGCACGGAGGAGGGCACACAAAGCTCGAATGGGCATTCGAAGGCAACAGTCTGCAAACGGTGCAGGTTCTCCCACCAGCTGAATGCATGCAGAAACATGGAACCGCCTTGCTAACGCTACGTGAGGAGCCTCCAGTGTCCATCCCACTCATGTCCCAGCTTTCTCCCCTCTGTGCAAAATCTCCTCTTCCGTCCTGTCAAGCAACCTCCGTCAACGTCTTTCCTGGACCCGGCACCAACTTGCTTTCCTAGCGGCCTGGCTATCCATCCACTTGTGATCTAGCCCCTCCACTATGGCCGGATGTAATGCCATGACATCCGTGATCTTGGAAGGGAGGTATAAGAAGATCACGTACCAAGAGATACTCCGGTGATTAAAGTGCGCAGTACATTTCAGTCCTGCCCAATGTTCCCTCTAAGCTGTGGAGTCTTGTGAGCAAAAATTCTACTTTGTGAGCCACTGGCATTAAAGTTGTGAGTGAGCAGTTTGGCTACTGCATAAATTAGTTTGCTCTGGAGCCATCCCTTCCTGAGCTAAGACAAAAATGTGTGAGCCGGAGGCTAAAAAACTGTGAGCTAACTCACACCAACTCAGCTTAGGGGGAACAGTGGTCTCCCCCCACCCCCCCCCACCCCCCACCTTTGAGTCTTAAGTTCCCTTCAGGCGGTCCATTATACAGCTCTTGTTCCTCTTAAATTCCTTGGTTTAAATTTTAAAAATGGTCACCCATGATGCTTTGTTACGCATTTTATAATCTTCTCTCTGATATAATTTGATTTAGTTCCGTTAAATTTTCTATTCCTATATTTTAACTGGGGTTTTTAACTTGTCTCTTTGCATACCTGAACAATGTTTGTTTTTGTCAAGTAGATCTGGTCATGGACTGTAGCACAATAAAATGGAATTGAATAGCTCCTTCACTGCACAATACCCCTGTCAGTGGAATATTCATCGCGTTGATAGCCATTTTTAAGGACGAGCTATTTCACAAAGTCCCGCCTACAAGTCAAGCAGCTCAGAATGTGAATGCCCCTGATGCCAGCGGCCTCAGCCACACACTTAGGTGGCATTAAGGAGGAGAGTTGGATTTATAGCCCGCCCTTCACTCGGAGTTACACAGCAGCTTACAATCTCCTTCCCTTCCCCACAACAAATACCCTGTGAGCAGTGTTCCCTCTAAGCTGAGTTAGTGTGAGCTAGCTCACAGTTTTTTAGCCTCTGGCTCAGACATTTGTGTCTTAGCTCAGGAAGGACAGCTCGAGAGAAAACTCATTTATGCAGGAGCCAAACCGCTCACACACAACTTTAATGCCAGTAGATCAAAAAGTACAAACTTTGCTCACAGGATTCCACAGCTTAGAGGGAGCACTGCCTGTGAGGTAGGGTGGGGCTGAGAGAGCTCTTTCGAGGACTGCTTTTGAGAAAACCGTGACTGACCCAAGATCACCCAGCTGGCTGCACATGAAGGAGTGGGGAAGCAAACCCGGTTCTCCAGGTTAGAGTCCGCTGCTCTTAACCACTACAACAAACAAGATAGGACTGTGGCTCAGTGGAACAACTTCTGCTTTGCATGCACAAGGTACCAGGTTCAGTTCCTGGTCCCTCCAGTTAAAAGGATCAGGTAAGCAGCGGATGTGAAAGACCTCTGCCTGAGACCCTGAAGAGCTACTGCCGGCCGGAGTAAATACCGACTTTGGTGGACCAAACGTCTGACTCAGTACAAGGCAGCCTCATTTCCTCAGTCAACCGTCTACAACGCAGGAATAATAGCGCAGGGTAGTTGAAAGGATGCTTTCAGAGAGTCTACGTGAATTGCTTTTAACACTAGAAGTGTACTGCATACATATTCAATGGTCCGACTTAGTTCAGCAAAGAAAGCCAGTTTCAGGTCTGTGATGGACTGAACACACTTAATGGCCAAAAAAAAGGGCTTTTCGATTCTGCCGTAGAAGAAACTATGGTCTGGAAGTTTTCACGGAAGACGCGGCCTCACCTGTAACGATAAGTAGAACCCATCCTCCGGTCCAGTCTGCTCGGCCCAAATCTTAGTCGCTTCCTCCCAAGACATCCCCCTCTCCACGCTTATCTGCAACGCACAAAAACAAGGATGTACTTGGCCATTGAAGACCCTTCCGCCAAGGTTTGGCCTGAATCTTTAATTACTTTAACCAAGAAAACAGAATAGACTTACAGTGTACAGTTCTACATGTCCCGAGGTAGAATATCCTGGCGTCAGAAATTTCTTAGTGTCTGCCTTCCTCACTTTTTCATCTCCTGAACCCAGATCTTTGGGGGGAGGAAACAGAAGAGAGTCACGAGACATGCACTTTATAGCCAGCGTCATAGCAGAGGCGTTGAATTCATTTGTTACGAGGGCCAGATCTGACATAAATGCCACTTCGTCGGCTGGGCGACGAGAAGAGAAGAAGAGAAGATTGGATTTATACCCCGCCCTTCACTTGGGAGTCTCAGAGAGGCTGGCAATCTCCTTTCCCTTCCCCTCCCCACAACAGACACCCTGTGAGGTAGGTGGGGGGCTGAGAGAGCTCTCTCGAGAGCTGCTCTGTCTCGGGAACAGCTCTGAAGGAACTTATGACTGACCCAAGTTCACAACAGCAGCTGCATGTGGAAGAGAGGCCAGGTACTGGAGATATAAATGTAATGCCAGGTACTGAAGATATATGAACTGTATAAAGGACAGCAGCTGGTAAGCTCCGAGTTGCAAGGCCCCATGGGCTGGGGATGGGTGTGTGGAAAACTCACATGGGCGGACTGAAAACCCAGCAGGGCAGCACTGGGCAGACACTCCCATGCTGTTTGACTGGTGCAGACGAGATTGTTCTGCTGTGTGGAAGCCACAGAGTGGCTCTACCCTTCCCCTCCTCAAGCAGTCTTTCCCCCCCTCCCTTGCACCAGTTGCTCGCAGGCCGCATAAGAGCCCTGGATGGGCCAGTTCTGGCCCGCGGGCCTTATGTTTGACATCCCTGATATATTTCCATCTCTGGAACTACCACATGATCAGTGCCAAGTGCATGGAGAAAGCAGCAGAGGGTAACCTACGGAGAAACTGGGCCCTAAGCTTTCAGGGGAACTTCAACTGCTTGGCTTTTTTAGAAGTATGACTCTAGCAGCAGTGCCTCCAACAGTTTGAGGGGTGACACGATCGAGGTTTACAAGATTATGCCTGGGATAGAGCAGGTAGAGAAAGAAGTACTTTTCTCCCTTTCTCACAATACAAGAACTCGTGGGCAGTCCATGAAATTGCTGAGCAGTCGGGTTAGAACGGATAAAAGGAGGTGCTTCTTCACCCAAAGACTGATTAACACCTCACAAGAGGAGGTGGTGGCTACAAGCATGGACAGCTTCAAGAGGGAATTAGATAAGTATATGGAGCAGAGGTCCATCAGTGGCTATTAGCCATAAGGTATAGATACGGACTCTGGGGCAAATGATGCTCTGAGTTCATGCTCCTTGCGGGGGGGAAGAGTGGGAGGGCTTCTAGTGTCCTGGCCCCACTGCTGGACCTCCTGATGGCACCTGGTATTTTTGGCCACTGTGTGACGGACTGTTGGACTAGATGGGCCACTGGCCTGATCCAACATTGGCTTCTCTTATGTTCTTAAGGCTGGGCTTTGACTTGTTATCAGCTGGATCAGCACTACGTGACATGTCAGTCTTTTCTGCTCATGTTATTGTTAGGGTTAGGAATGGGACTCCAAAGGGAAGCTCGCATGCTGGACTATGGGAACGCCGGCACTCACCTAAAATGCCCATGTCGTATCTTCCATTTTTCTTAGCATTCTGTATTACTGCATTGAGCGTGTCTGAGAAGTACTGGAACAGGGCATTCTGCTGATGCACTTCCATGCCCAGAATCCGGTTGAGAAATTTCCCTATATTGTTGTAATCTTTAAAAACAAACAAACCAAAACATTAAAAAGCGTGAGGAAGGTGCTAAGCCGGAATGAGGAAACGTCACATCCCTCCCCTTGTCCTGGAGAAAACACATTTTAAACAAATGTAAACACAGAATCAGAGGACACTCTTTAAGTACCACATACTGGCCACGCACAGCGCTCTATGGCCTTGCAATGATTTCAGGTTTAGAGGCTGTTCTGTGTCGGTGGGACAGCGCCATTCTGACAACCCACAAAGACCAAGCAGTGAGAGCAGTGAGAAGCAGTGTTCCCTCTAAGCTGAGTTAGTGTGAACTAGCTCACGGTTTTTTAGCCTCCGGCTCACAGATTTTTGTCTCGGCTCAGGAAGGATGGCTCCAGAGCAAACTAATTTATACAGTAGCCAAATTGCTCGCTCACAGCTTTAATGCCAGGAGCTCACAAAGTTGGATTCTTGCTCACAAGACTCCACACCTTAGAGGGAGCATTGATGAGAAGCCAGCCAACTTTATCTAGGCCCATCCAGGACTGCTTATGCTGTGATTCTACAGAAGCAGATACCCTGAGGGTACGGCAATGGGCCACTTTCCAAGAGTATCAATTTCATTTTGAAATAGCAAGAGCAAGTTCCTCATTTTTTGGCTCCAAAGACAGCAGGAGCGCCAACAACTGCTGACATCGACGGGTGGCAGAACAGCACTCCAGCTACGTACAAGACTTCTTACCCCTCCAAAAAAAAGCCAGAATTTAAGAAAAACGTGCAAAGGAATTATACAAATTTTCTTGATTTGAAATCTTGATTTACATAACTCATACAAGTCGCTTCAAGATGGGTGACTGTGCTAGTCTGTCTGTAGCAGGAAAAGAAGAGTTTGAAAGAGAGAGGGGCCCCACATCTAGAGGAAGGGATGCTTGGACCCTATCCCTGCGCTTTATTCTGCTTACACTTGGAGGCTTACAAAGCTTCCCTGTTGGCTAACATCCGACTAATCACATTGCAAGTTATTAATGAAAAGACAATACCTTTATCAAGCGTCAGAATCCCGGATCGATCTTCTACATTGATGAGGCCCACGCCTATTAATCCTTGTCGAACGTCTAGAAGGGTCAGAGAGGTTATAAAGGGTGTCAATGCTTCGCACTTGTCTTACGGCTTACTCAGGCCCTTTTAAGTAACAGCTGTTAACTGTCACGTTTTACTAATGAATCGGCACCATTTTATACAAAATTCCCGCTTAGCATCTTTCCATTTTTTTTCCTCAATATGTACACGGAATCCACAATCTCAAACCACAGACAATAAAACAAACCTCTCCATCTGAAATATGAAAATGGGCTGGACCTTGCAGATCTGTCCCGCTCATCACAGCCACACTTCCAATGGAATGAACTGCCATCAACTGAACCGATTGGATCGGCGGCATCCCACCTGAGAGTTCTAAAATTCAGCAGCTCTACCGGGCACAGCTCAATCTACTACCCAAAGGGCTGACGAAACAGAATTCCCAGTCAAGAATGAAGGAACCACACAGGCCACTGCTGAAGGGCATTCTGTACCCAGCACCAGCTCCCGGACCAAGTAATAGAGAACTAATTGTCCAGCCTGAAAGGTAACATCCATGGAGCGTACCTGGTGGAAGAGACCCAAGCAGCTCAGCTCAGGTACAACTATACAACAAGATTCGCTGCACTGAGACTGGGAGGGTTCCTCGGACTTACACAGGACAGTTTAGAGGCTTACAATACACCAGATTTTTGCCATTATGTTAAAAAAAATCACAAACTCTGGTTTAATCCCGACCTTTAAAGTCAAGGAGATATATCTAAACTAGCTGTACACCAAGAGAAGATGGAGTAGTGTGTGAAGGTAAGCCTCAGGATCTCCCAGGCTTGTTCATACAGGAACAAACCACAACTGAACCAAGCCAGAGTCAACCAAGTAACCTCTGTTCATTCGATGCTCCCCGTTACTTATCAAAAATTATTCCCAATTAAGTAATGCTAAGTGAATTTATATATATATATAAAGTGTCCTTTATATACATATCATTTTATTGCTCATAGACCAATAGGTCATAAGCAAATATACAAAATATAATACATGCAATGGAGTACAGCATACATTATAATTTACAGTTCACAGCTTCACGAAGTTGCAGATTAGTTTACTGAATACACATTCATTACCCAAAAAGGGCAGAATCAATTCATTTAATTCCACCCAAGGTTACAGATTAAAAACTTTGCCACGACTAGCGTCACACATTTGGGTCAGTACCAGCTAAGAGATTAGCTACAAGTTGTACCTTTAAAAAATTCTCCTGGGTAGTCAGGGGGTGGAGACACCAGCGGAGAATCCAAGTTCACGATGGACTTCATGACTATTTCCAAGGCATTTCGACCATACTGTTTTAAAGAGGAAGGGGGAAAAGCTTGTTAACAAGTGAAAACACAAACAGGGCAGCGTTGTTCTTTCCTTAAGAGGGCCGAAATCCAGACCTCCTCCTACCAATAATAACCCAAGCAGAGTTATGTTAACGAGTTAAAGCCCAAGAACCCACATCCCAAAGGGGAGGGGAACAGCGAGCAAAGTGATGCAACTCTGCAAGGTGGGAGGATATTAACGAACTCTTAATTTCTCCCCAAAGTAGCGGCAGACGGGACGAAAGGACAAAAAACGCTCACCTTGTTGTCAAAGTTGAACCTGCTGAGATCTCTCGTTTCTGTGGCTCGCCGGTCTCCGTGAGTGAGAGCTCCCTGTTAAGGAACAGTAGTCTGATGACTAAGACGGGCAAGTCCCCAGTACTTTAAAGACACAGAGCCACGCGTGACAATCCTCTTACCAAGCTTTCCAGTCGTTTGGCCACGATAGATGCAAACCTTTGCTCTCCTGCTAGCTCGGAAATCAGGAAGACGTACTCCGGGGCAGTCACTTGGTTGGACCTGTGGGTTCGACCTGTGTTAAGGAAAACATGTCTTTCGGTCATTCAGGCCACCAGCTACCAGACAAACGTCGCTTGGAAGACAGGAAGTATATTTATTTTAAATATGCACCACACTTCTCCCGACATCACAAAACAAGCATTTAAACGTCCTATTGTTTTAAAAACCAGCATTTGAGTTGCCCACCACGTCCTTCATGAAATTATTCCCCGTTTGTCCTTCTGGCGATAGACAAAGATGCAATTCAGGCTGAGATGCAGAGACGGGCTCAAGCGTGTCAGACCGGTTGTTGGAGACTGAGAAAGTGGGCATGCGTGGAAATCACACAGCACGCTCCGCCTTGTCATCTCAGACACAGTTCCAGGATTGCACTGAACTGGAACGACAGATCTACGGTGCAGCCTCATTTGGAATGCTGTGTACAGTTCGGGCCACCGTATCTCCAAAAATGACTCTGCAGAGCTGGAAGGTGACCAAGATCATCCGGAGGATGGAGCACTTTCCCTATGAGTAAAGGCTGAAGAGCCTGGGACTTTACAGTTTAGGAGAGAGACGACTGGGGGACGTGACGTGACAGGGTTTTATAAAATTATGCAAGGACCAGAGCAGACACAGAGAGAACAGGTTTTTTCTCTCTCTCTCTCTCCCCCAAAATGCTAGAACTCAAGGGCACCTGGTGAAGTTCACAGGCAACTGATTCAGGATGGACTAAAAGAAAATACTACTTTACTCAAGAAGTGAATAAAATGTGGAATTTGCTGCCAGAGAGTACAGCAATAGCCACAGGCACAGACAGCTTTAAAAGAGAATTTGACAAAATCACAGAAGACTGGTCTATCAGTGGCTACTAGCCATGGTGACTAAAGGGAACCTCCACATTTAGGAACCTCTGAATATTTGTGTCAAGGGGCATCATCAGGGGAAGGCCTCAACCTCTATCCCCTGTTGTTGGGCACCGGATGGACACAGGATTGATAGATTAGATGGACCAGCAGGACTCTTCTTGTGCTCTCAACTGAGGACTTGCAACCACTTTGTTAAAGCGGTCTTCCACTGCTAATACAACAGACCAGCATACGCCCTACCGAAACAGCATCGTTTTCCAAATTAAATGAGGACTGAACCGCTCACCAAATTGCTGTATTGCCCTATCCGCGCTCCACGGCAACTCCAAGGTCATGTGCACTCTTCGCCTCTGGTTTTTGGCTCGGCGATCTGCTTGTAACGAAATGCCCGAGCTGGCCGCTTCTGAGATGATGGCGATATTCTTTTTAGGTGAGAGAAGAAAGACACAGGGCGCGTTTAGCAACACCGACAAACTTGGGTCTCCGGCATCCTGTTGCCCTCCACAGCTCGCGAGGGAGCTTTTGGGTCAGCCGGAGGTGTGTTTATGTATGGCCCCTGATGCTTGGCAAGCAAGGAAGGAAACGAACTGCATGCACAAGCTGCCTTCTCCTTGACGACTGAGGCATGAAGCTTCTGGAGAGATCTGGGTATCCCACAAACTCCTCTGGCAAACGCAGACGTTCTGCATACAGCCCCCAATCAAAGTGGCTCTGGCATGGGATGTTCAGAAATCAAGGTATTGCACCAACCGAAGTTTCTCTGCTACACAATAATAACCAGAATAAACCTCGCCAGAGGAAACACACTCCTGCTTGTCCTCTAGTATTTCTCAACGCTGTAGATATTTGCATATGAGGTTTCTAAACGAGAGCTATTTTGACACAGCTACGACTTTTAGTTTATATGTATTTTTTTAAATAAAAAACACATTGAATCTTTATGCCTCCCCCCCTCCCCAAATGAAGTATTGTGTCTACTTTGAGAACGTTTACTTAAAAGACACAAAAGCGCTTGAAGGAAGCGGTTACCTTATCTCCATCCATGAATCTCTGCTTCTCTGTAATATTCAGGATTTCCACAGGGACGTCAAGCTCGGACCGTGACTCGTAAGAGATGCTGCCGTCATCGTTGCTTACGACTCTCCCTTTGCGACCTGTCATCTTCGGGAACACGGCACGGGTTAGTTTGCTGTACGATGCCCGGGGGGCTCCCGGGAAATGGAACCTAACCAATGTTCCCTCAAAGCTGTGGAGTGTTGCGAGCAAAAATTCCACTGTGTGAGCCACTGGCATTAAAGTTGTGAGCGAGCGATTGGGCTCCTGCATAAATTAGTTTGCTCTGGAGCCATCCTTCCTGAGCTAAGACAGAACATTGCACCTAAACACTGTGTGTTCCTATGATTGCTCAGGAACAAACTCTGCCCAGATTGAACCCCTCACTTTCTGTAACATAACAGCAGTGGGTAGAGAAGTCTGTTTGCCTGTCAACTGCTCAATGAGGCAACCTCACCACCACCCATCCCAGTGAGCAAGCAGGTTGGTCACTACTCATCAGTGCTTACTAGGGGTGTGCATTCGGGAATCCCAAAACGGAAAAAACCCCCCAAAAAAAGCATTTTCGGGTTTTTTTCGGCTTTCGGGATTTCAGACAGGCTATTCACTGTAATCTTCGAATTCCAAAAAAAAAACAACCCCGGAAAATTCGGGATTTTTTCGGCATTGCCGAAAAACAGCGTTGTGGGGGGTTTTAAACTGTTGAAGGGCCCGGGAATTCCTTTTCCCACCATTTCCCCTCTTTCCCGCCTTTTCCTCCTGTTTCCAGGGGGGGGAGGAGGCTCCAGACAGCCAATCACTGCAATGCATTTGCAAAATGCATTGCAGTTTGCAAGCTTGCAAGGCTGTTGTTGCTGCCTGCAGCCCAACCACCAGTTTGCTCCTTTCCCAGGGAAGGAGCACTGTGGTGGCCAATAGGGTTCTGGCATCTGCTCTCTGGCCAATCACAGAAGGTTTTTCCTTTTTGAAATCCTTCTGTGTATGCTCAGAGAGCATAAAAGGAGCCAGTCTCTGGGCTGACTCTCATTGCTGTGTTCCTGGATCCTGCTGGCTGGTGAGAGAGAGCTGCATGGCTTGGCTGTTGGAGATTGTGGCTGGCTGGCTTCTGCTGCCCCTGCTCCTGAGTCTGCCCTGCTTTCCTCCCTGCTCTTCATGGACCTCGGATCAATACCTCAGAAGACTTCAGACTGATTTGATTTATTAGGGCACTTTTAAATTTAATTTCTTTTCTCTTTATTTTATTCTTCCTTAGGGTTGGTTTGGGAGAGACCTGGGGTTGGTGGGGTGGTGATTGCACATGGTCTGCTGCTGGCTTGGCAAACATGCCCCCTCACACCACCACCACACCTCTCAGGTTTTTTTACAGGGAGAATCTGCTTGCCTGATCCATTCCCATAGGAAACAATGGAGAACTGGGGGCACCCTCTTTGGATGCCCCTAGAATTGGACCCCCTGGTCCAATCTTTTGAAAACTTGGGGGTCTTTTGGGGAGAGGCTCCAGCAGCTACAGTCCAAATTTGGAGTCTCTACCTCAACCCCCCCCTCTCCAGCCCCCTGCAAACTTTCCAGAAAATTTTGCCATTGAAGTCAATGGCCCCATTGGATATAATGGACCCGAATTTTTCGGGAATCCCAAAACTTTTCGGATTTCAATGCTTTAACGGTATAGGTATTCGGGTTTTTTCGGGAATACTGAAAAAATTCAGGTCCAATATGCCCAAATCCGAATTTTACCGAATTTTTTTTTTTTGCACACCCCTAGTGCTTACTTGAACCGCTGGCCCACAGTTACGTTCTGTGGCCTCTGGCTTCCTAAGGCAATGATGAGGAACCACCCTTTTGGAGGGATGGGTCCGGATGAGGTCGTTTTATCTAGCCCTCTGGCAACCCTTCCAAACTTTCAGCAGTTGAGAAAAACTGGGGAGCGATAACAGATAACGCTGCGTTTTCACATTCCATTTGCCTTTGGACATGAAACCTTGGCTGTCGGTCCTTCAACAGAGAGGCTCTCTCTTCTAAGCAGTGCCGGCTGTGCAACGGCCTAGGCCTGGGGGGGTCCCCAGCCTTTCTGAGGCTGAGGGAGTGTCAGGAACTTAATAACTTAGGCTTCAGGTTCCAATAAGGGGACTAGACCTTCTTTGTTAGGATTCTGGTCTATTTAGAAGCGCTCCCTCTGATGATTAGTAACACCTGTGAGCAGTTTCTGTTCCTTGAGGGTTCAACTTTGGGAGACTGTTTCACACAGTCTTTATCCCTCCTCCCTAGTTTTTCTCTCATAGCCGACACTAATTAACTGGATGGTCCGGACTGGCTATTGAGTTGCTGGGTAGTGCACTAACTGCTGGAAAAGACAGTTTTTTAATGGGCACAGGATGGTTACTTTACTCTTTTCCCACCTTGTTGGGGTGCCACACTATACCAGCTAGGTATGAAGAGGGCCCCGTATCCTGTCATCTGGGTAAGAGGGATGACCAAAGAATGCTACACAGCAATGCTTGAAGGTAAGTAAAGGTAAAGGTTCCCTTGCTCGAAAGCCAGTCGAATCCGACTCTAGGGTTGCGGTGCTCATCTCCATTTCAAAGCCGAAGAGCCAGCACTGTCTGAAGACATTTCCGTGGTCAAGTGGCCGGCATGACTAAACACCAAGGCGCACGGAACACTATTACCTTCCCACCGAAGTGGTACCTATTTATCTACTTGCAATTTCTTGCTTTCAAACGGCTAGGTTGGCAGGAGCTGGAACTAGAGACGGGAGCTCACTCTGTCTTGCGGCACCTGGGTCTCGAACTGCTGAACTACCAACCTTCCACAGCCTGCAGTTCAGCGTCTTAACCACTTGAGCCACTGCAGCTCCTTGCTTGAAGGTAAGTACGGTCTAAAGTGTCCAGAAAGGCAGATTTTATGTAGCAATAGTTTTATTTGCTCCTGAGATTGCTGAATACCACTGAGTTGAGATCTGACTGAATATCCTTTGGATACCCTCTTTAATTTGAAGACTGCCATCTGCAACCACCTTGAAGCACTTTGTTTGTAATTATTGTTTTATCTTGTTTTTAGGTATTCGGCATGCGTGCCAGGATGTTAGCCGCCCTGAGCCCGCTTGTGGGGAGGGTGGCCTAGAAACTGAATGATAAATAAAATAAATAAATAAATTTGCTTTATGTCTCTTTGCCCGTGACTGAGTGAATAATGCTTTGCAACACTCGAGTTAATAAATTCGATTCATATTTCAAGCCACGTCTGGAATCACCGATGCAAATGTAGGCGCACCCCGGAACAAGCCCTGAGAGCAGACAGCTGAGGCCTTTCACCTTCACAAAATTAAAAAAGGAGCGTGTCCCTGCCTGCCTGCCTGACTCCTGGAGTGGCTGTTTTTCGGCGCTTGGAGAAGGAGGTTTGGGACACCTTGACCTTACAGGGGCATCGTTGGAATCCTGACACAGCGGGGTGGGTGAAGCCAACAAAACGGCTGCTGCCAGAGGTGGAGACTTACTTTCCAACACACAGTGGGCATCTCCCTTGTGTTGTGGTGGCAGCTGTTGCCAAAGCAATATTGTTAAATGTCTGCATGACCAATCAGATCTCCAGTGGCCACTCAGAAGGCCCTGCTGGACTCCGCCTGATTTCTAAAAGCACTCAGAGGGCACCAGGAAAGGTGCTTGCAGGCATCATGGTGCCCACGAGCTTGCCTTGCAGGGAGGGCGGGGGATAAATCAAACAAATAAATAAATAAATGTTGGGGTCCCCTGGCCTAGACATGCAGGAAGACGGATGGTTATGAACCAAAGTGAGCTGTCAGTCCTGCAGCAGTGCCTGGAGAACACAGAGCGGTCCCTGAAGACCGAAGATGGCCATCTCTGTGGGAAGGTACTTGTCCACGCTTGACTGCAGTGGCAAAAAGAAAGCGCCCCTTGCCTGACCATCTCAGCACCTACCTCTGCCACGTTTTCAGGGCCACCCAATTCATCTATAAGCTCGTCCAGTGTGTTCGGGGGAAGATCTTCTGAGAGTCTTTCCAGCTTGTCAAGCAATTCTTTTTTCATCTGCTGGGCTCTTTCAACGGCGTCCTGACTAGTGATGTAGCTGTTTGTATTACTGTTGGCTGGGGGACGACAAGAAAGTTAGCTTAAAAGCCCGAAGGCTTCCTTTTCCCATTGATACAAAGAGCCGTTCCACCTTCAAAATCCCGTTTTTTTTAAAGAGGTCCGCGTTCACCGTACCAGACGTATGAGTAGTTGATGAGGTAACAGCCGTGGAAGAGAGAGAACTTGGTCGCTTGGATCCCAGGCCAGACGCTAGTAAGGCACTCTGTATGGAATCGGGGTCGATGCTTTTCTTCTTCTTCTTCTCCTTGGTTTTCTTGTGCTCTTTTCTGATCAACCAGGGGTCTGGAGGCGAGAGAAAATATTGAAGCCGTTAAGCTAAAATTTGGCTTCCTGGGAAATCCTGCACTGTTAGGCAGGTCCATATCTTGTACAGAACTTCTGAAGAAAGCGGCACTGCGGCATGCGGTATCAACGGGCACGCCTAAAGCAAAAGAAATCTTAGGACTTGTTACAGCCAAGGGCCCCGTGCCGTCTCACCGTCTTCGTCGTCCTCGCTAGATTCGTCCCTAAATGGATTGAAGTCGTCGTCATCCCCGGAGCTTAAGAACTTGGAGCTCTCATTATCGCTCTCTTCGTTGTCCGAGAGGTCCGACTC
Organism: Gekko gecko; assembly: GCA_029375565.1. Lineage (NCBI taxonomy): Eukaryota > Metazoa > Chordata > Lepidosauria > Squamata > Gekkonidae > Gekko > Gekko gecko. Next base: position 73,115,337 of record JAPDNY010000012.1, on the reverse strand, counting down.
GCTGTAGCTTTCGTCAGAACTGCTCCCCGCCAACCCACCAGTTTTACGGGCTTTCTTGGCTTCTCTGGCTATTTCGTCACCTGTTTTAGGCAAAGAAAATGAGTCAGTGATTTACGGCATCTGTAGATTATCCTCAAAACCATGGATTATTAGCAACAATCTGGTAGCTGTTTAAGCACTGGCAAATGGCAGAGTTGGCGACCACTGGAGAGTGTAACTGAGGAAATACTGTATTCCTTAGTCCGCGGACTAAAGCTATTGCAAGTGTGGATCACAAGTGCGCTGCGGAAAGGGAAAAGGGACTAAGGCCACAATCCTATCCACGTTTGCCTGCACACAAGTCCTGTCGAGCTCAGTGGAATTTACATCCCAGCAGGCCTTCGGACTGGTTAACGCAGCTCATTAGTCAATTCCTCTCTCTTTCCCAAAGCATTTCTTCCAAGCGTTTTAAAAGGAAACGGTCACATCGGGATAACCCTACAATTTCAGAACGCCGCTCTCTTACCTTTGCGTTTCTTTACTTTGTCCTCCTTGCAAGGGCTGTCTCTCGGCGAGTTGTGATTACTCTGAGCAGACAGGTCTATTCCCAGTAAACTAAAGAGCTTCTTTCTGTCGGGAGCGGGGAAATGCTTCTCGATGAGAGACTGAAACACTCCCCTGCAGCGTTAAAAGAAAAAGAAGTGCTTGTTTTTTTTAATGAAGTGTTGATGGAGAAACACCCACAAGGGCCCCTTCCCCAAGCATCCCTTTAAGAACTCCACGGGTCAAGTAACGGCTTCAGAAAGCAGATCGGAAGAACCCCTTCCAGATATTGGCATCCTTCGGCTTTTAACACTGTGCCACAATGTGAATGAGAGCCTTGAAGTAGCTACATCACCCTACAACAGTGTTTTTCAACCACTGTGCCGTGGCACACTAGTGTGCCGTGAGATATTGTCTGGTGTGCCGTGGGAAAAATTCCAATTTCATCCGTAACATATGAACAATTATAAAATAAAGTATTATTATTTCATAATAAAGTAATTATAAAATAATTTCTTTGTGTTTATTTGATTCCTATTCAAGAGAATTACTTTATATATAGTCAATATAGGCACAGAGTTAAATTTTTTTAACATTTTCTAATGGTGGTGTGCCTTGTGATTTTTTTCATGAAAAAAGTGTGCCTTTGCACAAAAAAGGTTGAAAAACACTGCCCTACAATACAGAACTCCTAACAGCAGTGAGCTGGAAATCTTGCTCACAAGGGCAAAATTTAGGTTTCCTGCTTCAGATTCAACAGTAAACTGTGATGTGGAAACAACTTATTAATTCATCGTGTGCAACGGGGAAGGGGGGCAGAGATCATTCAGGAGGCCCACCGGTTCCTTTAAGGCTCGTTCACGTAGCAGCAAAACATGGGTCACATTTGAACTATGCTGGGGTGGCCAAACTTGCTTAACGTAAGAGCCACATGGAACAAACATCAGATGTCTGAGAGCCACAAGACATGAACAACTATTACACGTTTTTACTGGGAAATATGAAAATTTGCTTTTTATTAACATCAAACGAGACTGCCAAAAATAACAACAAAAGGGGTAAAAGCAGATATCGATCATGATATTCATCCAATGATATTTAGCTCCCACAACTGCTCTGCCAGGAGCCACACAATATGTGTGAAAGAGCCGCATGCGGCTCCCAAACCACAGTTTGGCCACCCTTGAACTATGCCGTAACTACAAGTAACTATGAAGCATGGATTGCAGTATTAAGTTTGCCAGTACCTAACAGATGAGGGTCCCTGGAAGCTCCCGTGAAAGACGTTTCAGAACCTGCACTGACCCCCCCGCTTCCAGATTTCTAAGCCAAATTCAAACTTTTGACCTGCGAAAGCCTAAATCGCTTAGTGTTGAAGACCTCAGAAAACCAACTCTTGTTTCTTCTTTGGTACTTCTACAGAACCCAGGTAAGACCAGCAACATATATCACCATATGCAATATAAGCAATATATTATTTATTGTTTACGTGGAACAAGGGGAGGGGGAGAGAAGTCCACAGAAAACCCTGGGAATGTACTCCTAAAGTATCCCAGTCTTGTGTAATACACTTGAGGGGTGGGGGGAGAGAAACCGGCTTAATAACTGTTTACAATACATCATCTTAGTAGTTCCACGATGGTGGAATGGATTAACCTACGGTGTAATGACATTATAGAGGTTTCTTGCAGCCACCCTACATAATTACAGTGCTCCAGACAAACAAAGCAGTATAAATTCAGGAAATCCTCCTCCCTTTTTTTTTTTTCCTTTTGCTGCAAGCAGAGGTTTGGACAATATTTCCACTGATGGCTTTCCCACACTGCAAGGAGCATCCCCTCAATGCTTGCCCAAGGACCCTGTGGTGGGGGGAGAGGCCAGGGTAGAGGGTTCAAAGGATCCAACGCTTTAGCTCTGTCTGACTCCAAGCACGCTCTTTGGCTGTTAAGTCAGTTAGCAGGACCTGTCTTCTTTTTCCCCAACTGAACTGTACATTGCTATAGCAAGTGCTGCCCCACAATTTGGGCAATGGCGGGGTGGTCTTACTTTGCTGTGGACACAAAGTCATTCAGTTCACCGCCACCTTCCTCCAAGGCTTCCAGTGTTCTTGCTTCCCCCGTGGACTGCAGCCCAATAACGACACACTGGAGAGAGAAATGGACACACGCAGGGCTGTTTTTGGGCAGGAATGCACAGGAACGGAGTTCCGGCTGGCTCCTGAGTTGGCCACGCCCAGCAGGAACTCATTAGCATAATAGGCCACACCCAACAGCAGAAACTCATTAGGATTGGCTACATTAGGGGTGTGTGGCCTAACATGCAAAGGAGTTCCTGCTCCAAAAAAAGCCCTGGGTTTTGACAACAAACAAGGTAAACAGAATAAGAAGCAAAAGGTGGGTGTGGCTGGATGACCACACTTCTGGTAACATGGGGGTGTGGTCTGATATGCTAATGTGCTGTGCTGTCAGGGGTGTGGCCTAATATGCTAATGTATTTCTGCTATTGGGTGTGGCCTGTTATGCTAATGAGTTCCTGCTGGGCTTTTTCTACAAAAACAGCCCTGGATACACGCTATTTGGGGTGTTTGTGTGTGTTTGAGCTCATGTAACCCTTCCGAATAATTCATTCAAAGTTTCTCCCGCACTTGAAGGTCGTTTCCACCAGTGTTCCCTCTAAGCTGAGTTAGTGTGAGCTGGTGCACAGGGTTTTAGCCTCCGGCTCACACATTTTTGCCTTAGCTTGGGAAGGAGGGCTCTGGAGCAAGCCGATTTATGCGGCAGCCAAATCGCTCACTCACAACTTTAATGCCGGTAGCTCACAAAGTAGAGTCTTTACTCACAAGACTCCGGAGCAAAGAGGGAGCATTGATTTCCATACTCATGTGTTTCCCCACCCCCCCACCGCCGAGGCGATTCTAAGAACGAGGCGCTTTTGAGTGGGGACTTACCTTGCCGTTCTTTATCTCCTCCCGGGCCAGCTGCACCACCCTTTTAACTTTTGATGCTATGCAGAGGTATTTGAAGAATCGCTGATGGGCCGACCAAAACTGGCCCCACATCGATTTCTTCATGCGTTGTTCAGCGTCGATGAGGTCGGCGGCTTGCTGGAATTTCTCTCTGGCACTAACCCACTGGAAGCAACAAACAGTTCTCGGTCAGCTTTCAGGTCGTTACTGAATGGGATGAACTCACATGCAGCAACGTTACTACCGCTGCTAGGAGTGAAAAACAGATGGAAGATGGGCGCACAGTCACTGCACGGGCTTTCTACCTTCATGGAACACCCGTGTCTACATAGACAACTCTGGAATGTGGCCTTAAGGGGCAGTGGCTCTCAAACTTTTCCAAGGGGCGTCCATTTCTACGGTAGCTTCATCACTCCTTCGCTCCAAATTAACATGCCACAAACTCGGGTCAGTTACTTTTTGTTTTATTCCTTTTTATTTGCATTATTTCTTTCCTCCTCACTGAGATTCAAGGGAAGGGTTATGCACTGAACAAGTTCATTTTTCATTGTCAGTATTTCATAGAGGGTGGGAGAACAATAGGCTGTATTTTCAGAAGCGTTCTGCAGGCTATGCCAAGCTCAAGTTTGTCATCAGGTCTCCCAAAGGCACCCTTCCAGCTCACCCTGTTCCTCCCTCCACCGCCCCTTATGACCACGTGACCCACAGTCTGAGAACCCCCCTGTGCCCACGCAGGCCTCTGAATGGGACGTTCCCTCTAGATTACGCTACAACTGGTTGGATCCCACGGATCTGTTCCACTGACTGGGACACTCCCAGCCCCACCGAGGAGCCTTGCCCTGATACAAGGGGCTTGTAAGGATGAACATGTCCAATGCAGCACAGAAGTGGCTTTAATCCTTTTAAACTAAATTTGAAGACTATCACTTGACATTCGTGGGAAGACTGTTAGGGCAACAGAAGTCACACCCAGACCCACTTCTTCTGGGCAGCATGGACAGGGTACTGGCCATTGAATGTCCCACAGGGACTACTTCGTAGTAGCTGATTTGTATCCCACCGCAAAACATGCAAATAAAGAATTCCTCCAAGCTGTGTTCTAATTTACGTTTTTTGGTTTGTTTAGCTTATTCTCATCTTACGCTGCTTATTCCCTATGTCCTTTAAGACCCTACTACTGTTATTTATTTTCACTGTAACTGTAACGGCATTGCTATTTTGCTGGTTACTTGTGTACTGATTATTTTCATTGCTGGACACTGCCTTGGGAACACCCCATTAAAGGTAAGCGATAAATATTTTAGATAAGAAAATGAAAAAGAGTCCAGTAGCACCGTAAAGACTAACAAAAATTTTTGGCAGGGTATATGAGCTTGCGTGAGTCACCGCTCACTACCCTGCCCAGTGTTCCCTCTAAGCAGAGTTAGGGTGAGCTAGCTCACAGTTTTTTAGCCTCTGGCTCACACTTTTTTGTCTTGGCTCAGGAAGGAGGGCTCCAGAGCGAACTAATTTACGCAGTCGCTAAATCGCTGGCTCACAACTTTAATGCCAGCAGCCCACAAAGTAGAATTTTTGCTCACAGGACTCCACAGCTTAGAGGGAACATTGACCCTGCCACAAATTTTCATAGTCTTTATGGTGCTCCCGGACTCTTGCTCTTTTCTGCCGGTGCAGACAGACTAACACGGCTGTCCGCCTTGATCTAAGAACATGAAAACGAGTTTTATAAGGAGACAGCCGTCTACCTGCATGACCAGCAAGCAAGAAAACTTTTACGCGTGCAAATTATACCTTAGGCCCTACTGAGCTAAAATGCCCCAGCCGCGCCTCGCCACATGAAAAGCCACACATTTTTTTAAAAAAACCACTTACCAGTTTCACAGATTTGTTATACATTTTAACGTAGTGCGGGGAAAGCTGAACTTCATCGATTTTGAAGGTCACGCCTGAAAAGCTCAACTGTCTTGCTATGTACATTCCTCTCAGCTTCATATCCATAGCAACGATTTCCATGGCACCCACACCTCTGAAGACGGAAAGAGGATAAATCAAGGTAACTTTTTTATTAACCACAAAGGATGTTCTAATACAAGCAGTTCTGGGTACATTAGGAACACTTCGCATAAGCCTGGAGGACTTGCAAGTCATTTACGTACGGCTGTTGTTGGCAATAAGGTCAGATTTAAAGCACCTCGCTTTTGAAATGTCGGAGAGGAGGAGATCTTTTCAGAAGCCAGCGGCAGAGTCAGAGAAGCCGGTGTATGCTGTGCCAGACAATGGGTTCACTTTGCTCAAGCTCAGCTGCTCCAAGGCCTCAGGCAGCCCCCCCCCCCCCCGGCCCGCTGCCCAGGATCCCGTTCCCCACAGTTGCCAAGGACTGAACCTGCCACCACCTGCATGTGAAGCACATGCTCTAGGTACCCACCTTGCCTTATTGCAACTGAACTGACAGGCAGATTCAAGAACTCACCTTCTTTCAACGGCCTGAATGAAGTCGCTGAACTCCCGAAACGGGGTTCCTTCACCCCATATCCCAAGACGGTTCATGTACGCCATATTTCGAGGCTCAGAAGCACCTGAGAAAGGAAAAACGCTTGCGGTGATCGTGAATACCAGCAAGGAAAGATGAACAAGCTTGGCGCAAGCATCTAGCAGTACGTACCTGTGGCACTAGCGTAAACAACTCTGGCCTTTGGAAGTTTATTCTGCAGCTCCAAAACAGCCAAGCCGGTCTTCGTTGGTTTGGAAGAGCCGACGGGACATAGATTCTTAGCTTTGTGACATTCATCAAATACAATCTGCATATACTGTTAAGGCACAGACCTCTCATCTTTACATTAGTGTTTCTAGGTTGTTACATGGACTTGTTTATGTCTGGTGATCGTCTTACCTGAAAATAAGCAGTTCTGCTACATTTGGGAGCGTTATATTGTCGAGAGGTTCCTGTCCAAGATTCTGACAAGCCTCGGATTTGTGGATTTCGTATGTTTATAGACCACTATTTCCACTTAAAGTTTCCAAGTAAAATCACATTCTATAGGTAGCAGTAAAAAAATCTAAGGAGGTCTGGTCTCACTTAAAATTAGCAAAGCTCGAACACTTCAGTGAGGTTCGGCAACTACTTTAACATGGGAAGTGTTCATTATGGCATCGAGCTAGGCCAATGAAACCTGATCTGGATAGCACAGGAGAACCCTATCAGACCTTGGACCCTAAGCAGGGTCAGCCCTGGTTAAGTATTTGGATGGAAAACCACCAACAAAGAAGAGAAGAGGAGACTGGATTTACATCCTTGCCCTTCACTACCTGAAGGTGTCTCAGAGCGGCTTACAAACTCCTTTCCCTTCCCCTCTCCTCAACAGACACCCTGGGAGGTAGGGAGGGGCTGAAAGAGCTCTGACTTTTTCAAGAACAGCTGTGCCAGAACTACGGCTTGCCCAAGGTTATCCAGCAGGTGCAAGTGGAGGAGTGGGGAATCAAACCCAGCTCTTCCAGATTAGAGTCCGTGCACTTAGCCACTACACTAAACTGGCTCTGGGTCATGACGCAGAGGCAGGCAATGGCAAATCGCCTCTGAACATCTCTTTGACTTGAAAGCCCTTACAGGGTTGTCATACGTTGATTACGCCTTGACAGCAAAATAAATAAAGGCCAATGAAAAGATACAACTCCATCGAACTCATCGCCACACCAGTGAAGAAGCTGTTTGAGTCTAGTTTTATATTTGCCACCAGACTGACTTTCTCCGATAAGAGACGAGTACGTCGCGAATATCACACCTTTCTTTACACTTCCGTTATGTTTGGAAGAAATCTTTCCATATTTGAACTAAAACAAAGACAAGGGTAAATTAGTGCAAAAGACATCCTAGTTAACTGACACAGGTTAACAGGCAGTTGGACTCAACCTGTTTCTAAGCTTCTTGTAAACCCAAAGCCACATTCCCACTGAAGTAAAATAGAGTTGCACCAGGATTCATGCAGAGGAATATGCACGTCAATACAAAGCGAACAGCAGAGAACTGGCTTGAAAGCGGTGGCCACAGCGCCCTTTGGTCTTCACACTCCTGAAAGAACACTCTCTAAAGGGAAGGAGAGTGACTAGCCTCCAGCCATCAGAGCCCTTAAGAAAATCCCCCAATAAATCACCTTTGCAATGAATTGTGTAAAGACTGCGGACGTAAAACATGTGCCAGTGCAATTCACCCTAATCCTTGTCATGTCACGTGGACATTCCACCAGGATTGATGACACCGGCTCATTCGTAGTACGTTTCATGTTTGGTGGCCACACAGTCATTACAGGAACAACACTAAACTACTCTGGCAACATTAGCAAATGGATCTGGCAAATGTGAATACACCAGTGGCTGTTAATCCAACTAGCAAAACGCCGAAATCTATGGAACGCCTGGAAACAGACCTCAAAGGTTTGTGGCCCTTAACTTTTTTTTTTAATACCAATTTTTTTTATTTTTCAAATATAACAAGACAAAATTAAAAACATGAAAATTTTTCAATTAACTCTTTACAATTATAAACATAAATACTAACTACAATAGCCAATTTATAACAGTTATATTCAATCTAGACATTTCAAGCCTATTCTTAATAAAACACAAAGTGCAGATATTTATCTGGTAATTTAAAAAGAGCTTCTGAACTAGAAGAAGTAAAGTCAAAGAAAGGAAACCATCATTCCAAGAAATTCTTGGGAAAAGTTGGAGTCTGAACAACTAGGAGTTGCGTCGCTATTTAATCCGCGACTGCCATATCCCAACATTTGAGAAACCATTGTTCTAACGTAGGGACTCTAACTTGGTTCCAAAGTTGAGCAATCCGACCTTTAGCAGCGGACAATAAAATAGATGCCAGTTCCTTAGATCGTGAAGTTAAGGATATATTAGGCTAATAGTTCAATAAAATAGAAACTGGGGTAAATGGAATCTGGTGATTTATAACCTTGGAAATCACAACTAAAATATCTGTCCAAAATCGATTAATAATAGGGCATTCCCACCAACAGTGTAAAATGGATCCCACCATTCCACACCCTTTCCAACACAACGGACTTTTCTTAAATTTAGCATAAAATAAGTGTCGGGGAGTTAAATACCACCGAGAATATATTTTGAAAGATTGTAATTTTATTAATTGGTTATTAGTAGTAAACGAATATGATGTCCAAATCTGTTCCCAGTTTAGATTGACATCTAATGCCCTTAACTTTTTAGGAACTGCACATTTCAACGGGAGCGTTCAGGAGTAGACCACCATCCTGACTCCCAACGAACTCCAAGAAGATCAGACTAATTCTTCTAGGCCCTGAGGTGCACGGCATTCACTGAACGCTCATCTTACGGGTCTGCCTAATGTTGGAGTCGTAGTGGATAACTCGCTGAAAATGTCTACACAATGTGTAGCTGCAATAAAGAAGGCCAACGCTATGCTGGGGATTATTAGGAAGGGAATTGATAACAAATCAGCCAGTATCATCATGCCCCTGTATAAATCATTGGTGCGACCTCATTTGGAATACTGTGTACAGTTCTGGTCACCACACCTCAAAAAGGATATTATAGCATTGGAAAAAGTGCAGAAAAGGGCAACTAGAATGATAAAAGGGTTGGAACACCTTCCCTATGAAGAAAGGTTAAAATGCTTGGGGCTCTTTAGCTTGGAGAAACGACGGCTGAGGGGTGACATGATCGAGGTTTATAAGATTATGAATGGGATTGAGCAGGTTGAGAAAGAAGTACTTTTCTCCCTTTCTTCACAATACAAGAACTCGTGGGCACTCTATGAAACTGCTGAGCAGTCGGGTTAGAACAGATAAAAGGAAATACTTCTTCACCCAAAGAGTGATTAACACATGGAATTCACCGCCACAGGAGGTGGTGGCAGCTGCAAGCATGGACAGTTTCAAGAGGAAATTAGATAAACATATGGAGCAGAAGTCCACCAGTGGCTATTAGCCACAGGGTATAGATGGGAACTCTCAGTCTGGGGCAGGTGATGCTCTGTATTCTTGGTGCTGGAGGGGGCAGCAGTGGGAGGGCTTCTAGTGTCCTGGCCCCACTGCTGGACCTCCTGATGGCACCTGGTATATTTTGGCCGCTGTGTGACAGAGTGTTGGACTAGATGGGCCATTGGCCTGATTCAACATTGGCTTCTCTTATGTTCTTATGTTTTTGCCTTGATGATAACACAGTAAAAAAAACAACAACCACCCTCCATACCTTGTTCAGTGAATGAACCAAAATATTTTTTGCTCCGATATCTCGCAGATCTCTTTCTGCATCGTATTTCAGGTCATTCGAAACACTAAACCTAGAAGGCAACAAGACAACTAAGATAAATGTAAAGATTTTTGCTTGTAAGCTTATGAAGATCGTATTTGGGGCTCCCCTACTTACCACACTGATCTCTTTCTGCCCAAAAGGTAGTTTTCGTAGATGATTCCAGCTATGGTCCGTCCTTTCCCTACTCCTGCCCCGTCACCTATCAAGAAGCCAGCCCTGTCTCCGTTGGGTAGGAATGTTTCGTGTTGCTGTAACAGAAAATTACAAAGTATTGGGCAAGTTCAGCACAAAATACATCACCCATCACCAATGTTCCCTCTAAGCTGTGGAGTCTTGTGAGCAAAAATTCTACTTTGTGAGTTTCTGGCATTGAAGTTGTGAGCGGGAGATTTGGCTCCTCCATAAATTAGATTGCTCTGGAGCCATCCTTCCTGAGCCAAGACAAAAATGTGTGAGCCGGAGGCTAAAAAACTGTGAGCTAGCTCACACTGCCCATCACCCCCACCTGGAAAATTTACCTGGAAGAGTCCTAGGAGGTTTAGTTACCGACATTTCAATAAGGCGTTCAGGTAAGCCTTGAATGGCAACATACCTGGGCTGCATATGTGATCGCTTCCAGCTGCAATGCCGACAGCCAGCCGCTATCAATACTTTCTTCGGGGATTGAGGATTTATACCAAACTTCTGGAGGGGTAACACTGGAGAGTGAGCTGGTTTCTACCACTGGATCCGGATGGCGTAGACCGATTTTTACTGGTGAGGAGAGAGAGGAGGGTTAGTGCCATCGATATCCCGCACGACGTCTGCCAGAGCAAGTCTTTGCTCTCAAGAGAACTATAATTAGACAGTTCCAGCTTCCTACTTGAGCACCCAATTTAATTGCCTTCTGTTATGAAAAGCCATTAAAAGAACCATAACATTCCAAGCATGCTGGCCTCACTTCCGACAGAAATGTAATAATGGCCAAGCCGACCGGCTTCTGCAGGAGTTGAAAATCCTAAGAACCACATAATTCCAGCACCAGTGTCCGAGCTGACAGAAATGTTTAGGCCCCAGCAAAAACCCCTTGAGATCCACACTAGTACTGCGGGATAGGGCATATCCACCCACCACCTCTGCTTACAAAGTATATGAATAATTCTTGTTTTACTAACATCATGATTTATGGCTTGGATCCACTGAAATGCATCCACGTATACCAAAGTCGTACCCGTGGAGCATCACGACTTTCTCCCTCTCCCCTTGTAGCCTCAAACGCCCCCTTCCCAGAGCAGCATAGCATTTTGGGAAACAGCCAGAGGGAGAAGCATGAAAGTCATGCTTGGGGGGGGGGAGAGAAGAGATTGGATTTATACCCCACCCTTCACTACCCAAGGGAGTCTCAGAGAGGCTTACAAACTCCTTTCCCTTCCCCTCCCCACAACAGACACCCTGGAAGGTAGGTGGGGCCGAGAGAGCTCTGACAGAAACTGCTCTTTTTCAAGGACAGCTCTGACAGAACTATGCCTTGCCCAAGGTCACCCAGCAGGTGCAATTGGAGGAGTGGGGAATCAAACCCGGTTCTCCCAGACTAGAGTCCACGTACTTAACCACTACACACCAGAAAGGGGATCCTTCTGTTTGTAGAAGCTCTCCAGTGGATCCAAGCCTGTACCTCTGTAATAATTATAAGGTTTTGTTTTCTTTAAAAGAAGAAACACATACATTTTATTGGCATGTACTCAGCATACGTCTCTGCATGGCCCATCTCTTCTTCGTCTTCCTCTTCCGGTTCATCCTCTTCTTTTGCTACTGGCACTTTCTGCAGCACATATCGGTATTTGTTAAATCATATATATTCGATCAAATGTTAAGACCAGTCATGCAAACGGTGCAAGGGTTTATCATGCCCAATACCAGTTATTAAGTACTGCATCTTACATGAGCCAAAATTACAACAAAATAACTTATTTTAAATGTTCTCCAATCCTTCTGCATATGCCATTCTCTTAAGACACTCCTTTGCAAGGTCACTGACTAGATGTATACATCCTCTGTCCGAGAGGCACTAACGCGCGCAGAAAAGATCGTGCGCAGCCTAGTTACTACGGTTAAACATTAAGCACTCATAAAAAATATCTGTTTGAACAACAGTGACAAACACCTGGAAAGACCTCAATTTGGACTGGCAGATCAGGAAACAAAAATACGCCTACACCATTTCAGCACTGATTGGCATTCCGTCACACAGCAGAAAAGATGCACCTACCATTGTAGGAGAAAAACTTCTCATTTTTGCGTCATTTACCCATATTCTCACTACTTCTTTAGTTGGGGCCTCCTTTTTCACAGCTCCGTTGCTGAGATCAGCTGCAAGAAGGATTCCGGGTTAAGACATCTGCCCCTCAAAGCTTCCCTAGTTTACAATTAAACCTGCTCTCCTCTAGCCCAGGAGGACTCCCTGCTCTCCCGCAAATATGCCAAAGCTCCGTCATGGTCAAACTGAACAAGTTGCTGGACAGTACACCAAGGTCGGCTATTTCAGAAACTACCCTTCACCAGAGTTACATACAGATCACCTTCGAGTTCCTCATACACGGGTTAAGGACAGGAAGCCGCAAGCCCAGTTTTAACAGCAGAAGTTAGCTTACCTGGCTTGGTGGTGTTTACCACCTTTGGAGACACTACAATTATTTCTGTAAGAAAGTCAACATTTGGGGTCTCAATTGTTTTTAAAAGTCTTCAGATGAAAACAGTATGTACTGCTCTCTCCCTCCCCCATCCTCACAATGACAGGCAATGTTCCCTCTAAGCTGTGGAATCTCGTGAGCACAAATTCTACTTTGTGAGCTACTGTCATTGAAGTTGTGAGTGAGCGATTTGGCTTCTGCATAAATTGGTTTGCTCTGGAGCCATCCTTCCTGAGCAAAGACGAAAATGTGTGCGCCGGAGGCTAAAAAACTGTGAGCTAGCTCACACTAACTCAGCTTAGAGGGAACACTGATGACAGGACTGAATATTAACTATGGGCTTGCTACCTGGATGCCTACGGCTTGTACGCCAAGGCTCACGGGAATTAAATAAATGCCTTAACCACCAGTCAAATCTATGATTCTCGGGTACCAGCTACAGACTGGGCCTCCAAATTTAAATACTGCATACAGTATGAATATACTAAGTCTGCCAGGACTGATTAAAATAAAACAATAGCTAATGGGTATTTACAACACTAACAAACTAAAAAGTAAAAATGCCCTAGACAATTTATTTGGGAAAACACTTAAAATTGTGGATGTCATGACAGCAGATGCCTATTGACGTTCACATATAACAATTTTCCCTGCACATGCTAAACTCTGCAATTGACTGCAACCTATCAAATTGGTGTTGATACATTATTCTCAAGGTTCATGTGTGCTGCACATTTAAAAGGCCACCCCCCCCCAGCATCTAGCATAATACACATTGGATACATAATTTATGCAGATGCTATTCTGCAAAACCTTCCACCCCACCCCAAAAAACTGAACTGCCCCTCCGAACTCCCAAGGTGCTTACTTGCAGCTGTTGCAACCGGCTGAGCAATGTTAGGTGGTGGTTTCAGCTTCATCAGTTCGTTAAGACTATTATTTTTTAGCAGGTCTTTCAGCTGGATCTGGTCCTTGGAGGCTGCAGTGGTCAGAGCATTCCGCACTGCTGGCGCTGCGACTGAAGGGCGGGTGGTGGTGCTGGTTTGTATAATTTTTGCTACGGTGATCGTCTGCCTGGTAGTGGTGACGGGTGTGGTTTTTGACATTACTATTGTCGTCCCCAAAGTTGGGAGCTGGTTTATCTGATTCAATACAAAGGTTGTGGTAGACGGCGGTTGCTGCACCAATAGAAAAGACAGTGTTTGTTGTTTTCAAGAGAACAGAGCACACGGAACACGTCTTTAAGTATACAATAGTTACCTTTGAACATTTAGGGATTTATGATTACAGTATCTTCAGATCTGGTCAATTTTACAGAGCTTTGGTCGATTTTACAGAGCTAAATAAATGCTTTTGGAAGCTTTCCTTCAGAACTTCCTCATTCAAGTTCTTAATTCATTATCAAAATCTCCCTAAGTAGGGTTTTTTTGGGGTGGAAAAGGAGAACTCTGCTGTGAAAAAATTAGCTACTGTGAAGAAGCACACAGCTGGACAAAGTGCAGTGGTAATGCACTTGACAACTGTGCACAATCGCATGCATGGAGCCATTTGCTTTTGGGGGTACTCGATCCCCCTTAAGTATACGGCCTTGAAAGTTGTATGTACTTTCTACAAGAAGCTGCCACATACATCCTCCTGTTCTACATCATCCTTGCATTTTTATTTTGAGCTATAATTTCCAACTACCCAATGAAAGTGATGGGCACTAAAGACAAGCAAAGGAGTCTTGCGGCACTTTAAAAAGGAACTGCTTCCAGGGTCAGCTTGCTTACCCTGATGTTCAATACAGCCGGAGAAGACGTGGTCTGTGATTCTGCTTTAACAGCCACTGCTGCTTCGGTCTCCAAACCCAGGTCTAATGCATTAAGTGGTACTGACTAAACAAAGGAAATCAAAGTTACATGGATTATACAGCTTGGAAAGGAGCTTCCATTAATACAAGAAGCTTGTGTTTTAATATTAGATGCATCCCAGCAAAGATACTTTGTGCATGCAACTTCTACACAGAAAACACACACAAAAGGTCCCATCCAGGGAGACTTCTGCTTCAACAGGCTTCAAGTCAAACAAATGAAAAACACGACTATAACGAACTCTGCGACCAGATGCAAATTATGGATGACAGCAAATGAGTGTGTGCAGCCTGTCACTGTTAGCCAAGATCAATGACCACTAAATCGCCAATTTTATATTGCAAAGTTCTTATATTTTGCAAGGAACAGTAGCAATAGCAAAGAATTACATTTTTACACAGCAAAAATTACCAGTGCCGCGCAAGCTGCACTGACTTCCAGTGGAGTGCCAGGATCAGGTTCAAGGTTTTGATTCTGACCTTCAAGGCCCTTAAGCGGTCAGGAACCTACAGACCTTCAGACCCGCCTCTCCCAGTAGGCCCCTGGAAGAGCTTTATGCACAGGAAATAAGAACCTGCTGGTGGTCCCCAGCCCGAGCGGCCCGGCTGCCCTCAACTAGGGTCAGGACTCTTTCAGCCCTGGTCCCTGCCTGGTGGAAGTCTCTGCTGCAAGGCATCTGTGCCCTGCAAGAGTTATCACCCTTCCGCAGGGCATGCAAGTCAGAGATGTTCAGCCAGGCCTTCAGTTGAGGCAGCGACAAGGACACTATGGCATCTGGCACTCTCATATCTCTCCCCAACCCTCGTAACCTCTCCCCCCAGGGAGGCTGGGGAGCCGAAATCCCCCCCCGCCATCTAGTACATGTATATTGTTTTAAATCTATTGATCGTTTTAGGTGGTTTTAATTTTGATTTTAACTTAAAAGAATTTTTGTATATCACTCTGTTGTAAGCTGCCCTGAGCCCTACTTGTAGGGAAGGGAAGCCTAGTAAATCTAATGTAATAAATAAATAAATAATAAAATCACTCAATCTTGCTTTAAGGTTAACAGAAACACATAGCCAAAGGGGGTGGGGCTGTTAGCTAGAGCCTGCCAAGCTACCAGGTCTTTCTGCTCCGGAACTGGATGCAAAAATGATGTACGGCAGGATGTGTCGTATGTGAACAAATCACTATCAACCGAAATTTTACAGTAGCCAGCCATACAGCTTTGAGGAACCAGATAGCTCCCAGTGGCAGTATATATTTGCAATAATGAGTTATTACAACACTCAACTTCCTTTGGCTCAACTGGGAAGCCAACAGTTTCAGCAGCACACTTCCAGACATAAGAACCAAGCCAACTGACATTAAGAGATTAGCGAAAGCGACGGTTTTCCAACCTGCTGAACAGCTGGAGTCGCGAGACCCATATCGGCAGAATCGATGTCAAACAGATCATTTGGACTGATTCCACTCTCGCTCAAGGCAGCAAGCAACAGGTCCTGTCCCGGTTCCACCATTTCTGAAACAAGGTACATTACAGACAAGTGAGTAAGTTGTAACAACTGCTTTATATGAAACGACCTTCAGAAGTCAACATTTCCCTCAGTTGCTCTTTTTCATTAATGCACCTGCAAGGAGGTTGGATAGCTATGAGACCCTGTGACAGCTATTTTTCTCTTTAACGTTGGAAAAATACAGAACGTTATGGCATAAAGTACCCATTACACTGAGTGTGGATGAAAGTCCATGTGAAGGGTGGTACTTCCTGTTAAGTACTTCCTGTTTAGTACACGCTGTCAGCTTAAGTCACTCTCCTATCCAAGTTGCCTGCTCTGTAGAACCACCATTGTGTCACTGGGACACAATTCAAAATAAATGTGTTTAAGGCCAGGGTGTGAGACGCTACAGTGAAATTGGCAGGACTTGGACATACTATGTATACAACAGTGGCATTTGGATAAGGAAAAAACCAGTCCGTCGTACGGATCACGGCATATCCCTTTTCAGCAGCCACTTCCTTTGGCAGATGAAGTAGTCGTATAGCATCGCCCTATGGTACAGTCACCTGTGCCTTGCAGTGGTCTTCCCACTAGTCTTCTGAACAGGGGAGACATAGGCAGGACTATACCACACAACCCCTGCTAATGCACCCCCTGCTCTTATCCAGGAGTGCTGTAAACTCGCACTCTCTGTGCCACTTGTAGCAGGGGCTGACCACCAATGCTCCCTCTAAGCTGCGGAGTCCCGTGAGCAGAAATTCTACTTTGTGAGCTACTGGCATTAAAGCTGTGAGTGAACGATTTGGCCAGTGCATCAACTAGTCTGCTCTGGAGCCATCCTTCCTGAGCGAAGACAAAAAAGTGTGAGCCGGAGGCTAAAAAAACCCCCTGTGAGCTAGCGCACACTAACTCAGCTTAGAGGGAACGCTGCTGACCACTATGCCCACCTCCAGTCAGTATTCTAAAATGGCTGCCGACCACTCAAGATTCACTCGCCAGTCCTTTACTACTACTACTCATTGATACAAAACGGTCATCTGACGAAGAGCATCCGATGAAAGGGGCTTTAACTTTTGAAAGATTATACCCTGAAAAAATCTGGTTGGTCTCTAAGGGGCTGCTGGACTCAAATCTAACAACCCTGTCCCAGACCGAAGTTACCAAAAAGCAACACTGAAAACTCCCCCTTAATTTCAAAGGAACTTTGTGGGGTTCCATGGGGTTGGGAGCAACACTCCCTCTAAGCCGTGGAGTCTTGTGAGCAAAAATTCTACTTTGTGAGCAACTGGCATTCAAGTTGTGAGTGAGCGATTTGGCTACTGCATAAATTAGTCTGTTCTGGAGCCCTCCTTCCTGAGCTAAGGTAAAAACGTGTGAGCTGGAGGCTAAAAAACTGTGAGCTAGCTCACACTAACTCAGCTTAGAGGGAACACTGGTTGGGAGCACAAAGAACCCAGGGCAAGGGCTCAAGACTTCCACTGTCTTTCAATATTTTCATGACGTGCACGTTCTGACTCAAACCCAAATCCGGGATCATCTAATTCGTAAAAGAGATCAGTTAAAGATAATTGCTTCAGAGGTACAGAGATGCTATTTGACTATAGAGCAGTACGTTACAATGGAACAAAAAACTTTGCAATCTGGCAGCTGTTAATGTTACAGATCCTACAGTTCAAATGGGTTTAATCTAACATAACAGCAACCTTTTTTGGGGAAAAACAGTCACATCAACATTAGAACATAAACACTAAGGCAGGGCAATTCATGATCAGCATAGCATTCATTTGTCTTACAGGCAGACGAGAAGCAGAAAGTTAGAGGAAAGTGTTTCTATTTACCAAAGATAGATTTGATAAAAATCTGCACAGTAACAACTATTCAATATGCAACTCACATTGACAGTACAGCAAAGCACCGGTTAAAGATAACGCACACACAATAAAATCAGTTTAAGGCATACTTAAACAAAACACACTGCTTGTATTTAAGATTTTGAGTTGAACAGGTAGGCACTACTTACCCATTAATATCAAATCTCACAAAATAAAAGGTAAGATTCTATGTAACAACAGTTCTGGGGACACAAAGCTATGCCTGGACACTGATTAAGTTTACAGGGTTAGATTATGCCTTGAGTCCTTCAACAAATTTATGCGTCCCTGACAACCTTAAAACACTTTAACTCGCAGCAGCAGTTAAGTTTCTAGAAGGATAACCAAATCCTACTCTTCCATATAAACACGTGTGCAGGACATAAACTTCCGGGTTGAGCCAGAAGTGGCTACGTTATTCTCCCAGGCATTTTCTACTTGCTCCGGACTCAAAAAAATCCCTTCAAAACAACATGCAGGAGACTAACAAAGCACACGAGAACTAAGATCATAGAAAGCTTTTGGTTTCAGGGGATTTTTTAACAGATACTTTATATTTTACAGTAAAAGAACCAAGCTTGCCTGCCAGAGAGATAAGGAAAAAACGGCTGGAAACATTGGGCAACAAAAGGCATTTCTGCTTAGTCAGCCAGGAGGACAAACTGCAGCTTTTCCCACCCTCCTCCCCTTATGTTTTAGGGGCTGCGACCTCCTCTTCAGTGTTCGTCCACCCGACAAGACAGCCCACAAAGCTTTCCAGCATCCTCCACAAAGAGCTCTCTGCAAGCTCAAGCTTGCAACGTATTTTGCATGCAGAAGGAACAAGTATTTGCCAGCTCCGTTTGCAAGCATGCGACTGCCACCGGCAAACTGCAGTGGAGTTTCCTCTGATCTTCCAAGGCTGAGGCACCCTGGGCGCAGAACACGCCGCAGCACAAACTAAGCTCCGCAGCAAAAGCGCTCTCCAGCTCACGCGCCATGGCTGCCATCCCTCGGCATGTTTACTTGGGGGACCCACTGACACCAATGGGATTTACTCCTGCATAAACACACACGCAGAACCAGGCTTTGAGCATGGCCAGATAATTGATTGTTACCAAGGGGGCCCAGACAAACAACTGGAAAACCTCTCCCCACTGATACCGCAATTCATTTTCCAGGAAGCATACGAGGATCTTTAAAATATATATACACACACATATACACACAGTTGCAAAGCACCATATACGCTACTGATGCTACATATACAACCAGGGGCAGGTTGGTTCACAGAATCACAGAGCTGGAAGGGGCCATACATGCTGTCTAGTCCAACCCCCTGCTCAATGCAGGTTATGCACCCTGCCCCCACCACACACTATCTGGTTGTGTGGGGTAAGGGAAGCCAAACGAGTATGACTTGGTCAGATGAACACGGACCCTACCGCATGGGCTAACAGAATCTGTTGCAGGGGGTGAGGTTTTGTGACTCAGGAAAGCTCCTCCCCCTGCCCCAAATGTTGTTAGTCTTTCAGGTGCTCCTGGACTCTCACTCTTTTCCACTGCAACAGAAGGACTAACATTGCGACCCCATCTTGACAACATCTTGTGGGTTCTTTTGTGGGGGTTGGTTTCATCAAAGGTATGTGGCACTCACAAGATACAAAGGGAACACTCTGTCTGCGGGACGCCCCCTCCCCAGACTTCTAAAGCGCTAATAAAAAGACATGAAACTGTGGCACTATAGAGTTGGAAGGGATCTCCAGGGTCATCTAGTCCAACCCCTCTGCACAATGCAGGAAATTCACAAGGGACCTCCAAGGTCCTCTAGTCTAACCCCCTGCACAGTGCAGGGAATTCACAAGGGACCTCCAGGGTCCTCTAGTCCAACCCCCTGCATAGTGCAGAGAATCCACAAGGGGCCTCCAGAGTCACCTAGTCCAACCCCCTTCACAGTGCAGGAAATTCATAAGGGACCACCAGGGTCACCTAGTCCAACCCCTCTGCACAGTGCAGAGAATCCACAAGGGGCCTCCAGGATCACCTAGTCCAACCCCCCTGCACAGTGCAGAGAATCCACAAGGGGCCTCCAGGGTCACCTAGTCCAACCCCCTTCACAGTGCAGGAAATTCATAAGGGACCACCAGGGTCACCTAGTCCAACCCCGCTGCATAGTGCAGGAAATTCACAAGGGACCTCCAGGGTCACCTAGTCCAACCCCCCTGCACAGTGCAGAGAATCCACAAGGGGCCTCCAGGGTCACCTAGTCCAACCCCCCTCACAGTGCAGGAAATTCACAAGGGACCACCAGGGTCACCTAGTCCAACCCCCTGCACAGTGCAGGAAACCCACAAGGGACGTCCAGGGTCACCTAGTCCAACCCCCCTGCACAGTGCAGGAAATTTACAAACACTCCAACCCCACACACCCCCAATGACCCCCTGCCTTTGGGGGGGGGGGCCGCCACAAAACGCAGAGGTGGGAAACCCTCGCGCTGATCGGAAACGGGGGGACGAGGAAAGAGAAGGGCGGCTGCCCGTGGGGCAGAAACAAGACTCAACCTTTTTTGGGGGGGAGGGCAGGAGAACAGTCAGGAAGCGCCGCCGACTCCCCGCAACCGACCCGGCAGTTAGGGTGGGGGTGTGTGTGAGGAAGAAGAAACCGAAAGCCCTCCTCCTCCCCGTCTCCCTCTGCCCGGCCGAGGCAGCCAACTCCCGCGCCCTCGGGCCGCGCTGTCCGGGGGAGGGGGAGAAGCGAGGGTGTGGGGGCGGCTGGAGGCGCCAGGGGATGCGGGTGACAAACGCCGCCCCCCCCAACCACCAGCCAGCCAGCCAGCCAACCCGCCCGCCCGCCGACAGGGAAAGCGGCGCAGAGGGGCTGCCTCACAACGGCGAGGCCAGGAGGGCCCCGGGGGGAGCGGCTCTCCGAGGCAGCCCGCCGCTTCCTCGCCCCGCCACCGGCTCGGAGGGGAGCAGAGGCGGCGGTGAAGCGCGCGGGGAGGGGGGGTGACTGAGAGGGGCTCGCCTCGCCTCCTTCCCTCCCCCGGGGCTTCTCCACGAGGGGTTTCCGAGGGCTTCCGGGCTGACTCACTCTGGCCGCCCCCCGGGCGCTCTCGGCGCCGCCCGGACTCCCGCCGCTTCTCCCGCCGCCGCCGCTCCGTCCGCCGCTTTCTAACTCGCCGCCGCCATCTTTGCTCTCCCTCCCTCCCCTCTCGAGGGGGAGGGGGGAGGAGAGCGGGCGGCGGGCGACGCTACGACGACACCGCCACCACGTGACCTCGGCGCCTCCTGCTGCTGTGGCTGCTGTTGCTGCTGCGGCCGCCTCCGCCCCCTCCTGTTGCCGGGCGGCGCGCGCCTTCCCGCACTCGCCCGCCACGTGACCGCCTCCCCCCCGCCCACGCGCTCGGCCTTTGCCTTTCCACGCCTCGAGGAAACGAGGGAGCCCCGCCGGCGCATGCGCGTTCGCTCCCTGCGGCCGCTGTTCCGCGAGGCCGCCCGCCATAGGCCGCATCGGCGTCACGTGTCCGGGTCTCCGGCGGACGGTTCGTTGGTTCGCTGATCACGTGGCTCGACGCGGTCCTTTTTCTTTCTTTTTTTTTGGGGGGGGTCGCCTTTCTTACCTCAGAGAAATCCGGAGGGAGGGGGAGCGAGAAAGAGAGGCGGGGAGGCGCGGAGAAGGATCCCGTCGACCGATTGCTACCGGCTGGAGTAACCCCATAACTGGCGACTTGGACGCTGAGGTAGACATAGGCCCGCTTTTCCGTTGGGAGGGGCAAAGAGAGGAGGTCGAGGAGACGGCCGTAGGGAGTCACGTGATCCAGCGATCTAAAATGGCGGCGCTGACGTCGTAACGCAAGGAGGTTGTCTACGCCCCAGTGACAAATTGTTGACCGGTGCATGATGGGAGAGAGGGACCGGATGGAAGGAGCCATAATGGAGAGGTCGAATTGTATGGCTCTGCGCAGGCTCAGATGTACTTCCTTTTCCCCCACGTGGGGAGTCATCGCAGCCAGTAATAGCTGTTGTCCTGGTCGTCGAACGCGTGGTAGTGAGCATGCTCAGTATAGCAAGTGAAGGTCCTGACCTGGAATCAAATTTTCCAAAGGCTGTAGGCTACGGTATCCCCTCCCACTGCAGTTCTTTGCTGTAATCATGGGGAATTGCTCTTCGGGTTTTTTAAATATTTATTTTTATATATCTTATGATGATATTGGTAACTGATATTACTAATGCCTTCTGGGTGGTCCGTTGTGACAAAAAGCTGAAGGGTATATAAAAGTTCAAATGCGAAAATGTGCATGCTAAGTACAGGATTTCAGTGAAACTGCAAACATCATGGAACTTACAATGAATTTTACTGTAAATGTGCTGTTCTAGGACAACACTCAATAAAAATGCCTTGGAAGAAAAGACAAGAAGAGAAGAATTGTGTAGCATTTTCTCAGGGTCAGTCTTTGGAATTAATTGCCTTGAGTATTAAAAGTCAGGATAAAAATAATAGTATACATAAATTTTATTTATTTAAAACTGCAAAACTAGGCAGTGGTCTTGGACAACAGAAAACACTGTTTCCACCCTTGTGTAGCACCCACTGGCAACCAAAAATTCGTTATGGCTGATATAAAAACAAAACTGATGTAAATTAGCAAAAATGTTGGAGAGGAGACAAGCATCCAGAGCTATGACTGGCTGAATCCAACAAACAGTGAAAGAGGATGTGAGAATGTTTCAGTCATATGGGATCCAGGTATATTATATATACAATTTTCAGCGAAATTCTTGGCCTCTAACAACTCCCAATGACAAAAGCTTAAAGAGGCAATCCTGCATCCCAGCATGAAGACTGAGAGAAAATAACTACCTGTTGAATTGCATCCTGCTGTGTGCTAATTTCTATGACATGTAAATAAGGTGACAAATAGATCTAGAATATTTTTTTCATTTTATAAACTAAGAGCATAAGAGAAGCCATTTTGGAATAGATAAATACAATTTTCTGCAGAATTCTTGGCCTCTGACAACTCCCAACAACAGAAGTTTAAAGAGGCAATTGCTTATCTCAAGAGAGAGATTAAGAGAAGGCAATTCTGTTGAATTGCAGCCTGTTGTGCTGCTGTTAAAAGCACTGCTGCATGCATATTTCTGTGAGATGCAAATAAGGTGATAACAGACATAGAATATCTTTACCATTTTCATAGCTGGACTTTGCCTATTCTAAATGTTCTCTTTTCTATTTTATATTTGGAATCCGGTTTTTTTAACGGAGAAAAATAGGGAAAACCCAGATGTTTTCATTATCAGGGTTATTAGGCCCTGAAGTTTGAGCCCCAGTTCAGACAGGCATGAGAGGGCAGAAATGGGGAAGGGAGGAGGGTGTAGAATGGACTGTTCCTTTCATTAAAAACGAAACTCCCTGCAAACAGAAAACTATAATACGTCTGAACAGCTAACAACAACGTAATCTTAGGAAGTTCCCTACACGTGCGAATCCAGACCTGCGGAACTATTAGCCACACAATGTCTCTCGTACACACGTGGTGCAGGCTTGCCGAGAGGCGGAACTGAGCAGAATCCTCTCCTCCAATCACCGTCCGCTCGTCCTTCCCGCTGACCAATCAGCAACCAGAGAACGCTTATTTTAAACACTCCTTCGCGGCAGGGTGCGCTAAGCTTCAAAAGCAAAGAGGAAGGCGGGGCGGTTTACATGTACGCCAACCAGGGACTGTCTAGTCATGAGGAGCAGCCGGACAAACCAATCAGACCACACGAAGGACCCCGTTGTATCTTTTTGGAAGCAGTTGGTTACTCTCAAGGGGCGGGGTCAGATCTCTCCCCCCCACGCCGTGAATTGTCAAACAGGGAAATCTCTTTGCTTCCAAAGCGGACGGGCTTTAACGCGGTTCGATTGTGCCCTACGGGATCATGGCTAAAGGTAAATCTGTTTGCTTCCAGCTTCGGGAACCAGCCCAGGGAAGAGGGTTGGGAAGGGGGGGTTCCTGCTGAGTGCAGAGAGGGGGGAGGAGATGGGATGGGGCTCTTGCATTGTATGGGCGGGAGTGGGGGGACCTGGGGTTTCCTGGGAAAGGGGGCCCCGGAGAGAGAGGCTCAGGTGGGGCTTTGGAAAGGTGCATCAGGAGCAGCGTTCCCTCTAAACTGAGCTGGCTCACAGTTTTTTAGCTTCTGGCTCACACATTTTTGTCTTAGCTCAGGAAGGATGGCTTGGGAGCAAACTACTTTATGGAGTGGCCAAATCGCTCGCTCACAGCTTTAATGCTAGTAGCTCACAAAGTAGAATTTTTGCTCACAAGACTCCACAGCTTAGAGGGAGCATTGGTCAGGAGCAGTTTTTCTGGAGTGGGGTGCAATGAAAGGGGGTTCATATAGTATTCGCTCAAATGCAAAGCTAGGTCTGTTTTCCCAGGTATGCCAGCAAAAAAAACCCCAAAACACAGGAGGGGGGTGTTGGTAGATCAGCAGTTCAAGACTCCAGTGTTGCATGACGGAATGAGCTCCCATCACTGGTTCCAGCTCCTGCCAACCTAATAGTTCAAAAGCAAGCAATTGCAAGTAGATAGATAGGTACCACTTCAGTGGGAAGGTAACAGCATTCCCTGAAGCCTCAGCATCTAGTCGTGCCGGCCACAAGACCACGGTAATGTCTTTGGACGGCGCTGGCTCTTTGGCTTGGAAACGGAGATGAGCACCGCATCCCTAGAGTTGGATTCGACTGGCTTTAGGACAAGGGAAACCTTTACCTTATGCCGTTTTTACAGGGGTTGTCTTATATTCACATCAGTGTTCCCTCTAAGCTTGAGTTAGTGTGAGCTAGCCCACAGATTTTTAGCCTCCGGCTCACACGTCTTTGTCTTAGCTCAGGAAGGAGGGCTCCAGAGCAGACTGATTTATGCAGCAGCCAAATCACTTGCTCACAACTTTAATGCCAGTCACTCACAAAGTCGAATTTGTGCTCACAAGACACTGCAGCTTAGCGGGAGCATTGATTCGCATGAACCCATGGAAGCTGCGTTCTACTGAGTCAGACCATCGGTTCGTCAAAGTCAGCGTTGTCTACTCAGACCGGCAGTGGCTCTCCAGGGTCTTATCCCCTTGCCTACTGCATCATCCTTTTAACCAGAGATGCCGGGGACTGAACCTGGGACCTTCCACCTGCCAAGCAGATGCTCTACCATTGAGCCACAGTCCTCAGAGATTCAGGGTTGTCTTCCATTTGAGTACATCTGTGAGCTCTGAAGGCGAAGAGAACAATGCATTTGGGGAGTGTGTGTGTGTATGTGCAGCAATGAGAGCCAGTGTGGTGTAGGAATCAGAGTGTCAGACTAGGGTCGGGGAGACCAGGTTTGAATCTACCTTTCTGCCATGGGTGGGTGACCATGGGCCAATCACATGTTCTCAACCTAGCCTACCTCATGGGCTTGTTGTGCATAATGTAAACCGGGAAGGGAGAATCACAGACTCAGTTCTGAGCTTCTCGGAGGGAAAGTGGGATAAAATAACCAGGGGCTTTCAGTTGCCTGACTTTTTAAAAAGTCGATTAATTGTATGGCTTTTCATTGGAGCCCTCTGCACAGATCTGGATATAAAGAAATACTGGTTCTGAAGTGGGTGCCACTTGACTTAGAATCATACAGTTAGAAGGGACCTCCAGGGTCATCTAGTCCAACCCCCCTGCACAATGCAGAACATTCACAAATACCTCCCCCCTCCACACCCACAGTGATCACTGTTCCATGCCCAGAAGATGACAAGAAAATCTCCGGGATTGCCTCCTGACCCCAAAGGGGCAATTTCCCTGGGCATGTGGAAAAGGGCCATGAGAACTAAGTTCTAAGGCAACCCTTCCTGCCCTCCCTCTCAGGATCTGCCCAAGTTCACAGGATCAGCATTGCTGTCAGATGGCCATCTAGCCTCTGTTTGAAAACCTCCAAAGGAGGAGAGCCCCCCACCTCCCAAGGAAGCCTGTTCCACTGAGGAACCGCTCTGGCAGGAAGTTCTTCCTAGTGTTTAGCCGAAAACTCTCCTGATTTAATTTTAACCCATTGGGTCTGGTAACTTGTGTTCCCTTTCTTTGACCAAATAATACCATCACATATCCCTGGCTGCAAATACAACTCAGAAGGTGCATTCCTTCCCATATGTAAGAGGCTAGGAATGCGTCTGTCGATGCTGTTCATCTATAACTCTGGCAAGGCACTATATTAAAAGTAGTACTTTTTATTTGGAAGACTGGATTTGTATAAGGAAGAGTTTTACAGTGTCATCCTATGCACAGGTACTCCAGAGAGCCAGTTTGGTGTGATAGTTAGGAGCGCGGACTCTAACCTGGGAGAACCGGGTTTGATTCCCCACTCCTCCACATGCAGCTGCTGGTGTGACCTTGAGTCAGTCACAAGTTCTTTCAGAGCAGTTCTCTCAAAGCTCTCTCAGCCCCGCCTACCTCGCAGGGTGTCTGTTGTAGGGAAGGGAAAGGGATTGTAAGCCACTCTGAGACTCCTTCGGGTAGTGAAAGGTGGGGTATAAATCCAATTTCTTCTCCTCCTCTTCTCCTTCCATTGTAAGGACATTCAGTGGGTTTCAACTGGAGTAACTCTGCATCAGATTGCACTGTTGGTCTGTCATTGCCAGCTGCATTTAGCTTTGTAACAGTGCCCTGTAAAGATTATAATATAAAATAAATAAAAGTCTGTTTTTTTTAAAAAAAAAAACACCATCGCCCGATGAATCAGGAAGCACCTTTTAATCCTTTAAGTTTTTAACTGCTTCACTGAGAAAAGCTGAAACCCCTTGCAAAAAGTATGGGGGAAGAGAGGGTACCTTTAGATGTTCAGGGAAAAACACGGGGAGGGGGACAGTAGACTGTGATGGGGGGAAAACAGTTAATTGTCACTAAGTAGTGGCATTTCGGGTTGGGGAACATGACTGGTATTGGGAAGTGTCCAGAAGGCTTGTGTAGATGCAGAGTTCTATTATATCCGAGTGTGTTTGTTTGTTTGCCCTAATGTCACAACTGACTTATAGTGACCTTGTAGGCTTTTCAAGGCAAGAGATGTTCGGCGTGGTTTGCCACGGCCTGCCCCGGCATCACAACCCTGGGATTCCTGGATGTCTCCCATCCAAATACTAGCCAGGGCCGGCCCTGCTCAGTGTCCGAGATCTGAGGAGATCGAGCTAAGCCTGGCCTTAGAGAGCCAGCTTGGTGTAGTGGTTAAGTGTGCGGACTCTTATCTGGGAGAACCGGGTTCGATTCCCCACTCCTCCACTTGCACCTGATGAGGTGACCTTGGCTCAGTCACAAGCTCTGGCACAGCTGTTCTCTCAAGGACAGTTCACTCAGAGCTCTCTCAGCCCCGCCTACCTCCCAGGGTGTCTGTTGTGGGGAGGGGAAGGGAAAGGAGTTTGTAAGCCGCTCTGAGACGCCTTTGGGCAGTGAAGGGTGGGGTATAAATCCAAACTCTTCTTCTTCTTCTTCCTTATCTGGGTCAGGGTATCTTGGACACCCCAGTCTAGCCCAACCTTATCAGATCTCGGAAGATAAACAGGGTCAGTTCTGGTTAGTATGTGGATGGGGGACCACCAAGGAAGTCCCAGGTTGCTATGCAGGGGCAGGCAATGGCCAAACCAACTCTGAATGTCTCTCGCCTTGAAAACCCTATGAGGTCGCTGTACGTCAGCTGCGACTTGACGGCAAAACACACACACACACATTCTTCTCTTAGTATATAAGTAGTTCTCCTCTCCATGTTGTTGTAGTAACAAAAGCCCTGTAGGCTGCAAAGAAGAGGCATTGGCCCAAAGGAACCCAAGAAGCCTCAAGGCAGCATTGGACCTGGTTCCTAGTCTGACACACTAACCCTACAATACACTTGGCTCACTGTTGACAGAGGTGTGTGAGAAAGTTTTGGGACACAGATAGAGTTTAGGGTACGAAGACCTAGTAGGAGAGAAAGGAATCCCGGAGCTTCTTGGAAAGGGTATATGGGGTGACGAGAATCATCACCTCTTGGCAGAGATGCTCTGTATCCAAGAAGAGATTGGATTTATACCCCTCCCTTCACTACCTGAAGGAGTCTCAGAGCGGCCTACAATCTCCTTTCTCTTCCCCCTCCCCACGACAAACACCCCGTGAGGTATGTGGAGCCGAGAGACCTCTTTTGAGGACTGCTCTTGAGAGAACAGCTCCGAGAGAACTTGTGACTGACCCAAGGTCACACCAGCAGCTGCAAGCAGCGGAGTGGGGAATCAAACCCGGTTCTCCCCGATTAGCGTACGCGCTCCTAACCATGGCACCAAACTATTTCTCAGCAACTTGATTGGCCATGCTTTCCCTACGGACATATCTCCATCCTGGAAAAATGGCCTATTACAGATACTAGAGCTGTATGTATCATAACAAGGTGTAAATTTTACACACACACCAACATATCTATCTATTAAAGAAACAAGATAAGTTATGAAAGGGATACACAAAGAAGTATCATGTAACTAATTATATATATCAAAAGGTTGTTATACATTGCAGGGTATGTAGAACAAAAAATATTTCTCCCCAACATCCCCTTCGTTATAATTTTTATGACATTTTCTATAGAATGCAATACTTCAAAACACCTCAGATTTAAAATTTTGTAGCTGATCTATTTTGCAACTAGATTATTAATTTCAGCATTACTACATATTGTTAGATATTTCCACATTACTGCATGCTAGCTATAGCTTTTAATATACCAAAGTTTAAAGTAAAGTCTCAAAACAAAAATATAAGATATTTTGTCAAAATCCACTTGTATTTATATTCAGAACTTATTCTGATTCTGCCTTGTATATGTGTTGCAAGAAGGTGCACATTTTATAGATGACAGCAGAGAAACTTTGGAGGCCTTAATGGGAAGGTACACACTAGTGGGGAAGATACGGACCTCGAAGGGAATTTCACAGCTGAGTGACAGTAGTGCCTCTGAGGAGGTACAGACTGCCTTTTCCTCATCACCTGACATGAGGACCTTGATGCTCCAGTTCCTCTTTAAAAGGAAAATGAACTGACGGATGAGTTCCGGAGTGGCGTGGATACATTCTGAGCGATGAGAAGAAATTTGTATTAGGGAAAAGTTTGCAGTGGTGCCGCAGTCTCTTGAGAGAGGGTGCTCCTCCGATCTGGAAGCTCCTTGTCTCTGCTCTAATCCTTTTTTTTTTTTTTTTTTTTGGGGGGGGGGGCATCTTTGTATAGTGGCTCAGTGGTAAAGCAAACACACTCTGTACCTGCTCAGAGGCGCTTTTCCCAACACCTGATCTTACATGATCCCGAGAGAGAGCCCTGGCATTTGAGGGCCAGCGTGGTGTCCTGGTAGGGCCAGGCCACAGAAGCACCTTCCGGGCTCCCAAGCTCCCGGGCTGACTGTGGGCCAGTCGTGTTCTCCGCCCGACCTACCCTGCAGGGTTGTTGTGCGGCGGCGGTGGGGGGCGAACCAGGGCCTCTGGCCCGAGCCCCTCGGAGGTCGAAATGCGCTGGGAGCCCAGCGGAGGGCGGGTGGTTGGCAGGGGCTGCTGGCAAGCGCCGGGCAGGCGGCTCTTCCGGCGCCGGCCGGCCGGCTTCTCCTCTAGGGGGCAGCTGCCTCCTTCTCCGGGGACGCTCCGCTCCGCCTTCCTGGCGGCCGGCTGGCTGGCTGGGCTGGGCTGGCCGAGGCTCCCCGGGGCTCTGGGAGCAGCAGCAGCGGCGCGCTGGCGGAGCTGCCCCTGCGGTGGCGCGGCCGGCGGCGGGGGCATGAACCGGGGCCGCGCCAGAGGAGGCTCTGAGCGCGCCGCCCGCTTGGCTCTCCCGCAGGCAGGAGGCACAAGATGTCCAACAACAAGCCCAAGGCGGGCAGAGCTGACGGCCAGGCGGAGGAGGGCGCCGTCGCCGCCGCCACCACACCCGCACCCGAGAGCGCCGAGAAGCGGCCCGCCGGCCGGCCCAGGATCAACGGGGTAAGCTGGATCGCCGGGACCCTCCTTCCCTCCTCTCCCCTCTCCCTCCAAAGCTCCCCAGCGCTCGCCCCGCTGCGTCTCCAGCGTGCGCCCTGGGCGCGGCGCAATCCAAAGCAAGGCGCGCGGCCCCAGCCCTCCGCGGAGGGGGCAGAGAGGGCCGGCCTTGAGTCCCTCCAGGCCCCGGAGCGGAGGAGGCCCGCCCCGGCGGCCGCAGCTTTCCTGGCAGAGGTCCCGCCGCCTTTCCACTTCTGCCGTTCCGGGAGAGGGGAGGCATTTTCCCTCTCCGGCCTTCCCCGCGCGCCCCCCTCCTCTCCTCTCCCCCGGAATTTCCAGCGACCGCCCCGGTGTCTGGATGGAGGCTGGAGCCAGAGCCAAGGGAGGCCAGATCGCCCGTGCCAGACACACGCCCACTCCCCCCCCTTCTTTCCTCCTGTCTTTTTTTTAAAAAAAGACTACTTGAAAGGGCAGGGGCGAGGGGGCGGGGCTGCTTCACAGTGGTCCGGGTTTCTCTGGGAAGTGAATGGGTCCTCGGACCTGAAAGGCTTCAGGGACACTTTTTTTTTTACTGTGCAGAATTTAAATTTTAATAAATTAGAATACGCTTATAACAGTTTAATGATTTCAATGGAAGTCCTGCTTCTTAAGGATTGCATCGCAGCTGTTGTTTGTGCAGCTGGGGTTTCCCCCTCCCGTCGCCCAGGTGCCCGGCTTTTCCTGCCCTCTGGGATGCCACTGAGTCAGAGGCAGCCAGAGGTGGCAACCCATAATACTCCTTTTGGTTGGGATTTGGCTGAAACCGGGTCGCTCGGAGGGTGAGTCGGAACGGTGGGCGGACGTTCCCGTGTGTGCCCTTTTACTAGACAGGGTGCTCTTCTAGGCTCGATCGTATTTTTCTTCCCGGTGGCCATTCCGAAGCGGCAGTTATTCCCATTTCACAGATGGGAAGGTGTGGCTGGAAGGAAATGGCCTGAATGAGGCTGGGCAGCGAGGACCTGGCTGAGTGGGGGTTTGAACCTGCAGCTCTGTGCTCTGGGCCCAGCCCTTGGATCCACTGCAGAGTGCCTTAAAATAAAATTTTTACACCTATCTGACCACAGTACCCTCTAGGGATGCCAGCCTCCAGGTGAGACCTGGGGATCCCCCCCCCAGAATTACAGCTGATCTCTGGGCTTGCAGAGATCAGTTCTGCTGGAGAGAATGGATGCTTTGGAGCATGAACTCTGTGGCACTGTCCCCCACTGGGATCCCTGTCCTCCCCAGGCACCACCCCAAATTTCCAGGAGTTTCCGAACCTGGATCTGGCAATTGTAGTCCCACCCACCCATATGTCTTTTTGCCCTCGCAATAACAAGGATTAGGCCTTTCCTCCAGGAACTGGGCTGCTGTGCCCTTTTAACACTCTGGGTGGGTGTAAAACAGAAAGTTTTCATATAGTTTGCTTGAACCAAAGAATCTGGATGTAGGGCTGGTATGGTAAGGTAATAATTCGCCCCTGGAAAAAAGTCATTCTTTTTCAGGCAACGCCAATTCAGAGCCCGCAGTTTATAGCGACACCCAGGCTGGACTGACGCAATAGACCCAGCTCTCTAGGGAGTTTGCTGCTTTGAAGGTCCTGATCCGACAGCCTCCTCGGAGTCTCCTAATACAACAACAATTTCTTTATTCGGCCAACGACCAGTACAAGTCAAAAATAAAAGCTTTGCAGTAAAGTCATTATAAAGTAAAACTGGTCTGATCTATTGGCGACAGTTAGTTAAAATCAGTACATAAAATTTCTCCATGAATTCTACAGGCTACTGGGAAAAAAATTGGCACAGCTAATGGGAATACACAAATCAGGGGGTCTCCGATGTGGTGCCCGTGGGCGCCAACGCACCCGCCAACACCTTTTCTGATGCCTGCCAAGTCTGGGTGGGGCCAGGGGGGGTGCTTTTGCCCACCGAGGCTTCTGATTGGCCACTGGAGATTTGACTGGCTGTACAGATTTTTTAAAAAGCACTGCTTTGGCAGCAGCCACCGCCGCAGCACAAACATCGTCACCATGCAACTGGAGGTAAGCCGCAGCAGTCCTTCCGTGGTTGGCTCTGCCTCCTGCAGCAGCCGTTGTATGTCTCTGCCACCGTGCTGTCTCAGAATGGCAAAGGTGCCCGCAGGCTCGAAAAGGTGGGGGACCCTCCCCTGGCACAAATGGCTTGTTTATCGCAAACCGCCTGAATAGGTTGTTTTCTTTTTCAGCATCCGTAACGTTTGCACCTTTAATAGCAGTCTTTTTGAAAAGCGTTCCTTGAGCAAAAAGCACCATGTCAGCAAGAAGGTTTTTTTGGGGGGATGCTGAGTCATACCTGGGTCCGCGCACAAAATCCATGGGTCTTGGAAACAACCCTTTGATGCTGGCAACAGTTACTGCATTTATTTAAAACTCCTTTGCAGCACCCAAGGTGGCTTATGTTCCCTCTAAGCTGAGTCAGTGTGAGCTAGCTCACAGTTTTTTAGCCTCTGGCTCACAGATTTTTGTCTGTGCTCAGGAAGGAGGGTGCCAGAGCAGACTAATTTATGGGGTTGCCAAATTGCTCACTCCCAACTTTAAGGCCAGTGGCTCACAAAGTAGAGTTTTTGCTCACAAGACTCCTCAGCTTAGAGGGAGCATTGCGTTACAATATAAATAAAACATTAAAGAACACAAGAATGGCAATGAATGCTGGGATTTTCCACCAGATTTCTTACGTGCATGAGCAAGAAAGGCTGGGGTTCCTGATAACAGGGACTTGATAACACAGATATCAGGGCCTCTCGTGTCTCTCTCGGTTTAGGAGAACATCTTTTCTTGTCAATCCAAAATCTACGCCTACATGAGTCCGAACAAGTCTCCCGCAATTCGACCGCCGCTCCAGGAAGAAAACTCCACCGCGCATCACGAGGCAAAATGCCCGGGCAAAACTGTGAATGAAGGCTGCAGGAAAAGAGAGGGTAAGAATCCCGTTTCCCTTACTTAGCGACCTGGACCCACTGCATTTGAATCAAGGGGGGGGGAGTTATTTCTCCAGCAAAGCCAGGAGGCCGTGCCATATTCTTAGGGAGCGTCCCTCCTGGCAGAGAAGGAAGATCAGCTCGGGAAGGAAGACTGTCCCAGTGGTGTAGTGCTGCTTCTCCCCAGAACTGCCCCGCTTCCTTATAGGAAAATTCATTCCCTGCTCTGAATGGTTTGAGCACAGTGCATTGTTCGGTCTGCCTCCCTGAGGACGGAAGGGCAACACCGAGGACAGCTGGTGGGCCGGGGCCTGGTATCGGAGCACCTGCTTTGTACGCAGAAGGTCTCAGGTTTGAATTCCGGCATCTTCAGGGGAAGGTTTTCAGGTAAAGGGTGCTGGGAGAAGCCCTCCTCTGCCCGAGATGTTGCAGAGCTGCTGCCAAGTAGAATAGAAGGAAGTAGTGGTCTGATTCCAAATTGAGCAATGTCACCTTCTTTAAAGGTAAAGGTCCCCTTGCTCGAAAGCCAGTCGAATCCGACTCTAGGGTTGCAGTGCTCATCTCCGTTTCAAAGCCGAAGAGCCAGCACTGTCCGAAGACGTTTCCGTGGTCATGTGGCCGGCATGACTAAACACCAAGGCGCACGGAATGCTGTTACCTTCCCACCGAAGTGGTGCCTATTTATCTACTTGCAATTTCTTGCTTTCGAACTGCTAGGTTGGCAGGAGCTGGAACTAGAGACGGGAGCTCACTCCGCCATGTGGCACCCGGGTCTCGAACTGCTGAACTACTGACCTTCCACAGCCTGCAGTTCAGCGTCTTAACCACTTGAGCCACCACAGCTCCTGTCACCTTCTTTACTGCATCAAATACTATAACTATTTCTGATTTGTACCACTGTAGAATTTTGAATGGCTGGGGCAGAGGTGTATATATATACATATATATAAAATGAGGAGGGGGGGCAGAGTAAGGCTGGCAATATTGGACAAGAGCTGTTTTCTACTCAGGAAGCATCTTGGGAGGAAGCAAAGGAAACGTGAGCTCCTTTATGCCAATTGGCATTAACCCCCCCCCCCCAATTTAATTATTTGCAGACAGAATCAATATTGGCAATGCCGTAGAAGGGGGAGTGAAAGCTGAAGGCCAGAATGACAAAGAAAGTGGGGGTGACTCTCCGGGGTCCTTCTCGAACCCAAAGCAAGAAGCCACGGAAACTCAGAAGCTCCCCCCTGCCGAGGCCGCCGTCGTAGTGAACGCAAAACCGACGCTGAAGAAGGGAACAAAAACGAAACCGGGTCCCAAGAGAAAGTAAGAGCCTGCGGGGGGCTGGAGAGGGGTGGGGTGGGAGCCCGTGGCCCCGCAACAGATCTTGCGGTTTGCATGCAGAAAGTCCCAGGTTCGATCCCTGGCATCCCCAGATGAAGAATCTCAGGGAACAGGCAATGGTCACCTCGAGATTGGATTACTGTTATACCCTCTACATGGGGCTGCCCTTGTCCCAAATTTGGAAGCTGCGGTTAGTGCAGAATGTGGCGGCCGGGCTGTTGTTGGGTCTCCCTATGCGGGAGCACATCCAGCCTGCACTAAAAGCACTGCACTGGCTGCCTATACCGTACCAAGTTCAGTTCAAGGTGCTGGTTCTTACCTTTAAAGCCCTATATGGTCAGGGGCCTACATACCCTAAGGGACCACCTTTCCTCACACGTTCCCCAGAGAGCACTGCGATCAGGGTCCCAAAACCGTCTGGCCCTTCCGGGCCCCAAGGAAGCCAGGCTGGCTGCGACGAGGGCCAGGGCCTTCCCTGTGTTGGCTCTGCACTGGTGGAACGAGCTCCCAGACGACATCCAGGGCCTGTGGGACCTTTAACAGTTCCTCAGGGTCTGCGAGACAGAGCTCTTCCGCCAGGCCTTTGTTTAGGGAGCCACACTACACAAAGTAAGGCTCTGGTCCCAACACCAACATCAATAGTAACACTGATATCAATATTATTATACCATCAACAGCCTGATGCAACCCAGACTATACCATCTGCATACTGTGATTGCTGCAAACGTCGGCCATCGTTATATTAGTTGTACTAGCTCTTTATAACTTATTTAGGATTGCACTGTTGTGATTTTATTAATCTTCTTGTTTTAGCGTGTGATACAGTTTTGTAAGCCCCCCTGAGGCTGCTTCGCAGGGAGGGCGGGATCGAAGTCAAATAAATAAATTTAACAAAATAAATAAAATAAGGACCTTTTTCTGCTTGAAACCTTGGAGAACTGTTTCGGATCAAACCAGACGACGTTGACCTAGATGAGCAATGGTCAGATGTGGTATAGACAGCTTCAGTAATTCATGTTAAAAAGCTAAAGGTAGAGGTTCCCTTGCTCGAAAGCCAGTCGAATCCGACTCTAGGGTTGCGGTGCTCATCTCCGTTTCAAAGCCGAAGAGCCAGCGCTGTCCGAAGATGTTTCCGTGGTCATGTGGCCGGCATAACTAAACACCAAGGCGCACGGAACGCTGTTACCTTCCCACCGAAGCGGTACCTATTTATCTACTTGCAATTTCTTGCTTTCGAACTGCTAGGTTGGCAGGATGTAATTCATGTTACATCCCTGTAATTTGGAGCTGTGGCATTGTGGAATTACCTTTTCTGATGAGTCTAGCATGATCCAACTAATTTGGAAGTGGTTCACTCGTGCCCTGCCATAAGTCATGACTAAAGGAGGGACTGTTTTGGAAACTTTTCTTTACAAAACTAACCTGGCTTTGTTCTATAAGAAGAAATGTATGACCCTCGTCAGTAGGCTCAGCTATTGGATCGGACAGGTTCTCTGGATTAACTCTGAGATTGATGCCAAGGGGCAATAAAGTGACACCTAGTGACCATCAGTAGGTACTACACCACCATGGCCTGGGTGAGAGGGAAGAAATAATCTACGATTGGGATCACCAACGTGGCGCCCACAGGCGTTACGGCAACCGCTTGACACCTTCCCTGCAGCCTGTCAAGTGGGTTTTTTTTTAAAGTGGGTGGGGCCAGGTGGGCCTTTTGCCCAGGAAGGCCTCCGATTGGCCACTGGAGATTTGAATGGCTGTGTGTGTTTTTTTCAAAACCGGTTGCTTTGGCAGCAGCTGCGACCACAACACAAGGATCTCGGCTGTGTGACCGACTGTAAGTCACAGCAGTCATTTTACAGCTGGTTCTGCTTCCTGTGGCAACCGTTTTGTGGCTGCACCCAGCACTTTGTTTCAGAATTTCGAAAGTGCCCGTAGGCCAAAAAGGCTGGGGGATCCCTGAGCTGCATAATCCCCATCATCGTACCCCTGGGTTGTCTAAACTTGTGCTTGTAGGAGAAGCTTTCGGACTGAGCGGCAACATCGGATGATTTCGCAATTTAACATTCAATAGTCTTGTTCCTGAGTTTCAATTTTTCTCGTAGGAAGGATGACAGTGGTAGGACTGACCTCGTTTCAGAAGCCCAGATGGGTCCAGTGAAAAGGTTTCAGGGCTTTCGTCCGGTCCTGAAGTAGTGTGCGGATGTAGTGAAATCTTCCGGGCCTTTGCGGTAGCGAGTGTCACTCTTGGAAATGCAAAGTTGCTGAGAATCCAGCAGGGTTCACGTGGTTTTCTCCGTATTCTCTCAGAGTTCAAGGGAAGACGCAACCGAATCGGAAGGTGACAGATTATTACCCTGTTAGAAGAAGTTCTCGAAAGAGCAAAAAAGAGTTGCAGGTACTTCTTTAGTCTTTAATGAACTGCCCACTACCTCTCCCCCCTCCCAAATCCTTTCAGGGTAAATAGTCCACCAAGGAATTGGGAACTCCATGGCAAAGAGTCAGGACGGGGTTGCAGATCTAAGGCCTGAGAGCCAGTTTGGTGTAGTGGCAAAGAGCACAGACTCTAATCTGGGAGAACCGGGTTTGATTCCCCACTTCTCCATGTGCAGCTGCTGGTGTGACCTTGGGTCGCTCACAAGTTCTTTCGGGGCTGTTCTCTCAAGGGCAGTCCTCGAGAGAGCTCTCTCAGCCCCACCTGCCTCCCAGGGTGTCTGTTGTGGGGAGGGGAAGGGAAAGGAGATGATGAGCTGCTCTGAGACTCCTTCGGGTAGTGAAGGGCAGGGTATAAATCCAACCTCCTCCTCCTCCTATCTAGGGAAACCAGCTGGAAAACAACTGAGGCTGCAGATCAGGCACATCAGACTGCAGGGAGATGACCACGTTTTCAAATACGCCTTTTGTGAAAACCAGAAATTATTATTATTCACTTTGTTTCCAGCCTGCCTTTCTCTCTGAGACTCAAGGTGGATTGGCGGGGGTGGGAAGTGCTGTCACATCGCAGCCGACTTATGGCAACCCCGCCATAGAGTTTCAGGGCCAGAGGTGGCTTGCCATTGCCTGCAGCCCTGGACTTCCTCAGGCGGGTTCTCCCGTCCAAGTACTAACCTGGGCCGACCCCGCTTAGCTTCTGAGATCTGATGAGAGCGGGCTAGCGTGGGATAATCCGGGTCAGGGCCGAGGTGGATTACCAAATATGAGAAGCGATTCAATCAGACAGCAAAGACCTGCACTGTTTTTAAACCAGGATGGTGAGAGGGTTGGAATCCAAGTCTTACGAGGAAAGGCTGGAAGAGTTGGGTATGTTTAGCCTGGGAAAGAGAAGGCTTAGAGGGGACACGATTGCAGTCTTCAAATATTTGAAGGGCTGTCATGTGGAAGATGGAGCAGATCTATTCTCTCTTGCTCCGGATTGCAAGACTAGATCTAATGGGTGGAAAATGCAAGGGAGTCGTTACCGGCTAGATATCAGGAGAAACTTCCTAACTGTAAGAGTGGTTGACAGTGGAACAGACTGTCTCGGGAGGTGGTGGATGCTCCTTCCCTGGACGTTTTCGAGCGGAGGCTGGACGACCATCTTCTGGGTATGTTGTAGGTATGTAGGGCTATCTTTCGGCTACGCTCCTGCAGAGCCAAGGAGGTTGGACTAGATGACCTGCAAGGTCCCTTCCAACT
The DNA here is from genome assembly GCA_029375565.1 of Gekko gecko. Classification (NCBI taxonomy): domain Eukaryota; kingdom Metazoa; phylum Chordata; class Lepidosauria; order Squamata; family Gekkonidae; genus Gekko; species Gekko gecko. The sequence goes on along the minus strand of JAPDNY010000012.1, from coordinate 73,077,748 downwards.
CTAACATTCTATGATTCTAAAGCCATCTTAGAATGCACATTGTTTTCTTTTTATTGATATGCTTTTAGGTAATTTCTAATGTTGGTCTTAAATCAAAATACTTACTGTATTTTGCTCTGCTGTAAGCTGCCCCGAGCCCTGCTTGCAGGGAAGGATGGCCTAGCAAATCCAATTTAACAAACAAACAAGTGAACAGTATTTTAATATAGTTGTTACACGTAGACATAAATTGTTGGGGGGGGGGGGAGCGATTTTACGTTGAACACTGTGATAAAGAATGAAAATCCGCCTTCTGGTGCTCCTCCCAGCAGATTTTTTGCCTTGTTCCTTTTCAGACAGAGGAGAAGAAGCGAATTGATGAGTTAATAGAAAGCGGGAAAGAGGAAGGCATGAAGGTAATTGGAGCGCTGGTTGTAACTGGGATGGCTTTGCTCCGAAGCGCCGTACATCTCCCAGTGCGGAGGCATGACAGATCTGTTTGTGCAGAAAGCATATCATGTCGCCTCTCCAGAGACCAATCGGTGATGGTCACCGAGGTGCAGTAACCTTCCCTGCGAAAAACAATCATTTGCACACAGAACTTGCTTGTAGAAAGCTCGCCTGGCAGACCAAAGACTAGGCGGGAACCCTTCTCCCTGATAGCTCATCTTGGTGTGTATGCAAGGGAAACTGCTGAAACGCTAGAGCATTCGACCTTGTGAGCTGTCATCAGCACTCCTGAGTGGTACAGTCAAGACAGGTTTATCTCCTCACTGAGAACTAGACCCTTGAAGGCAGGGCTCTTTTTGTAGCGGGAACTCCTTTGCATATTAGGCCACACACCCCTAATGTAGCCAATCCTACCAAGAGCTTACAGAGCTCTTCTTAGAAGGGCTACTGTAAGCTCTTGGAGGATTGGCTACATTAGGGGTGTGTCGCCTAATATGCAAAGTAGTTCCTGCTACAAGAAGAACCCTGCTTGTAGGTATGAATCTGTATGTGTGAGTGCGGTCATTTCAAGGACCTAAGTTGAATATTAAAGAGCACGACAGCAATCCGTGGGATCGAAGCTGTGGATCTTCCAGTCTCCAGCAGAGATAAACGCTGATACTTTTAAAAACACTTTGTCAACATTTCCTACAGACTGTAGCCATAATCGAAAGATCCACACAACTTGTTCCGCACAGCTTTGGCCTCTTGTTTCTTAAACAGCAGCCATGCAGGCTGCACGTTTAAGCTGTTTTGGAAGTTCTGAGCTGCCTTCTTGTGAACTCCGAAGAACGTAAGAAGAGCCCTGCTGGATCAGACCAATAATAGTTCATCTGGTCCAGCATCCTGTCTTCACGTAGTGGCCAACCACTTCCTCTGGACAGCCAACAGCAGGACGTAGAGGCTGAGGCCTTCCCCTGATTTTGCCTCCTGGCGCTAAGATTCAGAGGCTTAATGCCTCTGAATGTGGAGGTTCCCCTCTGTCACCACCTCTAGTAGCCACTGATAATCCTCCAGGACTCTATCTAATCCCCATTTAAAGCTGTTTGGAGATCTTAACTGGCTCTGCAGATTTTTAAAAAGTTGCTTCGGCAGCATCTGCCACCGCAGATCTAACTCCTTTGGGATGAGAATGAACCCTTCTTCCTCTGCAGGGCCTGTGAAGGTCGAAGACTTCCTGGGGTTTGTTGTGACATTCAGAACAGGTGCTTAAGTTGCAGCTGTTTGGGGTTTTTTGCCCACCAACTAGGATTCTAAATTGTGGCACAATCCAGCTTTGTAGTAGAGAAACAGACCACAGTGTATTAAGGCTCCTGTTTAAAATGTTGTAGCCGATTGCAGTTGAAGTCTTCAGTTCATGGGCCGCCAGGGGAACAGGGAAGGAACGGTGAAGTCCGCGGGCCTGGGAGATTCGTTATCAGACAAGCAGTGCCTTCCCGAAAGCAATCAGCTTTCAGTGGGGGCCTGGCTGTTCAAAGAGATAAGGAACTGCCGTGTCGCAAGTCGTTCTTTGGGGAGGAGCTGGGACACAACTTGAGTTTCTGCAAGCTCCACTTGTAACTGCTGGATGACCTTGAGCAAGCCATAGTTCTGATAAGAGCTGTCCTTGAAAGGGCAGTTTCTGTCAGAGCTTTCTCAGCCCTGCCTACCTCACAGGGTGTCTGTTGTGGGGAGGGGAAGGGAAAGGAGTTTGAAAGGCACTCTGAGTGAAGGGCAGGGTATAAATCCAATCTCCTCCTTCTCCCCACCCCCGCAGATCGACTTCATCGACGGCAAAGGGCGAGGGGTCATCGCCACCAGACATTTTAACCGGGGAGAGTTTGTGGTCGAGTACCATGGGGATCTCATAGAGATCACGGACGCCAAGAAGCGAGAAGCGATGTACGCCCAAGACCCATCCACTGGCTGCTATATGTACTACTTTCAGTACCTAAGCAAAACGTACTGGTAAGGGTTTTTTTGAAAAACACCCCCCCCCTTCTGTTTTCTTGTGAAGTTAGTTTGTGGAGGATGGAGTGAGATCACTTTCTGTCAGGTACTTCAGAAAGTCAGTCAAACACCAGGCTTCATGAAGAAGATAGCGTTTATTGAAAGCAGTTCTAAAAGCACATTAACAATTCCTTGTCAGAGATAAAGCACTACAGAAAAGCCTCTACAGTTATACCCGCAGGTTCTTGCCCCCCCCTTTAATCTACCAATGACTATCAAGCCCACGCGTGGGGGGGGGAAAAGGTGCAAAAGTTGTAAAGCGGTAAATAACCAAACGGCCCGAGCTGTCCCCCCAAAAGAAACAAGAAGAAAACACAAACTGTGAGACCAAGGCCATTTGGGCGATAGCAGATAACCCAGGCTGTAAATTGCTCTGTTGCCAGGGCAACCTGCGCACCTCCCCACATTCCAGACATGAAAAGTTACCGACCATCCAACCCTCCTACCCTCCCATCCATCTCATGGCAGGATTACCTGACACTTTCCCCCAAACGTCCGACAACAGAGACACCGAATTAATTTCTTTGGGGAACGGAATGGAGGAACCTGCGGTAGTTTACTTTTAGAATGATGTCAGCCACCGATTGGTTTGACTGCAGAAATAACACTTGTTCTGGACTGGCCTCCTCCTAAGAAGAAGTTCGACTAAATCCACAAAAGTTCCTGGCCCTCAAGAATTTTTAGAACAATGGGGATTTCAGGGTGCCAGCTTTTGAGTCAAAGCTCCCTTCGTCAGGAAAAGTAGAAGCGGTGCTCTGAGTCCTTTTATCCTAGTCGGCAGGTGGGTGTAGGAAAAAGCGGGAGTCCAAGGAGCACTTTAAAGACTTAACACAATTTGTGGCAGGATGGGAGCTTTCATGCGTTGCTGCTCACTTCTTCAGGAGATGGGGAGTGGTTTCGTACCTTTACATCCTTTACGAGCATTCTTTACATGGCTTCGATCACACACTCTAAACAATCCACTTTCAATGCACTTTCAAACTGGATTTTGCTGTGTGAACTGGCAAGGTCCAGTCTGAAAGTGAATCAAAAGTGCATTGAAAGTGGATTATTTAGTGCGTCTGATCACAGCCCACCAGTGTTCCCTCTAAGCTGAGTTAGTGTGAGCTAGCTCGGAGTTTTTTAATCCTCCAGCTCACACATTTTCGTCTTAGCTCAGGAAGGAGGGCTCCAGAGCGGACTAATTTATGCAGCGGCCAAACTGCTCGCTCACAACTTTAATGCCAGCACCTCCCAAAGCAGAATTTTTGCTCACAAGATTCCACAGCTTAGAGGGAACATTGCAGCCCACGTGTATCTTTTTTGTTGTTCAATTACACCGTCGAGTCCGCCTCTTCGTGACTCCATGGACCACATCATGCCCTTCTGTCTTCCATCGTCCTCCAGAGTTTGCTGAATTTCATGTTTGTTGCATTGATAACAGTGTCTAACCATCTCATCCTTTGCCGTCCCCTTCTTCTTTGACCTTCAATTTGTATCTTACTCAGCTTGATTAGAGCAGGGGGTGGGAAATGCTTGGGGGGCAGAAAATCAGCATCTGTAGTGAGATAAGAAGCCTATGTCCCTGTTCAGCCCTGGGGGCATCCATTGTTCTGAACAAGCATTCAAGATCCTTTACAAGAGTTCTTTGCAACACCCTCCCACTATCTGACTAGGATAAAAGGACTCAGATCTGCATTTCAGCTCTACTGTGTCTGACAAAGCGTGTTTTGACTCTTGAAAGCTGACACCCAGGAACTCTTGTGTGTCTCTGAGGTGCTCCTGGACGCAAATCTAATTGTCCTACTGCAGACCAACATGGCTAAACTCTGAAGTAATGTTTAACTAACCTACCCATGCATGCTGTTATAATGCTTAGTGTAGTAATTGTAAACAGATATTACCGTCGGTTCACCACAACTTCAGTAACCACTCACTTGAAGGTGATTTTTATTCACCATAGGCGAGTACCTGTTTACATACTGAGCTAATGTATATGACCAGTGTTCCCTCTAAGCTGAGTCAGTGTGAGCTAGTTCACAGTTCTTTAGCCTCCAGCTCACACATTTTTGTCTCAGCTCAGGAAGGAGGGCTCCAGAGCAAACTAATTCATGCAGTAGCCAAATCACTCACAGCTTAGAGGAAGTATTGGTGACAACCAGTGTTCCCTCTAAGCTGAGTTAGTGTGAGCCAGCTCACAGTTTTTTAGCCTCCGGTTCACACATTTTTATCTCAGCTCAGGAAGGAGGGCTCCAGAGCAAACTAATGCATGCAGTAGCCAAATCGCTCACTCACAGCTTTAATGCCGGTCGCTCACAAAGTAGAATTTTTGCTCACAAGACTCCACAGCTTTGAGGGCGCTTTGTATACGAAGTCCCATAAACACCCTCTAAAGCACTATATAACACTGAAGAATATTTACTGTTGGCCCTTGTATTCCCCTAAATCCTCCAGCTTTAATAGAGAAGCCGTCCTTCCATCTGCATGTTCCTGTTTTAAAGGGGCACAATTCCAACTCCACAGGTTCCGGTTTCTTGGAACCGTGAATCGAGCCTTATTCTGCTGAAGCGCCTGCGCGTCTCTCTCTTCTCTGCCGCAAAGATATCCAATCTCGTGTGTTCTTTTTTCCCTCCTCCTCCTCTTCTTGGACCCCCCCCCGCCCCCTGCCGCAGTGTTGACGCTACAAAAGAGACCAATCGCCTGGGAAGGCTGATCAATCACAGCAAAGGCGGGAACTGCCAGACGAAACTCCACGACATCGACGGCACCCCACACCTCATCCTGGTGGCCTTGCGTGACATCGAGGCCGGTGAAGAACTCCTGTACGACTACGGAGACCGGAGCAAGGCCGCCATCGAAGCTCACCCGTGGCTAAAACACTAGCTCGTCTCTTTCCCCCTCTTCCGCGGGGAATCTTAACCTGCTTTGTTTACAGCACTCGTTGCGGAGACGCTTCCAGGGTCTACTCCGTGATTATTTAAGATGTCCGTCACGAGGTTGCTTCACCCAACGCTCCGCTCCTGGGCAGGCTTGAAGCAGACTTCCGGATGCGTTTCCGTATTGGGCTTGTCGGGATTTCAGCGTGCGCACCCCCCTCCCCCCGGGAATCCTTTTACATATAGACAGATGAATTGATCAGTGTTTCCTGATGGTGGCTGTTGAGATTAGTACAGAATTCCGTAGTGGGGATGCGGCCGTTTGGGTCGCCCCCCTCCCCTTCTGCTTAGATGAGGGGGAAATGTCACTTAAAGCGAGTGCCCACCATGTGGCAGACGCCGGCAATCCCCGCTGACCGTCAACAAATGGGTATCTGTTTCCTTAGCGTCCAGGAATGCGGTACGGAGCAGGACTGCCCACCCCTGTTGTGGAATCATGCTGCCCCGTTTGCAGCCTCTGAAAGGGGGTACCTTTTTTGGGGTAGAGGGACATGGATAAAAAAGGGGTGGAATGTTTGCCCTGCTTTCTGGCGTTGACAGCACTCTTTTTCCACTGCTTTCCAGGAGCCAGGGCGGGCTGTGTATCGCTCTCGCTCTGTTTCTGCCTTGCGGCGGTGCCGTCTGGCTAATGGGACTGAGCGAATCGGTGAAGCCCAAACGTGGGTGAGGACGATGCTAGCTTATGAGCACAGGAGAGGGGAAGGCGGCAGCCCAAATGGCAACGAGGGGGGGAGCCGCTTCCCTGAAACTGGGCCTGTCCGAAAGCCCGTGTCAAGCCTGGCTCCAGATTCTGGGTCCTGCCTCCGGCTGCCATGCTGGGGTGGCGCCTATCGTCCCCAAGGGTTTCTCCGGCTTTTCGGATGTTTGTGAGGTTCACCTGGGATTGTCAGTGTTTTAATGTATGTGTCGATGCTCACCGTCTCGCTTCCCATCAGTAGGGAATGGCAGATTGAGGGGTTTATTTCTGGCCAGCGTGTACCTGTGGCTCCTGGGTGGGCAGCTAGATAGAAAGAGGGGGCTCGGCCCGCAGCGCAGACGGCAGGCGAAGCAAGTAACTTGTGCCTAAATTCCCTCTCCACCTGGCACCCTGGCCACAGAGCCTGCTTTCTAATCTCCCCTGCCCCTTTGGGGACAGTGTTTCGAGAGAGGCCATTCGGCTAGGTGGGATCAGGTGTCACCTAACGGGTGAAACCCCATTTGGACATCCCCTTGACTTGCCGGTTATCCGTTCTCTTGTAAGCCCGGCACGGAGGCGCCCTGGGCTTCGACCGAGCTGTAGGACAAAAGGAAAACTTGGTGTGTGGGGGGGGGGAGGCTAGTGGGCCCTAAATGGCACTCTCCAGTCGCTGCCGGCCAGGTGTGCCACCCTGGCAGGGCTGTTGTGTGGGGACTTCCTTTCTGAGACCCATGAATACCACCCACTGTGAAATGCTTGCACTGAGAAATGAAGCAGGAGCGTTGTGGGTCTCGGGGTTTGTGTGTGGGTGTGAGAACCACACAGAGCGGCCATTGCACCGGCTGGGCCCCCATCTGGGCGAGGCCGCCGTTTGGTTCCGGCCGTGGCCACATGGCGGGAGGAGCCCGGCCTCTTTTTCGACATGACTTTTCCCGCCGATGCCTTCCGGCGCCGAGGTCTTGCCCGTTTTACCGAGAGGAAGCCGCCCAGTTTGGCTGCTGTTTTTTTTAAAAGAGGCGTGAACTCCGCTCCGGAGAGAGAGCTGGGTTCTCCTTTTTCTTTTAACGAATGGCATTTGATCCACGTGGAAATGTGAAGCTGTGCGGCGATAACGCAAGGGGAGGGAAGCTGCTTTTTCTCTCTCTCACAGAGAAAGGAACTGTGGGAGACGCCGATGTTTTCCACAGGGTTGGGGGCTGGCACTGGGGGAAGCTCTTGTGAGGAGCGGGCTTTCCACAAACCGGCCCCTCAGTCTTCATCGGACCCGGTACAACTATGAAATCACTGCAGGCGCTGTGTCCTCAGAACCAGGAATCCAGCTCCCTCCCCCCGTGTGTGACTGATCCCAGGCGCCTGGCATCGATTCAGCAAGTCCTGGCAGAAGAGGCCATCTGGGGAAGGGTGTGTTTCTTAAGCCGGCTTTAAGCACTCTTCGATCTTGGCCAAGTTAGGAAGGAATCTGGCATCTTTTGAAGGAGAGGAGGGCCTGGTTTCACACACAGTTCTGGGGCCTGCTGCGGCCGAAAACGAGTCTGGGGTGGGGTGGGTGGGTGGGGAGCGCTCTGTCCACGTTCCTTTTTTGGCAAAGGTGAACTTGCTGCGTTTGGGCCCTAGGCCGGAACCCATTTAGCCTGCCATCCCCACCGCACAGCAGCCAGTGAGGGGACGTGGCAGCCGGTGGCTTCTTCTATCCCAATGTGAGATCTCCTCCTGTTTTGTAGGACACACGGAGGTGGGGGGGCACTTCAGCTATACTAAGGGAGATGGTGGGTGTCTGCTTCCGAAAATCTCTCTTCTGACTTCCTCGTCGTTTGCTTTGAGCAACAGCGGGGCGTGGGGTAGCGGTGGAGGGAAACGGGGGGGGGGGTGTGTGTGTCTGCCTTTGTATTGTATTTTTTAAAAGGAGAAAAACTTGAAAATATTTCTGTGTACAAATGAATGAAATAAAATGAGATATTTATTAACGGGGAGGTGGCTGTTGTCGCAGCCTCCGTGGTTTTTCTCTTGTCGTCTCGCCGCGCTCAGCTTTTACATCCTAAGCCCTTGGCCGGTTTAAACTCCATTTTTTACAGCTCCTCTTTAGGATAGTGGCAAATAAACGCCCCTTCCCTTTCACGGGACAGACTGGGGCTCATGTCCCTGCCCCAGCAAAAATCTATGCACAGCGGACGTTTGGAATGTCCTGCCGCAGGATATGATAGCCACTAACTTACCTCTCCCTCTCCAAGACAGGAAAACGAGAAGTGTGTCTGATATTTCAAGCATGTCTGCAATATAGATCTATACTAGAGCATTACAATAGCCAGTATTGTATTTTCAGTCCTCCAGCTCTAGCCAACCTGTTGTGTTTTCAGATGGGTTGGTTCCCTGCTGGCTCTGCCAAGTTTTGTTTTCCTCCTTAACTGCTCGGCTACTTTGAGGGCAGGAGAAGAGAAAGTAAGAGAGAAGGAGAGGGTAAAAGCCAGTTGCCTGTGAAGAAGTTTCTGGTGGGAGGGAATTTGGGTCCCTAATAAATGCTTCAACCCTTTTGGCCATTTTGGTTGCCCTTTCTCTGTTTTGAGGACAGGGGACGGGAATTTTACAGTAGCCCGTTGTCTTCACCAGTTACGGACATCCTAGAGGAACGCGACTGGCCACTGTAAGAAAAGGGAAGCTAGAAGACGTGCCCTGTGTGGGTATGATTCAGCAGCGCTTCTCTTGCTTTCCCTCTACAGCAGCTCCCCGTGCTGCCTTGTAAACTTTTTAGTTTGGACTGTGGCTTTTTCAAATATATCCTTGACTAACAAGAGAGTGATTAAAATGTGGGATTTCCTGCCAGCGGATGTAGTGATGGCCACAGGAATAGACAGCTCTGGAAGGGGGTTAGATAGATTCGTGGAGGAGAGGTCTATCCAGGGCTTTTTTGGTAGAAAAAGCCCAGCAGGAACTCATTAGCATAATAGGCCACACCCAACAGGAGAAACTCATTAGCATATCAGGCCACATCGCCACGTTACCAGAAGTGTGGTCATCTAGCCACACCCACCTTTTACTTCTTACTCTGTTTACCTTGTTTGTTGTCCAAACCCAGGGCTTTTTTGGTAGCAGGAATTTCTTTGCATGTTAGGCCACACACCCGTAATGTAGCCAGTCCTAATGAGTGTCTGCTGTTGGGTGTGGCCTGTTATGCTAATGAGTTCCTGCTGGGCATGGCCAACTCGAGACCCAGCCGGAACTCCGTTCCTGTGCGTTCCTGCCCCAAAATAGCCCTGGGTCTATCTGTGGCTATTAGCCACGGTGACTGAGGGGAACGTCCACATTCCGAGGCACTAATCCTCTGAATCCCAGAGCCAGCAGGCGACATCAGGGGAAGGCGGCCTCGGCCTCTCTGTCCTGTTGTTGGCCCTCCAGAGGAACTGGTTGGCCACTGTGGGAGACAGGATGCTGGACTAGAGGGTCCACTGGTCTGATCCAGCGGGGCTTTTCTTAGGTTTCTATGAAGGCCTCGGCCTCTATGACCTGTTGTTGGCTGTCCAGAGGAACTGGTTGGCCACTCTGTGAGACAGAATGCTGGACTTGAGGGACCACTGTTCTGATCCAGCAGGGCTCTTCTTATGTTCTTATCAAGGGAAGGCCTCGGCCTCTATGCCCCGTTGCTGGCCCTCCAGAGGAACTGGTTGGCCACTGTGGGAGACGGGATGCTGGACTAAGTGGACCACTGCTCTGATCCTTAAGTTCTTAGGTAAAGCCTCTTCAGATCAGCATAAATATTCTGATTGTCCCACAGCTGCCCAGGACAATACCATTTTCCCGTGGGAGGAAACTCCAGCAAACTCTTGCAAAGGCTACTAGAAACAAAAGTGCACGGATTTATTTTTGCCCTTTGTAGACCAAAAGGACTTTCCAGTACGAGGCTGAGATTTGTAACAGAGGAGAAAACGGTCCCACTCTCTAGGCGCTGGTGCGTAAGTGAGGGATTAAAGTGACAGTGGGAAATTAACACGAATCCTGAAACTTCAGAGATCACCAAAGGACCAAAACAAAACATAAAACCTGGGACACTTTCTATTCCTCTGTCCCACTTCCTGGTCTTCTGTTTCCTGTGCAGCCAGAGTCCTCTGAGTCATGAGAAGGAAGCTCTTCATCGTGGCCTTTTAAAACCAAACCTGCAATTAAAAGGGAACAAAGCGTGACGCTGCCTCCAAGTACGGAGAGGCCCCAGAAGGCAAACCGGCCTGCTCTGGCCAACAACCCAGGCCGCCAAAGCCAAGAGAAGGGCCAAATAGTTCTTTACAGAGCTTCTTTCCAAAAGAACTTAAAGCCAGACATGAGCTTCTTAACGTTGCATAGGAAATAAAAGGCGTAGTCAGTGGAACAAAGCAGGCGGTGATGAAGTGAATGAGAAGGGGAGCTCGGGAGGGGGGAATGCTGGTTTCCAAGGGTTATCTGAATAGAAGAGCAGCTGTACTACAGGAGAAGAACGGGGACTGTTGGCCCCGATCTACATCCCCTTCACACTTTCACTAGGTTGTTTTCCACTTACCCAGTTTGGGGAGAAAGAAAAAATTAGGGGTACTTCTCAATCCAGTTTGGTGTAGTGGTTAAGTGTGCGGACTTTAATCTGGGAGAACTGGGTTTGATTCCCCTCTCCTCCACTCGCGGCTGCTGGATGACCTTGGGCAAGCCATAGTTCTGTCAGAGCTGTTCTCTCAAGGACAGTTCTTGAAAGAGCTCTCTCAGCCCCACCTACCTCACAGGGTGTCTGTTGTGGGGAGGGGAAGGGAAAGGAGTTTGTAAGCCGCTCTCAGACTCTACTGAGTGAAGGACGGGGTATAAATCCAATCTCTTATTATTTATTTTATTAATCTAGAACCCAGCTTTCTCCCCAACAGGGACCTAAGGTGGCTGATATCCTTCTCCTCCATTTTAGCCTCACAACAACAACCCTGTGAGTAGGTTAGGCTGAGAGATGTGTGCCTGGCCCAAGGTCACCCAGCGAGCTTCCACAGCGAAGTGGGATTCGAACCTGGGTCTCCCAGAGCTCTATCTTTGGAGATTTGGGAGAGAGCAAAACAAATGTAAGGGGCTGCTTGAAAGCCAGTCGAATCTGACTCTAGGGGGCGGTGCTCATCTCCGTTTCCAAGCCGAAGAGCCAGCGCTGTCCGAAGACGTTTCTGTGGTCATGTGGTTGGCATGACTAAACACCAAGGCGCACGGAATGCCGTTACCTTCCCACCGAAATAGTACCTATTTATCTACTTGCCATTTCTTGCTTTCGAACTGCTAGGTTGGCAGGGGCTGGGGCCAGAGACGGAAGCTCACTCCGTCATGTGGCACTCGGGTCTCGAAATGCTGAACTACTGACCTTCCGGTCTCCAGTTCAGCGTCTTAACCACTTGAGCCACCACAGCCCCTTACGTTTGTTTTGCTCTCTCCCAAATCTCCAAAGATACAGCTCTGATACTCACAGTCTTTTTATAGTCGTTTTCTCGTCACTTCCTGAACCAGAAGCGCCGCCTGCCGTGGGTTCCTTGCGGATCAGCTCAACTGGATCCTGTTTCTGGGACACGTAGCCACTGGAGGGAAAGAAAGAAAGAAAGAAAGAAGAGGAGAATAATTTTTCCAGGGCTCTTTTTGGGAAGGAACGCACAGGAACAGAGTTCCGGCTGGCTCCCGAGTTGGCCACGCCCAGCAGGAACTCATTAGCATAATAGGCCACACCCAACAGCAGAAACTCATTAGGATTGGCTCCATGAGGGGTGTGTGGCCTAACATGCAAAGGAGTTCCTGCTCCAAAAAAAGCCCTGGGTTTTGACAACAAACAAGGTAAACAGAATAAGAAGCAAAAGGTGGGTGTGGCTGGATGACCACACTTCTGGGAACATGGGGGTGTGGCCTAATAGGCTAATGAGCTGTGTTTTCAGGGTGTGGCCTGATAGGCTAATGAGCTGTGTTGTCAGGGTGTGGCCTAATATGCTAATGAGTTCCTGCTGGGCTTTTTCTACAAAAAAAGCCCTGGATTTTTCCCCCTTCCGTATCAAAGCTATGCAAAAAGTAAAAGATGTCTATTCATTGCCAGTATCAGATGCAGCTACCCCTGCCACCTGGATATAGTTTGTGCATTTAATGATACAGACGCTCGTTCACAAAAGCTTCGGCCGCTATCCACCGCTGGACTAGGCTTTGTTCTCACGAGCAGTGTTCCCTCTAAGCTGAGTTAGTGTGAGCTAGCTCACAGTTTTTTAGCCTCCAACTCACAAATTTTTGTCTTGGCTCAGGAAGGAGGGCTCCAGGGCAAACTACTTTATGCAGTAGCCAGATTGATGGCTCACACCATTAATGCCAGTAGCTCACAAAGTAGAATTTTTGCTCACAAGGCTCCACAGCTTAGAGGGAACATTGCTCACGAGCCGGGGAATGAGGTGGCAAAGGGATCCAAGGTGGTGGAATTGGCTGTACCACTCCAGTCCGCAGACGGAGCATCCCGTTTTAGAATACTCACCTGTGTTAAAGTGGCCTTGCAGAAAGAAGCCCAGAGCAGCAAGCAAAGAGAAGGGGTAGAACCTTTCTCCCTGCGGTGCTAGTTTTCTGCTTGCAGAGACCGCCTTGTGAGAAGGAACATGCAAAGCTGCGATTTCCCCCCACCCCACCCCAAGTGGTGCCCTCCATTCTTGAACATGTGAAGCTGTCTTATACTGAATCACACCACTGGTCCATCAAGGTCCGTATTGTCTACTCAGATTGGCAGCGGCTCTCCAGGGTCTCAGGTAGAAGTCTTTCACATCACCTACTCCCTGATCCTGGAGCCAGTCTGATGTAGCGGTTAAGAGCAGCAGGACTCTAATCCAGAGAACGGGGTTCATTTCCCCATTCCTCCACATGAAGCCAGCTGGGTGACCTTAGGTCAGTCACAGCTCTCTCAGAGCTGTCTCAGCCCAACCAGTCTAGCTCACCACTTTAGTGGTGTATAACACTAAAGAGTTAGAATTTTGGCCGCCAGACAATCCTCGGATCTCCTGGCTATACAACACACGCTGCCATATGATAATTAATTTACTCCCTGATCCTTTGTACTAGGGATTCCGGGGATTGAACCTGGGACTTTCTGTGTGGCAAGCAGAGGATCTACACAGATTACACAGGGAAGCCATTGAAATTCATAAACATAAACCCAATTTCAACAGGAAAGAAGAGAGCTTAAAAATAAATAGGGCATGGTTTCCTGTCCTGAAAAACATAAAATGCTCTACATCTTACAACAGCACTACAGATAAGATTAGAATTTCAACAGCCAATCCGTATGCAAAAGAACCTCCTCAGGAAACAATCCATAGACAAAAGAACCTCCTCAGGAAAGCTCCTCCATTAGCATGTCACAGCCTGGGGAACTCCTACAAGATAATGACTCATCCCCCTACCCCACCTTCCTGAGTAGATATAAATTACCTGCCTACTGTTTTCTTCTCATCTTGACACCGAGAGTACTCCATCTTTCTGTGTTATACCTCTGAGGATGCCAGACACAGCTGCTGGCAAAACGTCAGGTCCTACGATGCCAAGACCACGGCCACACAACCCGGAAAATCTACAGCAGCTAATGAACTCCGGCCGTGAAAGCCTTTGACAACATAGAGGATCTACCCCTGAGCCACAGCCCCTCTTCTTCCGCCTCAGGGCTCTGCCACCTTCCGTGTTCCCTCTAACCTGAGCGAGTGTGAGCTAGCTCATAGATTTTTAGCCTCCGGCTCACAGATTTTTGTCTTAGCTCAGGAAGGATGGCTCCAGGGCAAACTAGTTTATGCAGCAGCCAAATTACTTGTTCACAACTTTCATGCCGGTAGCTCACGAAGTAGAATTTTTGCTCACAAGACTCCACAGCTTAGAGGGAAGACTGGCCACCTTATTTCCCTACACGGGTGAACCAGGCCTTCGTCTTCACAGTGCGACAGTCCGTTTTAAAATGCTAGATTTCTGCCCCTTACCCCCCCGGTAATCCCCTTATTTGGAGCTGTGTTTGGCACAGGAAACAAGACTTTTCTGTGGTGCCCTGGTCCCTCTGGGCACATCGATATGGAGAGAGTTAGCAACCAGAGTAGCTGAGTTTCCTCTCCCTGCCCGCCTGGCCCCCCAGTGCCTAATGAAGGGCACATGGCAAGACTCCTGATCTGCCTGGCAAACCACACATGTTGCACGCTCTGTGTTGAGACACCCTCCTGCAGTCCGAGGCGACGGGCGGTGAAATCCAGCTCCGAGGGAGCGTTTTGTCATCCCCCACACACACACCTTTTGTAGCACTGCAGCTCTTCCTGCGCCACCAAAAGCTGGGCCTTCAACTGGTTGCGTTCCTGGAGCACCTCCCTCAGCTCCTGCAGCGTGAAGCGAGGCCGGTTGGCGTCCGTCAGGTCCACCACCATCTTGTTGGGGCCCAGGCTGATCTAGAAGGCCGTACAAGATAGGCATTTTTAAATAAAATAAAACAATCAGGATAATTTACTGCCCATCCCAGTGGCCTGGGGAAGGGTGACGGGGCTTACAAGATAACCAACAGGACAAAACATACGCTGGAAAATATAAATGCCAGTTGTGAGGCCGAAAAGGGGAAGGGGCTGTAAAACGCCTTTTTCTTCAGGGATGATGGTGAAGAATAAAGCGGAATAAAAGGCACTTGGTAGGACTGGTCTTTGAACGTCCATAGAGCAGGAATTCACTGCCACAGGAGGTGGTGGCAGCGACAAGCACAGGAGGTGGTGGCAGCTACAAGCACAGGAGGTGGTGGCAGCTACAAGCATGGACAGCTTAAAGAGGGAATTAGATAAACACAAGAAGGGGGACCTGCAATACTTGCGGGGAGGGGGAGGAGAAGCTCCACGGGAGGAGAAGGAAGCAGCCACAGATAAGCCTTCTCTCCTGCCTGCCCCCCGCACCAATGGCGAGGCCCGCGCCCTGCCAAACTTGCTCCCCCCCCCAGCACCGGCGGCGAGGCCTGAGCTTGGCCCACCAAGCTTTCTCCCTCCCCCAGGTGGTGGTGGCAGCGATGGTGAGGCCTGGCCAGCCCGCCAAGCTTTCTCTCCCCACCTCCTGGTGGTGGTGGCAGCGATGAGGCCTGGCCAGCCCGCCAAACTTTATCCTCCTTCTCCGGCAGTGGCAAGGCCTGGCCAGCCCGCCAAGCTTTCTCCCTCCCGTCCCTTCCCACTCCCTGGGGGCAGTGAGGCAGTTCTCAGACCGTTCCCTGCGCACGTGCAGGGAATGCTCTTCTACTCTTGGGGGGATTTAAGTGTCCCCCTATAGTTTTTTTTATAGATTTTAGATTTTTCTGCACTTCTGGGGATTGCCCCAAATGTGCAGGCAAATATCTTTGCCACCTAGGTGCCCCCGATGTGTGGATTTAGATATCCGCTCACAGGGGGCGCCTTGGCTATTAGTATATAGATATGGAGCAGAGGTCCCTCAGTGGCTGTTAGCCACAAGGTATAGATAGGGACTCTGGGGCAAGGGATGCTCTGTATTCTTGGTGCTCAGGGGGTGGGGGAGCAACAGTGGAAGGGCTTCTAGTGTCCTGGCCCCCCTGAGGGCACCTGGTATTTTCGGCCACTGTGTGAAAGAGTGTTGGACTGGATGGGCCATTGGCCTGATCCAACATGGCTTCTCTTATGTTCTCATGTTCTTTGGATCCCCAACTTTCTGAACCTGCAGGGTGCCTTCAGAATTCTGACACACGGCATTAGGCACATTCACAAAATGACCGCTGCAGCGGGAGGGCCACAAAATGTCAAGGAGGGCAGTTATACCCAACTTTGAAAGTGAAGTTCAATTAATCAGGCAGAAGCCGTGTTCAACAGGATGCCTTTTAATCTGCGCAGCCATTCAGAAGCCCTGCTGGGCAAACACCCCAACATAGCCCCTCCCACAGGCGCCACGCTGAGGACTTCTGCCACAGCGTGTTTCACATATTCAAAGCACTTCGGCATAAGGGTATTAAGTTTTGGGGACCCAGCCCAAAAACGGTTTGTGGCCTTTAACAAATCAACCTGTAGTAAAAGGGTGAAGAAAGTGAAAAGAGGTATATAAGGGCAGAGAGGCCCCAGAAAGGAAGTTAACCTGCCAAATACTTCAGTGTCCTTTAGTTGCTGTAGATTTCCCGGGTTGGACTTCAGTGTCCATTTGTTCAATAATCCTTAGATTTAAGCACTAGCCAAAACCTTTTATTTCCTCACATGTATTTCTTCAGTTTTCTCTCTCTCTCATCCTCCCCTTCTATTCAGGACTGGCTATACTGTTTGTCCCCAGAAACTCCAGTTCGGTGTAGTGGTTAGGAACACGGACTCTGATCTGGGAGAATTGGGTTTGATCCCCCACTCCTCCATATGCAGCTGCTGGTGTGACCTTGGTTCAGTCACAAGTTCTCTTAGAGCTGTTCTCTCAGGAGCAGTTCTCTCACAGAGCTCTCTCAGCCCCACCTACCTCACAGGGTGTCTGTTGTGGGGAGAGGAATGGAAGCAGATCGTAAGTCACTCTGAGACTCCGAGTGAAGGGCGGGGTATAAAGCCAATCTCTTCCTCTTCTAATTAATTTTTTAAGGTTGCTGTGATTGTTGTGTCGGCTTCCCGGTCATTCCATCGAGTCTGTTAATGACATGATGACATGACCACTTTTATTACATCTCCGCCTTTAACCTATAAGTCACCTCGAGAGCTGTAGTGCAAAAGAATGTAGGGCATAAAGGTTGTGAAGACATCAGTCCGTACAACAGCCCTGTAAGGTGGGCCAGCACCAAAGATGGGGAGCTAATGCCAAGAGAGAGAGGTGGCTAAGTTTATGCAGGGAGTTTGCCAGTCATTTGGTCTCCCCTGAGCCACTTTTTGGGACAGCTTTTGGTAGCTGTTGTAGAGTAATGGCTAAGAGAATGAGCTGTGATTTGGGAAGTTACCTTGCGGAGGAGGCCATGAGGAGGGCAGATCATGAGGAGGCCGTGGGCAAGCTTCTCATAGACTCACATTTGTGATAGGGAAAAAGAATACTGGCCTAGCCTGCCTTACAAGGCTGTTGTAAGAAGAGTTGGTTTTATGCCCCACCCTTCACTACCCAAAGGAAGAAGAAGAAGAAGAAGAAGAAGAAGAAGAAGAAGAAGAGTTTGGATTTATACCCCACCCTTCACTGCCCAAAGGTGTCTCAGAGCAGCTTACAAACTCCTTTCCCTTCCCCTCCCCACAACAGACACCCTGTGAGGTAGGTGGGGCTGAGAGAACTTCTAACAGAAATTGTCCTTGAGAGAACAGCTGTGCCAGAGCTTGTGACTGACCCAAGGTCACATCAGCAGGTGCAAGTGGAGGAATGGGGAATCAAACCCGGTTCTCCCAGATAAGAGTCCGTGCACTTAACCACTACACCAAAATGGCTTGGAGTGGCTTACAATCCTCTTTCCTTCCTCTCCCCACACCAGGCCCCAAGTGAGGTAGGTTGGGCTGAAGGAGCTCTGAGAGAGCGGTGACTGGCCCAAGGTCACCCAGCAGGTTTCATGCGGAAGAGGAGTGGGGAATCAAACCCGGTTCTACAGAGAAGAGTCGGCAGCTCTTAACCACTACACCGCACTGCCTCTTTGAACACTTTGAATGCCCAAAGTGCGACACAGAAGCCATTACTGTGGTGGCTTGCAGTTGCCTGATACGGTGTCAGACCCTTGGTCTGCTAGCCCACTGCTGTCTGCCGTAACAGGCTGTGGTTCTTGAAGGGGTCAGGAAGAATTCCTCCCCCCCCTCCCCAAGGATACAAAAGATGTGTTCTGCCTTCTTGATATATGTCCTAAGATGCAATATCTCCTGCTCTCCAAGAAGGCTAATGTAAAGCCTGGGCTTTGATCTGGATTAGGGTTCTTCCATACCAGAAACGACAAGCACGGGTGTGTGTGTGTGTGTGACCAATGTTCCCTCTAAGCCGTGCGTGTGATCGGCCGCTCATTGACACAGGAAGCCCCGATCAACAGCAATCTGGAGCCACGCAGAGCCCTGCACTGTCCGTTGCCCATTTTAAGATCACAGCAGTTCTATTCTGCTCAGGATGTGAACTGCTCTGCTCAGTGAGGGAGGGGGGAATTAGAGGGGGACATTGGGTGTGACTGGTGTGAAAGTCACCAATGCAGAACAGAAAGCAGAAGAAATCTGCGCCGGATTTCAGCAAAGATAGGTGGGCTGGGGAAAAGAGGAAGACCCGGCTTGAGGCGGATTGACTCAACCAAGGAAGCCACAAAGGTCTGCAAGACCCGAGCAGAGGCTATAAGAACAAATCCATTAATTTCGGGAATCAAAATTGGCACTCAGGTCCACAAAATGTCCTTATATGCAGATGATCTGGTCCTCTATTTAAGTAACCCTCCTCATTTAAGTAACCCTGTATCCTCTCTGCATATGTTGCTTCCAGCACTCGAGAAATTTGGCTCATCCCATCATGCGACACTCGGGTTTCGAACTGCTGAACTACCGACCTTCCGGCCTGCAGTTCAGCGTCTTAACCACTGAGCCACTGCAGCCCTTAATTTAGTACTAGAGACATACTATCCCCTCCCGCAAACTCATCTGGAGCAATGGTGGTGACCTTTTAATTGTTCTAGAATATATATACCCTACCCCCCATTGCCCGTTGGTAGCCAGGGGGACCTTAAAACCCTGCTCGGTGGCTGTCAGAACTGAACCTACCTTTGAGTCTGTGACTGCACCTAGCCAATGTTCCCTCTAATTTCTTCCCCTACTGAGCAGAGTGGTCTACATCCTGAGCAGAAAAATCCAAAGAAGTGAGCAGTGAGTCAAGAAAACTCCTACCTTGACACAAATTATTTAAGGTGCCCCTGGACTCTTGCTCTTTTTTACTGCTACAGACAGACTAACGTGGCTACCCATCTTGTTCCAATAATAATAATAACTACAAACGAGAACAACAATAATAAGCCAGCCGTGGGCCTACCTGTTCTGCAGTCCCGCGGGACCCCTGTTCCCGGAGCTCCTCCACCTCCCTTTTGAGGCTGTCCCTCTCCATCTTCAGGGCTTCCACCGTCAGATTGCTGTCATTCACCAAGGCTTCCAGCATCTCCAGGACACTGACCACCTTGAACTGCAGCTGGGCCACCCTGGCCGGCACCTCCCCCCGAGGCTCGCTGCTGATCTTGTGCAGCTCCCTGCCCAGGACATATGACATGTCATAGACATCCTCCACTGTCAGCTGGAAGGGGTTCTTCCTAAAAGCCCCTTCAGGCTCACAGCCACTGCCTCCTCCTCTCTTCTTCTTCCTCCTCCTCCTCCTCCTGGTGCTGTTCAGCCTGCATGCCAAGCAAGGGGAGATCTAGAGAGTGAAAGCAGGGAAGAGAGAGGGGCGGGTGTCCAGCTCTCCTTCCTCCCCATGCAGCCAGACCAAGTTACAACCTCCTGCAACTTCCTTCCTCCTCTGAAACTTTCATCTTGTGACTAAATCCCTCCCATCTGCCTTTGGGGAAGCCCCGGAGGGCCCAATCGAAGGCCAGAAGGAGAGGTGGGGCTAAGAGGGAAGGTCGCCATGGGAGCCGGAGAGGAAGTCAGAGGGCTGTGACGCCTGAGTGACAGGCTGCCAGGAAAGACAGTTGGCGGCGTGTGCCGCTTTGGCAAGCGGTAGGGCTGCTCAGACCTGTTGCAAGCAGGGGGGCTGCAGCTAAGGTGAAGGTGGCTTCAGGTGTCGAATCAATGCTTATCGAAGTTTGACTCCAAGTGGCACCTTTTAAGACCAACAAAGTTGTATTCTGGGCAGAAGCTTTGGTGTGCATGCACGCTTCTCCAGATAGACAGCTGAAGATGAACTTATGTCACTGGTTATTCAAATAAACTAATGTTTTTAAAAAGAATCGGCTGCTAGAGATGTAGTGACGGCCACAGGAATAAAAGGATTCGATTGCAGGAGGACTGGATAGATTCACAGAGGAGAAGTCTATCAGTGGCTACTAGCCATGGTGACTGAGGGGAACCTCCGTGTTCAGAGGCACTAAACCTCTGAATGCCAGAGCCAGGAGGCAATATCAGGGGAAGGCCTCGGCTTCTCTGCCCTGTTGTTGGACCTCCAGAGGAACTGGTTGGCCACTCTGTGAGACAGCATTCTGGACTAGATGGACTCTCACTGGTCTGATCCAGCAGGGCTCTTTTCATGTTCTTATGAAGGTCTTGGCCTCTCTGCCCTGTTGTTGGCCTCCAGTGGAACTGGTTGGCCACTGTGTGAGACAGGATGCTGGACTAGATAGACCCTCACTGGTCTGATCCAGCAGGGCTCTTCTGATGTTCTTATCAGCGGAAGGCCTCAGCCTCTCTGCCCTGTTGTTGGCCATAGTCCCAAATATTACTTTTAAAAGTGTTAATAAAACTCTGGGTTTTTTTAGAGACTGCAGCTAGCCATAGTGGTCCAAAGAAAAATCCATCTACAAAAGCCATGCTAAACCTTTTACTAGAACTAAGGAAAACGACACAAAATAACGTGCACTTTTTTGTTCTTTAGAGTTCTGGGGTGTTTTATGTATGTGTGTGGGGTGAAACGGAGGAGGAGGAGGGGGAGACTGGATTTATATCCCACCCTTTACTCAGAGTCTCAGAGCGGTTTACAATCTCCTCTCCCTTCCCCTCCCCGCAACAGACACCCTGAGAGGTAGGTGGGGCTGAGAGAGCTCTTTCGAGGACTGCTTCTGAGAGAACAGCTCTGAGAGAACTTGTGACCGACCCAAGGTCACACTAGCAGCTGCATGTGGAGGAGTGGAGAATCAAACCTGGTTCTCCCAGATTAGAGTTAGTGCTCTTAACCATACACCAAACCACTACACCAAATGCCACCTGTGTAAAAGGATTATGAGGCATTCCAAATCTTTGGGGCTAACTGAAAAGAAAGAAAGGGACAATTACAGCCCACTCTTTTCATTAAACCTGCTCCCTTGGCTATACAACCTGCGGCATTCTATAGGGATTTTTTCCTACCCTGCCCCCCAAAAAACATGTTCAGGATAATGTCAAGCCTTCTGCATTTGGTGAGAAAGATGATGTCTGCTTGTACCTGTGCAAGTTTCTTCAACAAGACTGATGAGTTTCCATCCTGTATAGCTAAAAGTGGTGCCTTCCATGGAGATAGAGCAAGATAGGTAGCCATGTTAGTCTGTCTGTCTGCAGCAGCAGAAAAGCACAAGAGTCCAGTAGCACCTTAAACACTAACAAAAATTGATGGCACCTGGTATTTTTGGCCGCTGTGTTGGACCGGATGGGCCACTGGCCTGATCCAACATTGGCTTCTCTTATGTTCTTATATCCGTGAGTCACTACTTACTTCTTCAGCAGAACGAAGTTTGAGCCCAGTGGCACTTTTAAGACCAATGAAGTTTAATTCTGGGTATAAGATTTCGCATGCATGCACACTTCTTTGGATACCAAGTGCATGCACGCGAAATCTTATATACCCAAAATTAAACTTTGCTGGTCTTAAAAGCGCCGCTGGACTCAAACTTGGTTCATT
The DNA here is from genome assembly GCA_029375565.1 of Gekko gecko. Lineage (NCBI taxonomy): Eukaryota > Metazoa > Chordata > Lepidosauria > Squamata > Gekkonidae > Gekko > Gekko gecko. The sequence continues at coordinate 73,056,220 of JAPDNY010000012.1, read as the reverse complement.
TGCTTCAGACCAACACGGCGACCCACCGGAACCTTTCTCCCGATGAAGTGAGCACTGAGTCACGATTCGAAACCTTCTCTCCTGCCACAAATCTTTCTAGCCTTGAAGGCTCTCCTGGGACTCCGGGTCTTTTTCTAGCCCTAAACCCGGTGACATACCGATATCCGTCAGCAGGGGGAGCCCGTTGGGAAGCTCATAAGCAAACGCGTCTTCGCTTTCAGCGTTGCAGATTCGCGCTCGGTTGCTCCTTTGTGGCGCGGAACCCTTCGGTTGGCCTGGAGGCGAGGAGGAGATTCTGCCTTCCCCAAAAAGCCTGCTTTTAAATCTGTGATCTTGCCAGATCTCAGAAGTCCGTTTCTGCAGAGGAGTGTCTTTTTGATCGGGGGAATCGTCCGCGGCAGACGAAAAACTAACCGCTCCGGAGGGCGTCTTTGCAGCGGCGTGGGTGAGTGCGTAGCTTTTTGCAAAGGGGCGCGAGCCGGGCGGGGGTCGTGCACGGGCTGGGGGCTGCTTTTGCGGAGCCGCCTCTGGGCTGGGAGCGGGGGAAGCTCTCGGCCTGGGAAGAGAGGGCAAGAAGCCCGAGAGCAAGAAGTTTGCCGGCTGACCGAGGCAACAGCCCCAGCCTGCGCCTCTGTTGATGCTAATAAAAGTTGGCGTTAATATCGCGCCTTTGAATGTTCAGAGTGTTGCACGTGTCTTGTCTTGGTAGAATTCTTACAGCAACCCTGTGAGGAAGGCTAGTAGTATTCTCCCCAAGTATTTAGGGTTGCTGTCTTCAAGAAATCCAAAATAAGACTGATCTGAAGATGATACCAATATAAGAACATCAGAAGAGCCCTGCTGGATCAGACCAGTGAGGGTCCATCTAGCCTCCTGTCTCACATGGTGGCCGCAACCAGTTCCTCTGGAGGGCCCACAACAGAGCAGAGAGGCCGAGGCCTTCCCCTGACAAGAACCTAAAAAGAGCCCTGCTGGATCAGACCGGGCGGGGTCCATCTAGTCCAGCCTCCTGTCTCACACAGAGGCCGAGGCCTTCATAGGAAAACGAGAAGAGCCCGGCTGGATCAGACCAGTGAGGGTCCATCCAGTCCAGCCTCCTGTCTCACACAGAGGCCAGCCAGTTCCTCTGGAGGGCCAACAGCAGGGCAGAGAGGCCGAGGCCTTCATCTGAGCGTCTTATCTGTCTTTTGGCCTTGAGCGCTCGGCTACAGAGAACAGCTGCGAGAGAAAGCAAGGCGGTAGCTCCCACATGCCAATCGTGGTGGGGTCACTGGACACTCGCTCACAACTTTAATGCCAGTAGCTCATAAAGTAGAATTTTTGCTCACAAGACTCCACAGCTTAGAGGGTGCGCTAGTCACCACCCCTTTGGTGTCTTTAGAGAAGCCCGCTGGCCTTTATGGCTCTCACTGAGGAAACTTTGATAAGCTTCTGAGGAACACTAAAGCTGCTCTGAACCCAGTCTAAAATCTTTATTTTAAGAGGAAAAACAACCCTGCATGAAGATATTATTTTCTTGGTTTTGCTACATATACATGCACCGGGTGTTTGTAACCAGTTGTGGCTTCCCAGTGTGTATGCCTATGTTAACATAGGTACACAGGCAAACTTCACACCTTAATGATATACAGTTGTGTGTGGGTGTGTGTTTGTGAAGTGCCCTCAAGTCGCTTTTCACTTATGACAGCCTTGTGAATTAATGTCCAAAGCATCCTGTTGTTCGGTCTAGTGGTTAGGCGCGTGGACTCTAATCTGGGAGAACGGGTTTGATTCCCTGCTCCTCCCACAGGCAGCTGCTGGTGTGACCTTGGGTCAGTCACAAGTTCTGTCGGAGCTGTTCTCTCAAGGGCAGTTCTCGAAAGAGCTCTCCCAGCCCCGCCTACCTCACAGGGTGTCTGTTGTGCGGAGGGGTAGGGAAAGGAGATTGTAAGCTGCTCTGAGACACCTTTGGGTAGTGAAAGAGGGGTAGGAATCCAATCTCCTCCTCCTCTTCTTCTTCTTCTCTTCTTAACAGCTTTGCTCAGGTCTTGCAAACTGAGGGCCTTGAGACAATTCATCTCATGTTAGGTCTTCTTGTTATTTTTGCTGCCTTCAGCTTCCCCTGGGATTATTGTCTTTTCCAGCAATATACAGACTTCCCTGCCTTCTACCCATTTAACAAGTCCTTTGTGAATTCGCCCTAGTGCAATGGGGCAGAGCTCATCCAAATAATAATACTCGTATGACAGTGTGTATAGTATAGGAGATCCTAAGATTATCTGGCAGGCAGAAGTTCTAGCTCTTTTAGTGTTATGCACCACTAGGTAGCAAGTTAGACTTTGTTTTTAAGGCAAGGGGCTTTTCGGAGGTGGTTTGCCATTGCCTGCCCCTGAGTCACAACCCTGGTATTCCTTGGAGGTCGCCCTTTCAAATATGAGCCAAGGACTGCCCTGCTTAACTTCTGAGATCTAACAGGATCAGGCTAGCCTGGGCTATCCAGGTCAGGGGGCATGCAAATAACAAACGTGATGGAACAGAATTCCTTGAAATGAGAGCTACATTAATCGGTACCTTTGGGTATTCTTTTCTCCAGACAATGAACGAGTGGGCACCCATCGCAAAAGAATATGATCCACTCAAAGCTGGAAGCATTGATGGCACGGACGAAGAACCCCACGACCGTGCCATTTGGAGGGCGATGACGGCCCGCTACGTCCCCAACCGAGGTGTCACGGGAGACCCCCACCTCACGCTATTTGTGGCGAGACTCGGCCTGCAGACCACTGAGGAGAAGTTGAAGGAAGTCTTTTCCCGCTACGGAGATATCCGGAGGATTCGCCTGGTGAGGGACTTTATCACGGGGTTCTCGAAGGGCTACGCCTTCATTGAGTACAAGGACGAACGGGCCCTGTTGAAAGCTCACAGAGACGCCAACAAGCTGATCATCGACCAGCGTGAGATATTTGTAGACTTTGAGCTGGAAAGGACGCTGAAAGGATGGATCCCTCGGCGGCTTGGGGGCGGCTTTGGGGGCAAAAAGGAGTCGGGGCAGCTGCGGTTTGGGGGCAGGGACAGACCTTTCCGGAAGCCCATCAACTTGCCCGCTATGAAGAGTGATTTTTATGGAGAAGGGCAGGCGGAGAAAAGAGACAGGCCCTGGTCCCGGGACTGGAAAACAAGGGATCGCGTTCACGAGAGGAACCGGGAGCAGAGGCGGCCTGAAAGGGAACGGAGCGAAAGCAGGAGGGATCGTGAGCGGCACCCCAGAGAGGAAAGAAGCTCCGGGAAAGAGGGAAGGGACAGGGAGAGGAAAGACCGGAGCAGAGACCGCAGCTCCAGAAAGCGACGGGATGAAGACCGAAACTGATAGCTGTACTCCCGCCCGTCTTGTGCTGTTTGACTGCAGAACACCAGGGCATGATGGGAAAGCGTGGATCCAGATTCCTGACTGATAGGAACCCAGCCCGTTCGTATTCAAGCCACATGGACTCTAGGAAAGCCCTGGTTTAGGACTGGGCCATAGGAAGTGATGAAAAGCTGTCCTAAAGGGTGGTTCCCCTGGAAACAGCAAGGCCCAAGAATTGGCGGGCTGAAGCAGGCCAGCTTCCAGTCACTAGTCCCTGCTGGCTCCTTCCAGTGTTGTTACTCTTCAGGCAATTTTAGAGTAACAGCAGAGCAAGAAAATGACACAGAACTGCCGCATTATCTGCCCCAGGGCTCTTTTTGTAGCAGGAACTCCTTTGCATATTAGGCAACACACCCCTATTGTAGCCAATCCTCTAAGAGCTTACAGAGCTATTCTTACAGGGGCTACTGTAAGCTCTTGGAGGATTGGCTACATTAAGGGGTGTGTCACCTAATAGGCAAAGGAGTTCCTGCTACAAAAAGAGCCCTGAATTCTGCCCCATGGGAAGATTTCACCTCCTTTGGTCCTGGCTTGGCCCACAGCTCTGAGGCATCGTTCACCACAAGGCAGTGAGATTACATGGCCAGTGGCCATGCCAAAAATACCAAAGCCCCGGTTATTCTGAACGTGTTACTGGCCTTCAGCTATGGTTTAAATGAGTTGCAAGACCACCTTGTGCGTGGGGTGTGAATTCTGACGGAAGAGCTGTAACACGATAATGAGCCCGTTGCACTACTTCCGCGATGGTGCCTCTGATTAGGATGCTTCCTGTAAATTTGAATGAGGGCGTGTCTCTGTTCTTGGCTTTTTCTTACTGGGCAAGGCTGATAGGTGTTCCTGGAATAAAAAGGTGTTGGTTGTAAAGTTAACCTTTTTACATGAATTGCTGGAAAATGAGAGTTTGTGGCTAGTATTCCACCCCCCAAACAAAAAACAAAAAATACAAACGGAGAGATTACATTGAACGGACACTAGTGTAGGTGTGATCTGTACTAATTTGACCTCTAAGTACACGAAACAGAAATCTTAAACCAATTTAAAACCTAGATCAGAGTATGCCCAGGGATAGGGGTCATGAGGGCTTCTCTCTACAGTTTTCTCTGAAGTCCTCTGAAGAGTTTCTGTTCTCTCTCGAGGGGAGGACATTCTGATATGCTTGGGTTTCATTTGGAATACTCTGTACAGTTCTGGTCACCACACCTCAAAAGGATTTTATAGCATTGGAAAAAATGCAGAAAATGGCAACTAGAATGATAAAAGGGTTGGAACACTTTCCCTATGAAGAAAGTTTAAAGCGATTGGGGCTCTTTAGCTTGGAGAAACGATGGCTGAGGGGTGACATGATCGAGGTTTACAAGATTATGACAGGGATAGAGCAGGTAGAGAAAGAAGTACTTTTCTCCCTTTCTCACAGTACAAGAACTCGTGGGCACTCCATGAAATTGCTGAGTGGTCGGGTTAGAACAGATAAAAGGAAGTCCTTCTTCACTCAAAGAATGATTAGCATGTGGAATTCACTGCCAAAGGAGGTGGTAGTGGCTACAAGCATGGATGGCTTCAAGAGGGAATTGGATAAACATATGGAGCAGAGGTCCCTCAGTGGCTGTTAGCCACAAGGTATAGATAGGAACTCTCAGTCTGGGGCAAGTGATGCATTGAATTCTTGGTGCTTGGGGGGGGGCAACACTGGGAGGGCTTCTAGTGTTTTGGCCCCACTGCTGGACCTCCTGATGGCACCTGGTATTTTTGGCCTGATCCAACACTGGCTTCTCTTATGCCTGTGTGCTCACATTCTCCAAGCTTTTTAATGCACACCATGGAAGATGCATAAATATTCTAACTGCTCAGGTGAAAATCATCAGCAACTGAATGTTCGTAAACAGTGCAGTTTCTGCTTAAGAAAGGAAAGAGATGGGGGAGATGTAAAACAATAATGAGGGGCCAGATGCAGAAAGCGGTGAAAGGAAAAGAAATAAAATAGGCTGCATGGGAGAAGCAGAGTCGGGAGGGAAAGAGGAGTACATGGCTAATTAGGCTGAGAAATGGAAACACCAAGGAGAAAGGGCTGGGGGAATGTTACAAAGGACCCTGGTTTAGGAAGTGTTGTGAACAGGAAAGAGAATTATAATGTCTGCCGTCTTCTGAAAAGGAGCTGTTAAGGCCAAGGACATGAACTAGGGACTGGATTCCATGTATTTTGTTTTAAATTAAGCTGCTGACTCATCGGCAGCTGCTACACATTAATAGTGTTTAAATGCCACTGGAGACTTCTCGTGTAATTCAGAAATACTTTATTTAGGTTATTAAAAAGATCTACAGTCGACCCGGCCCTTTCCCACCCGCCCTGCAAACCCCATTTATTGCCATTTTTAACCTTGTCATATCCTGAATCTTTAAATACATTTCCTGCTTTGCGTTTCCCACAATTGCATCAATTCCCTTTCCAGTATGTTAGACATCTCCAGGCAATTGCGTGGAGAGATTCCTTCCGTACGACAATTGGTTAAACGTTAACAGTTCAGAGGCACTGACTAGAACCGCCGTAGAGAGACGGGGTGGTAGGACCTGCATATTGTTGTTTGGGATGGGACTTACAGATGTGGCCGAAACCTTCAGGGAAAACACAACAGCTCATGGGTATCCTCAGTGCTGTCTGTTAAGACGATGCTAGAAGTTCCCAACACGGTGTCCACCAACACCTTACCAGGCACCTGCCGAGTGTATTCAAAAAGCAGGTGGGGAGATCTGGTTGGCTGTGCAGATTAAAAATAAAGCTGCTTCAGCAGTAGCTACCACCCTGGTGTTACTTTTATTCTCTCTCTCACTCCCTTTTCCTTGTATATTTTTAAAATTACTTCTCCCCTGCCCTTGGACTTCCTATGGGGGGGGGGAATGTGACCGCCTCCTGTGGTAGCTATTCCGTGGCTGGCTCGAACCTCTTAGAGCAGCTATTTTGTGGTTGTGCCCTCCACCCTGCACAATGCTCCCTCTAAGCCTCGGAGACTTGTAAGCAAAAATTCTATTTTGTGAGCTACTGGCATGAAAGTTGTGAGCGAGCAATTTGGCTACTGCATCCATTAGCTTGCTCTGGAGCCATCCTTCCTGACGAAAATGTGTGAGCCAGAGGCTAAAAAAACTGTGAGCTAGTTCACACTAACTCAGCTTAGAGGGAACACTGACCCCGCATGAGGCACCCACGGGCTCCTCACCTATGCATTTGATCATATGGGAATTCAGCTGCCTGAAAATCTCAGCTATCCAATTCTAAGAGGGGTTCTAGTCCTCATGGAAGATGGCAAAGATCTCCTTCGGAGAAGAACAGTGAGCAAGAATTCTAGTGGACAGTTTTCTACCTAGCTCCTTGTCCTCCTCTGCTACGAGACAGGCAAGATACATTATGCCAAGTGAGGATCTGAATAATTTAGTCTAATGTGTGTATTAGTCTGGATGAAAATCTTTTAACAGAGCTCAGCGGAACCTGAATTTCATCAGCATTCAAAGGCTGGAGAAGTCCTGTCAGCACCTTTTTGAGCCTTCGCGGCCCTTCTGAAGGCAATGAAGGCAGGAGATACATTTTGTGAAATAAAAATCCTGTTCACCCTGCCCTCAGGCATCCACACAGAGCTCTAGTGTCGACTGTTGCTCCATTCACAAGTTACAGCGAATACACCCACAATCCCCGTACAGTGCACACTTGATTTTGGTTTAAATGTGCATGATTGAAACCCCACATTTATTTAGGCACCGGTTCCTGGTGTCATTGGCAAACATGTATGCACATACAGGCAAGATGTACATGCATTCACTGAAATGTATGTACAGGACTATTCTTTGCCTTCGTCGGGGTCTGCGACACCTTTGACACATGCACTTATTCTCAGGTATCCAAGAATTCAGCAAGGATTCTCCACTCGCAACACTGCAGAGAAGAAAACCACAGCAGAGAAAGCACAATTCCACCTTATTTCTCCATGATCAGAAATGATAAATGGGAGTAAAATGCTGCATGAACCCTGATGGAGAAACCCCTCGGATATAACCCGGAGCCAAGACAACAGTTTCCGATGGTAGTGAGTGGACTAGTGGGATGAGGACAAGTGCTCTGTGGAAGATGTGATGGAAAGACGGCCACATGCAGGTCAACCTTTTGTGCCTCTAACCCTATTTTTTTCCAGCCAGCATCTGCCCGGAAAACCTTCAACTGCACAGGGAGCCCTGCCGGGATCAAACCAAGCTGCCGACGCAAAATAAAGCAACCCAATCCTAAATATACCGCAACTTTGGTTGTCTTAAGGTAAAGGTTTCCCTTGCTCGAAAGCCAGTCGAATCCGAGTCTAGGGATGCGGTGCTCATCTCCGTTTCCAAGCCAAAGAGCCGGCGCTGTCTGAAGACATTTCCGTGGTCATGTGGCGAGCATGACTAGATACCGAGGCGCATGGAACGCTGTCACCTTCCCACCGAAGTGGTACCTGTTTATCTACTTGCAATTTCTTGCTTTCGAACCGCTAGGTTGGCAGGAGCTGGGGCCAGAGACAGGAGCCCACTCCGTCATGAAGCACTCGGGTCTTGAACTGCTGCAGTTTAGTGTCTTAACCACTTGAGCCACTGCAGCCTTGTTGGTCGTCTTACTTGGAAACAATTCTCTCTGCCCTCCTAAGTGGCAGTGTAAGAGACATCCCCTTGAACAGCGGAAACAGCTTCCCTTTAGACATGATTTGGATCAGTCCATTATATGCAGAAAGCCTCATCCATCTTCTCATTTTTAAAACAAACGATATATCAAGTGGCCTTCGCCCAAAGTAGAGTGTTGGTCCCTGGTGTTCAGTGTTACATACTCCAGGGGTCCCTAGCCTTCTTCAGCCAGTGTGAAACTCTGGGATTGTGGTACAGGGCGGTGGGCATAGCCACAAAATGGCCGCTGCAGGAGGAATTGCCAAACACAAAATGGCTGCCGTAGCTTACCTTTAGTCACACAGTGAAGGCCTTTTGTGCTGCGGTAGCAGCTTTTGTCAAAGCAATTTTAAAAAATCTGCGTAGTCAATCAAATCTTCAATGACCAATCAGGTGGTGGGGGCTACAAGCATGGACCGTTTCAAGAGGGAATTAGATAAACATATGGAGCAGAAGTCCATCCCTAGCTATCAGCCACAAGGTATAGATAGGAACTCTCAGTCTGGGGGAAGTGATGCTCTGTATTTTTGGTGCCTGGGGGGGGCACCTGGTATTTTTGGCCTGTGTGACCCAGAGTGTTGGACTGGATAGGCCATTGGCCTGATCCAACATTGGCTTCTCTTATGTTCTTATAGGAACTCTCAGTCTGGGGCAAGGGTCCTGGCCCCACTGGTGAACCTGATGGCACCTGGTATTTTTGGCCACTGTGTGACCCAGAGTGTTGGACTGGGTGGGCCATTGGCCTGATCCAACATTGGCTTCTCTTATGTTCTTATAGGAACTCTCAGTCTGGGGCAAGGGTCCTGGCCCCACTGGTGAACCTGATGGCACCTGGTATTTTTGGCCACTGTGTGACCCAGAGTGTTGGACTGGGTGGGCCATTGGCCTGATCCAACATTGGCTTCTCTTACATTCTGATGTTCTTAAATCTTGCTGGCCAGAAGTCCCAGCAGGCCCTACCCACTTTCTAAAAACACTTGACACACACCATGGCGCCCAAGGTAACACCTTGGCGACCCCTGGCATACTCTGACTAGCAACAGCTCTCAAAGGCAGAGAGACATCTTTCCCAGCTTGGCCATTCAAGCTCCTTTTCCCTGGAGAGGCCAGTTCCATCAAGGAGATGTGCTGCTATTGGTGTGTCCCAAGTCTGAAGATCCCAGACTGTAGTAAATCTTGCCCCCAGGTGTACAAAGGAATATCCCTTACCCCATCAGACCAGTGGCCTACCTAACCTGCTGTTGTTTTTTCTGGCAATAGCTTACTTTCCCAGCACCTGCTTACTCGAGGTCCTTTAGCAAGAGTTGCCAGGGATTGAGCCTGAAGAAGAGAAGAGATTGGATTTATACCCCGCTCTTCACTACCCAAGGGAGTCTCAGAGCGGCTTACAAACTCCTTTCCCTTCCCCTCCCCACAACAGACACCCTGTGAGGTAGGTGGGGCTGAGAGAGCTCTGAGAGAAACTGCACTTGAGAGAACAGCTCTGACAGAACTATGGCTTACCCAAGGTTATCCAGCCAGGTGCAAGTGGAGAAGTGGGGAATCAAACCCCGTTCTCCCAGATTAGAGTCCGCGCACTTAACCACTACACCAAACTGGCTCTCCTCCTGCATGCAAAACCTTCATGCAAAACCTGCATGAGACCTTCTGCATGCAAAACAGGTGCTCTGTATCTGAACCACTGCCCTCTCCCCAAATCAATCCTCCTCTTTGGGCAGCTGTAACCGTCTTTCAGAACAAAATCTTGTGTTCACTCACACAAGAAGGCCTTTTAAACCAAAGATTTCTTCCGGCCAGGCAAAGTGGGCCACAGGACCGCTGCATTGAGATAACCTTGGATGGCAGGTGAGATCCGAAATAGTCTCAATGTTCACTCACTGCTGTGCACCTAGCAAGGGCCGAGGCAGAAGGTGAGAATTCTTGGCTTGCATGTCCTTCGTGTTCCAGCTTGAGGCTGCCAAGTGAAGGTGTCTCATTCAAGGGTCTCTGTGAAGTCAATGGAACTTAAAACTAAGAACATCAGAAGAGCCCTGCTGGATCAGACCAATAGTCCACCTAGTCCAGCATCCTGTCTCATACAGCAGCCAACCAGTTCCTCTGGAGGCCCAACAACAGGGCAGGGAGGCCGAGGCCTTCCCCTGATAAGAGCATCAGAAGAGCCCTGCTGGGTCAGACCAGTGAGGGTCCATCTAGCCCAACATCCTGACTCACACAGTGGCCAACTAGTTCCTGTAGAGGGCCAACAACAGGGCATGGAGGCCGAGGCCTTCCTCTGATGTTGCCTCTTGGCTCTGGATTTCAGAGGCTGACTGCTTATGAACGTAGAGGTTCCCTTTGGTCACTGTGGCTAGTAGCCACTGATAAGACCTCCACGAATAAACTAGGTTTATTCCAAATCCTCAGTAATCACTGGGACCTAAGCATATCTTACAAAACAGGACTAGTAGGGATGGGCATGAACGGTAAACTAGAAAAATGGGGTTCATGACTGAAACATGAACCAAATTGAACCAGTTTGTGGCCCTGAAAACCCTGCTGAAAGGGACCATAGTCCCTTTAAATGGGATTCGCAGAAAGCCCGAAAAACAGCTTAGGGGCAAACTCTCGGCTGCTTAGCTATTTCGGGCTTCCTTGTGCAGTCCCTTTAAACTTGAAAGGGACTGCACAAGAAACCCATAAAAAAAGTTGCTCCCCATCACTCACCCTTTTTGCAGGGTCCAGAAAGCAGAGGTTTAAAGGGACTCAGAGTCCCTTTAAGCTCCTGCTTTCTGCTCTATCTACAAACCACCATGAACTGATTTAAAAGTTCATGGAAGCTTGTGACGGTAAACCTGTCAAACGCTTCAATTCAGGAACCACAAACAAGGCAAAACTCGTGACAAATTTTCCTTTGTGGTTTGGTTTGTACCCATCCCAAGGCACTATAGTGTAATTAAAAAAACCCAAAACTCTACAAATCTGCTCATGAGTTATTAGTGTACAGCCCAGAACAATCATTTATGTAGTGTTGTTCCAAAGTCCTAGAATCACTTTGCAAATATTCATAAACCCTTTACAACAAATCCCTAAAAGGTTCATTATCTAGAGTTTCTTTCCCCTCTTCTATATTGCAGACTGGGGATCAAACCTGGTTACGCTTGTGGGGGAATGAGATGGCAGAGACCCAAGGTGGAAATACAGATTCCGTACATCAGGCTGCGGGTAGAGGATCACATTTTAAATATTTTAAAAAATAAAACTCTCTGCAAAACCAGCAGATCAGGCAAAGAAAACAAACTGACCCCGTCTCCCTGCTTGTGACAGTTTTTCCGTCTGCGTGTTTGTGTCAAAGCCAATGTTCCCGCTAAGCCGTGGAGCCTTGTGAGCAAAAATTCTACTTTGTGAGCTACTGGCATTAAAATTGTGAGTGAGTGATTTGGCCGCTGCATAAATTAGTTTGCCCTGGAGCCCTCCTTCCTGAGCGAAAACAAAAATGTGCGAGCTGGAGGCTAAGAAACTGTGAGCTAGCTCACACTAACTCAGCCTAGAGGGAACACTGGTCAAAGCAGCATTTAATCCCCAAGGAACTTGCGTCAGGACAGTCCAACGTAATCTGAGTGGATCAGGACCCACATGGCAACTTCCCCAGTCTCTATGAACCCCATGTTAGCTAGTGTGCTGTAATGGGTAGAGTAACAGACTAGGACTGTGGGTGACCCGGGTTCAAATCCTCACTTCTGCCATGGAAGCTCGCTGGGAGGCCTTGAGCCTGTTGCAAACCTTCAGCCTGGCTGATCTCACAGGGTGGTTGTTGTGAGAAAACAGAGGAGGGGAGAAGAATGTTCTAAGCGGCTCTGACTCCCAGCTGGGGAGAAAAAAATGGGATATAAATAAATAAAATGCATGTTAGGATTCTCAGTAACACACGGGCAAGCCTCCTGCAGCTCTTGGGATCCTCCTGGCCCTGTGTCTGGCGGGAAGTGGTTTAAAAGCTGTCTGACTTTGTTCCCGAGGCCCTTGTGGAAAAAGAAACTCTCTGCCCTTTGCAGAAGAGGGCAATAAAGAGAGTGGCGACTGGGGGTAAACGAGGATACATTTTTAAAAAAGGTTAGCATGAAGTTCTACAGTTTAGTTTCCATTAATAAGTCAGAGAAGTCATAGCAAAACTGCAAGGCACCCTCACACCCTGTATGTGGTCATGCTTTAGGCACTATAAATAAACCAAAATACACAGTTCCGGGCCTGTTCTGATCCAGTTCCAGGATTTGCACTGGCCGTCTTTCTGAAATGGATTCCTTTGGCGAAAGGGAGGTGCCACTAGAGGTTGGGAGAGGGGGGAAAGAGGCCAGCTACAACTTTTGACGAATCTTCTGCTGTGACAGAGAAGACCAACAAGTACAGAGTCCCGTAAATCGGTCATTAGCAGCAGAAGAAACAAATGAACCGAAATCTCCGGTGCTCCTCCTTCTTCCATTAGGCAAAGAAAGTCTTCAACAGGACTGCCAGCACAAGTTCTTTGTAACAACACCGATCCGTTTTCTTTTCTTTTTTGGTTTAAGGGAAATGTTAAGTGCAGTTAATGCCGTGATTAAAAAAACAACCACCCCAAAACGCGACCCAGAAGACACCCACGGGCTTGTTAAATCAACACACAGCCAGTGATCTAGGAGTGCAGCTACACCAGGGTATACGAAGCCATCATGACGGATGCCCGAATCTTGCTTTTCGGCAGCTTGAAAAGTAAATGCGGAGGGATCCCTTTTTGGAAATCGGCCCGGAAGTAAGCTCTTTTAATGCCAATCGCGATGTGTGTAAGGCGAGGGAGCTGGGGGAGGGGGGGAGAAACGTCTCCGTGGGCCGCCGTCCGCTAGGCGAGTTTCTCCGCGTCAGTTAGCAAAGCGACCGAACCGTCGTTTTGTTCCGGTCACAGGTGCTGCAGGGCCTCCAGCCCTTGTTCGGTGTACATGTCGTCTTTGTTCGCGTCGGCCCACTGGCCGAAGGTATCCTGGAAGGGGGCGTTCCTCTGCGTGGCTTGCATCCGCCTCTTATCCCGGGAAAAGAAGCTAAACCTTCCAAAAGAGAGGAGGGAGGGAGAGGTTAAGACTCGGCAGGGTCAGAGACAGACGCACCCGAAAGCCTGACAGCAAGTTCTCAGAAGGGCCAGACTCTGGGAAGGGGGAAATAAAAGGAACTTCCCAACAGCCTGGCTTGAAGCACCTCTTGCAATCTGCGCAGGGCTTGTTCTGGCCACTGTGGGCCTGCCAGGTCCCCCCTTGGCTGCCGACAAGGGGTTGGGTGGTAGGGTTGCCGGCTCCAGGTTGGGAAACTCCTGGAGATCTGGCAGTGGAGCCTGGGGAGGACAGAGACCTCAGTAGGGTACAGTGCCACAGAGTCTACCTTCCAAAGCCTCCATTTTCTCCAGGGGAACTGATCTCTGTAGTCTGGAGATGAGCTGGAATTCTGGGGGATCCCCAGGTCCCACCTGGAGGCTGGCCATCTCTAAGCCAGCCTTGGTGGTAGACGGGGTCCTGTCTTTCGCTCCCAGAAATCCAGGTTCAAATGTCTCGGGAGCCCAATGAAGAGCGTCACCTCCCACTGGGCTGGGGTGACAATGAGACCCCCCCTGACTCCTCCTGAGACTGTGGACAGAGCGGAGAGTTTTCTCTCGGTATTTACAGTCTGGGGGCATAAAGAGGAGGATCCAGCCTTAATCCTCAACACCTCAAAACGTGCTTTTGTCGTGTAGCACAGTGTGAGGGGCATGGCTTATCGTTTGAGGGAAAAGGCATCCAAAGCCCCTCTGGGGCACGTTATCAAACAATTCTCAGGGACTTGACCAGAGTTTGGGCAGTGAAGGCCTTAGGGGGTTAGTCTTTGGGGTATTAATGCAGCAAAACCCACCGTCACCGTCAGCCGGTTGCCTTACCTGACAGGTGCAATTAAATATACCTGAAGCTAGATGAGCAAAAGCAGAGCTGGATTTCCTAGGTGTCAGGCAGCCGGAGCAACTAAATTACATTCTGCCAGCTAGGAATTTGGAATATTTTCCCAGCTCTGACATAGACAGATATGGGAATTGTTTCCCCACGTTCTTTGTGGTAATCAGACTTCTGGCCCGCTCCAGTTTTGGCAGTGCTCCGATAAAATAAAATCCTTTACCTGCCCTCAGGATTGTCTGGAGGGACCTTCAACAGGCAGGGAACTTAGGTCACTGGTTCCAAACACTGCACGTTTGGCTGCTCTCGAGATCTGGCACCAATTTATGTCTCACTGCAAACTGACTTATAAGGTGACAGACTGTGCATACATCGGGGGAGGTTGTCAGTTATTTCATGCAGCACTGTTCATTTTCCTGGTAGCGAATCATATCATTATTTTTAGAAACAAAACTGATCTGATCTTCCAGTACGCAGGCTTCAAAAGCAGGATTAAACTCAGTTAGTGGTTAATATGCTCGTATATAATAATAAGGCTATATATAAAAGTGGGTTTCAGAGGTGACCACCAACTGCTCGTCAAGGACTGAGGACCAGGTTGCCATGGAATGTTCACAAACATCCCAACTTCTAAGGAGAAAGGATCAGGGATAGAACGTGGATGCACATCAAGCTCTGCAAAGGTAATGAAAGGTCAGTTGAGCTAGAAAGCCCATAGGCCGGGGTCCCCAACCTTTTTTGAGCCTGAGGGCACCTTTGGTACTCTGACAACAGGGCGGTTGGCACAGCCACGAAATGACTGCCATAGGAAGTGCAGCTAAGTCACAAACCCAGAGGAAATTCAAGTGCAGGCAAAAGGAGGAGTAATTTTAAAAACAGGCTGGAAAAGGAGTGAGAGAGAATAAAACTAACACTACGATGGCACCTCCCGCCAGAGCAGTGTCATTTTAACTTGCACAGTCAATCAGATCTCCAGTGGCCAATCAGAAGGCCTGCTAGGCAACAGCCCCACTTGGCCCCACCCACTTTCTGAAAACACTTTGCGGGCACCAGGTAAAGGGCTGGTGGGCACTGCGTTGGGGATCCATGCTGTAGCCTGTTGGAACTTTCATCGGAGGGCCACAAGCTTACGAACCAAAGGAGGAAGGTGAGGCAAAGGCAGGAGAGAGAAACCAGCCAAGTATTTAGCCGCCTGGCTAGCTGACATCGATAGAGAATGACCAGTTCACACATAAGACAGAAATGTAATGGAAACAGACTTCCTGACAGATTAGTGGGTACATCATGCGGCAAAGGAACATTCTGATTGGCTACCATTTTTTTTTAAAGGCAAATGATCCCACAATCAGCCAATGAGAATGTAACCAGCAGCGAAGGTTAAAAATATTGCGCCTGCAGCATTCCATGCACCAAATTTGGGGTGGGGGTGGGTGGGGACTCTACGAAAGCTACAAAAGAAAGAGAACAAAAAAATTTAGAAAATCCTACAAGGGACACAAGTCTTCTTATTGGCTGTAATGTGGGATCATCGGGGATCAATCCGGCAGCTACCATGGGCATTATAGCGGTAAAGATCCTGGGTGAGAGAGTCAGACAAAAAGAAATGAGAAAGACTGCCGCAGGGAATGAAAGGTATTCAAACACAACAAACCGAGAAGAGAAGGAAATACAAAGAATGGAAGTCAAACAAACAAGAGACGTGGGCGTTACTCCAGGTTATTACACAGAGGACTTGTTACAAAGGCGAGGAAGAGACTGTCATCCGCCCCAAGAAGAGTCTGTCTCAGTCTGAGACTTAGGAACAACAATTGCAGCAATCTCTTTGCTCACTCCCTAACAGGATTGGACTGTTGGCCAGTCTGGTGTAGTGGTTAAGTGCACAGACTCTAGTCTGGGAGAACCAGGTTTGATTCCCCACTCCTCCACTTGCACCTGGCTGGATGACCTTGGAGAAGCCATAGTTCTGACAAGAGCTGTCCTTGAAAGCAGTTCTCAAGAGAGCTCTCTCAGCCTCACCTCCCTCACAAGGTGTCTGTTGTGGGGAGGGGAAGAGAAAGGAGTTTGTAAGCGGCTCTGAGACTCCCGAGTGAAGGGCGAGATATAAATCCAGTCTCTTCTTCTTCTTAGCTAGGATTCTCATCTTCTAGGCTGTAAAATTCCTGGAGATTTGCGGAGAGAACCTGGCAAGGGCAGTATCTGGAGAGGGTGCTCACCAGGGTATCATAGAATCATAGAATGTTAGAGTTGGAAGGGACCTTGCAGGTCATCTAGTCCAACCCCCTGCACTCTGTAGGAGCGAAGCCGAAAGATAGCCCTACATCATACCCGAAACATGGTCGTCCAGCCTCCCCTTGAAAACATCCAGCAAAGGAGCACCCACCACCTCCCGAGGCAGACTGTTCCACTGCTCAACCACTCTTACAGTTAGGACGTTTCTCCTCATATTTAGCTGGTACTGACTCCCTTGTAATTCCCACCCATTAGATCTAGTCTTGCAATCCGGAGCAAGAGAGAATAGATGTGCTCCATCTTCTACCTGACAGCCCTTCAGATATTTGAAGACTGCAATCGTGTCCCCTCTAAGCCTTCTCTTTCCCAGGCTAAACATAACCAACTCTTTCAGCCTTTCCTCATAAGACTTGGATTCCAGCCCTCTCACCATCCTGGTGGCCCTCTTCTGGACACGCTCGAGCTTGTCAACATCCTTCCTAAAATGTGGTGCCCAAAACTGGACACAGGACTCCAGGTGAGGCCTGACCATAGCAGAAAAGAGTGGAACTACCACCTCCCGTGATCTGGACACAGTGCATCCTAAGATCCTAAGCCCATCCTCCAAAGCAGCCATTTTCTCCAGGGGAAACTGATCTCTGTTGTCTGGAGATCAGCTGTAATTCAGGGAGAGCTCCAGGCCCCACCCGGAGGCTGGCAACCCTGTTAGAAGAAACTTCGGGGACGGCAGATCGGATGGGTAGATTTTGGAGAAGCGCCGCTTTGGGGAGGCCCCAGAAGCTTTTGGAAACGAGAGCAAAATATTCAAATGGAAGGTGTCAGAGCGTAAACCGATTCAGAATGTTCTCAAAGGGAGCAAATCAGCGCTCCGGGGGATGCGAGACACCCCGGCTACGGCCCCGACCCCACAGCACTGCCGTTAAACAAGGACACTGCTGAGATCAGCCAAACAAGAGGTGTGCTTTTTTTCCAAAAAGAAACTGGTGACCTAACACAGCTCTGCGACATTCCCAACAGAGCTGCTCTGGGGGCAGCTATTCTTAGTGTCAAAAACAACAGCACACAGTCATCATTATGCTCCGCTAAAGCTCAGGCTCTCTCCAGTTATGTGGCTCGGCCGGCTGCATCGCATCACACAATACATGGGCTTTTGTTCCTCTTGTTTTTAAAAGGCCACCCGCGAACGAGAGAGAGAGACGGAGACAAAAGGAGAGTTTCTGCCTGGAGCGCCTGCAAGAGCTGGCCCTGTTCTCTAACAACCACCAAAAAAAGGCCACTTCTCAGTGCTTAACTTTAAATATATGTATACATATACATTTATATCTTTCTGCCTTGCGTTCCAGCTACACTGTCTCTTTGGCTGATGGCAAGTCTGCAGTCACATCGCCTTGCTAGCCTCGGGAGACGAAAGGCAAGAATTGACAGTAAGGACCTTACTTACAGCCGTTTGATTCCGGATTCTGGCTGAGCGGAGGGTTTTGCGTGAATGACGGGTGTAGGTTGAGGGGATCTTGTTTCTTCGTCAGCCTCCTCGCTGTACAAAACAGAAAAGGGACAGGACGGGGAAATAAATCATGCGCAGCTACATACAGCTCGTCAGATCTACGGCAAATTCCCAGCATGGCTGTAGGCACCGGAGAAAGCCAAAACAACCAGTGCTCCCTCTAAGCGGTGGAGTCTTGTGAGCAAATATTCTACTTTGTGAGCGACTGGCGTTAACGTTGTGAGCGAGCGATCTGGCTACTGTATAAATCAGTTTGTTCTGGAGCCAGCCTTCCTGAGCTAAGACAAAAATGTGTGAGCCGGAGGCTAAGAAACTGTGAGCTAGCTCACGCTAACTCAGCTTAGAGGGAACACTGAGAAAACCCTGCGCTGAAACTGGCATTGGGGGGTCTCTAACCCCAGAAATCTTCCCCATCCCAGCCCTATTTTACTGTGCCACAGCAATGAGGCATGCTCTCCAGGGACTGAGCACAGACTTGTGGCTTAACAGCTAGACTCAGGGCTCTTTTTGTAGCAGGAACTCCTTTGCATCTTAGGCGACACGCCCCTAATGTAGCCAATCCTCCAAGAGCTTACAGAGCTCTCCTTACAGGGGCTACTGTAAGCTCTTGGAGGATTGGCTACATTAGGGGTGTGTGGCCTAATATGCAAAGGAGCTCCTGCTACAGAAAGAGCCCTGAGCCTTAGGCACACCTGCCCCCCTACCCGGAAAAACCAATCGCGCCTGGGAACCAAAAGCTCCAATGCCTCGTGCCCCACCTCTTATAATACAGAAGTTCTTCTTGGAGCAGGAAGACTTTAGACTTCAGTTCGTTTCTCTCGTGGAGAACATCACGCAGCTCCTGCAAAGTAAACCTGGGCCGGTTTGGGTCTTTCAGATCCAGGGCTGTCTTCTCCGATTCTGAGATGTACTCCTCGTTGTTCGGTTCTTCCGCCTGGAAGAACAAGCAGGAGTTGGAATTAATCCTTGGAATTAAGTCTTTCGTTGGGTCTGGCTCCAAGGGCACCGTAGTTGATCAATTTGTCTTTTCAGAAAAGCAAAACAAAAATGTTATTAGCACTGTGGTGCATGCCCCGGGAACGTCTAGATTACATTACTGCAACGCCCTCTACATGGGGCTACCCTTGAAGACTGTCCACCAGAAGTCAGCTTTAAAAAAAAAAAAGACTGGAGTGATATGGTCCGTACAACCTGCTCCGGTCAACGCCATCAAGTCAAGCTGACTTCTGGCGAACCCTAGTGGGGCTTGAAGGCAAGGGATGTTCAGAGGTGATTTGCCATTGCCTGCCTCTGCATCACAACCCTGGTATTTCTTGGAGGTCTTCCATCCAAATTCCGAGATCTGACAAGATTAGGCTTGCCTGGGCATATCCAGTCTTGTTCCATCTGCCCTGGCTTCCAATTTGCTTCTGGGCTCCATTCAAGGTACTGGTGTTGACTTCTAAAGCCCTGCATGGCCTGGGGCCACCTAATTTAAGGTCTGCCTCCTCCTATACAAACCTACCCATACACTCCAGCTCTGCTTCAGTTCTCTGCCTTGGGGACCCAGAAGAAGAGGAAGAGGAGGAGGATAAAGAGATTGGATTTATATCCTGCCCTTCACTCGGAGTTTCAGAGCAGCTTACAAACTCCTTTCCCTTCCCCTCCCCACAATAGACACCCTGTAAGGTAGGTGGGGCTGAGAGAGCTCTGACAGAAACAGCTCTTTTTCAAGAACAGCTCTGACAGAACTATGGCTTGCCCAAGGTCATCCAGCAGCTGCAAGTGGAGGAGTGGGGAATCAGACCCAGTTCTCCCAGATTAGAGTCCGCGCACTTAACCACTACACCAAACTGGCTCTATTTAAAAAGGCTTTATTTTAAAAAGGTTTTAAACAAACAAATGAATCAAACGTCCCTTCAAGATTGGCCAAATCTTTTTTAAAAACCTCTCAACGTTACTACAAAGTTGCAGGATCGAGGTAGGACCAACTATTCCATTGGCAAGTTGTGAAATTCTACACGCTCGACAAGACCTCACGCCAAGTTACAGAAAGTTTTTTTTTAGGAGGCGAGCGCCAGTCTAAAGCTTGAGGCGAGTCACCCGACCATGCCAGCTTGTCTTTGAATAATGTCGCTCCGCGTGGTTTAAACTACAGAGATAGAATCGCAGCCACCGGGTCTGCAGAACAGTTTCGGCCGAGCGTGCCAACAGACTGCCTGGTCAGCTTGTCGCATTGGATCCAGCAGCACCTCCAAGCAAAATACCAGCTTGCTGGGTGGCAAAAACCCCTGCGCCCAAAGTTCTGTTCTTTGAATCACGCTGGCTTATTTTAATATTTCTGCTGAATCTTGACGGAGAGCTTCGTTTTTCCGGTTTGGAGTCTCACCAGAAACGGCTGTCAGGAGAGCACGGTTATGCCTATAATTACTGTCGAACCTCCTCTCTGGCCGAGAAAGCTGGGAATGGATCTAATGGGAAGAGACGCTGTTGGCCTGAAAACCAGCCAGCTACAAAAGCCAGCAGAAGAAAGCAGCCATTCTCTCCGGGGGACTGTAGAGACTTTGACGCTTTCTGGCTACGGGCCGAGGCGCTGCAGGGACCCATTGATGGAAGCCGGGTCTTCCCCGCTGGCTACGTGAACAACAAGTCTGTCAGTCAGTCAGCCGGCATTTAATTTATCAGGGGAACAGGAACTTGGATTTTTCTTCCTGAAGAGGCCCTGAGCTGCTCAGCAAAACCAGTAACACCTGGACTAGAGAGACCAGTAGAGCCTTTTCTTTGTGGTGGTACTTACCGGTATCTAGGGATGCCAGCCTCCAGGTGGGACCTGGGGATCCCCCGGAATGACAGCTCACCTCCAGAATACAGAAAACCAGTTCCCCTGGAGAAAACGGCTGCTTTGGAGGGTGGACTCTGTGGCATTGTACCCCACTGAGGTTCCCGTCCTCCCCAAATCTCCAGGAGTTTCCCAAACTGGATGTGGCAACCCACCCCACCCCTTGTTAGTGGCCAGGGGGGACACGGTGTAGTGGTTAAGTGCGCGGACTCTAATCTGGGAGAACCGGGTTTGATTCCCCACTCCTCCACTTGCAGCTGCTGGATGACCTTTGAGAGCACATTTAAAGTTAAAGTGGCTTTCTTTCTCTGCTCCTCCCTGCCTCAAGCCTACCTAGGAAGGGGAACTGGCTGGGGAAGGGAAGACGGATCGGGGAGGGGAGGCATGCCTCCCTTTCACTTGCCCAGCTGCCCTGCCGGGAGCTACACAATATGTGTGAAAGAGCCGCATGTGGCTCCCAAACCACAGCCTGGCCACCCCTGATCTAGACTGACCAAGGCAAAGAAAGCAAGGGAAGCAAAAGCTGGAGATAATTATGTTACTCCTTCACTGCCATTAAAGGTTTAAGGTAAAGGTTTCCATTGCTTGAAAGCCAGTCGAATCCGACTCTAGGGATGCGGTGCTCATCTCCGTTTCCAAGTCGAAGAGCCAGCACTGTCTGAAGACATTTCTGTGGTCATGTGGCCAGCACAGATGCCGAGGCGCCTGGGATGCTGTTACCTTCCCACCAAAGCGGTACCTATTTATCTACTTGCAATTTCTTGCTTTCAAACTGCTAGGTTGGCAGGAGCTGGGGCCAGAGACGGGAGCTCACTCCATCATGCGGCACTCGGGTCTCGAACTGCTGAACTACTGACCTTCCGGTCTGCAGCTCAGTGTCTTAACCACTGAGCCACAAAGGTTTGAACAAACTACCTTTAAAACTTAATAGTTTATTTCTTCGTTCATTGTTTTAAGACAGAAGTAACATTAATGTTGGAATACTGGTGTTTCTGGGCAGTACTGCAGAATTAATGCTGACCCCAGCAACAACCACTGATGGGCAACGTGGCCAATTGTTTCAAACATCCACTGGCAGGACGGCAGATCTAATTAAACCCCCGGAACGCAAGCTTTCTCCAACAGTACAATGAGATGACGAGAGAAGGATTAAAAACCCTCCAACCACACCGAATCAATCGCAACAGCTGTGCATATTCTGGGCTTCAAGAAGTGCACAATCAAAATTCATCACAGAAAAAAGGCTGACCATTTTCCATAGAAATTATGCAGATATAACATTATCTCCTTCTTTTGTGGGCTTCCCATAATGCGATCTGTCAAAACTAGTTACAGAAAAGGGCAAGAAGTCAACAGGGGGATTTAAGTCCTGTCTCCCGGCTGCTGGAAATCCGGCTGGCCTTCCCTCACTTTCTGGCTTCTTAAGAATAACACTGGGAATCAGTATTCCCCCTAAGCTGAGTGAGTGTGAGCCAGCTCACAGTTTTTTAGCCTCTGGCTCACACATTTTCATCTTAGCTCAGGAAGGATGGCTCCAGAGCACACTGATTTATGCAGTAGCCAAATGGCTCACTCACAAGCTTTCATGCCAGTAGCTCATGAAGTAGGATTTTTACTCACAGGACTCCACAGCTTAGAGGGAGCATTGCTGGGAATCATAGAAATTTTCAAGCTGTGCAGTCTTGGGGTCTAGAATCTTTTTTTTTTTTTTAAAGGATGCCGAGATTTAAAGCTACTCCCGGAATTCCTATCCGCCGTCTGCTTCCTTGTAGAACAAACTGCACAAACACGTGAAAACAGCATTATAAATAATATTTGTGCAATTTATTCTGAAGCTTTTCTGGTGGCAGAATCGGGATCTGTAGGAGGAAAAGCTGTAGAACGAACACAGCCGTTGCCTTTTGATCTATGGAGCTTTCATTCAAAGGGCAACTCCCATTTCACTTTCTCGGTGGTTTCAGCGTCTGCAGCGGGTTCTATTCGGCAGAGCAGATCTGAGCTCCCCACCAGCTTTCAAGTCTCAGATGTAAACACGAGAGGCGGGCAGGTTTCCCAGCCCTCATAAGCGCCCCCAGGGGCACCGAAGGGCAGACAGATCGAGTGATCATTTCAAGAACTAAAACTGTAATACAAAGCCAAGGGCGGGGAGGTTCCACCCCCCCCAGCCCAAGGGACAGGCCTCCTGAAGTGCAGCAGCCAAGTGGAGACCTAAAATAGATCTAGTGTTGTTTATAATTACTTATTTCAGTCAGAGGGGGGAAAACCCTGAAGGAATTACACTGAACATTCAAATTATCTGCAGTTCCTTTTATAACTTAAGTATATACCTTTTGACCTCTGCAACATGAAAAGCAACAAACCACAAATTTAAAAACCAAAAATAATATAGAGGAGGGTAGTAAGAGCAGAAGCAGAGCTCTGGAGCAAGAGCGTATACGTTTTCTAAATCAGTGCGGGGAACATCCAATGTTTTTTTTCTTTTCTTAAGAGATTACCAAGGTTATATTTACAGCCCACCTGAGTGCCGCATGATGGAGTGAGCTCCGTCTCCTGCCAACCTAGCAGTTTGGAAGCAAGAAATTGCGAGTAGATAAATAGGTACCGCTTCGGTGGGAAGGGAACAGTGTTCTGTGTGCCTTGGTGTTTAGTCATGCCGGCCACATGACCACGGAAATGTCTTCGGACAGCGCTGGCTCTTCGGCTTGGAAACGGAGATAAGCCCCGCATCCCTAGGGTCGGATTCGACTGGCTTTCGAGCAAGGGAGACCTTTACCTTTACTACCTGCGTTTACCCAGAAGTAAGCCTCACTGACTTCTTACTTTTAACCAAGTATGTTCAGGATTGCCCCTTGAAGCCATCTTTCATTTTATCTACATGGGGATGGACTGAAACTTGACAAGCGTGTGGAAGAGAATGACACTTTTAAAGGAAAAAAACAGAGGGAGGGAAATGTGCACACCAAGGACATTTTGGGTCACATCCTGTGGATCCATTCGGCAAGGCCCCTTCCCCCGATTCTTTCTGTAACCTCCCAGGAACAGGCCTCCTTAACTCAGTGAAGGACTTGGCCACCATCCAAGCGTCAGCCCTGCCATTAAGATAACATGGCTTTATACATGACTCTTTCTGTTAGTGAGGCAGCAAGCCTCCACAACGACAATGACAGCGGTATAACTAAGCCATCCAGAGGAAAGTCAGAGGGGTTTCACACACACAAACACACACACACAAACAACTGTCTTAAAGGTAAAGGTTTCCCTTGCTCGGATCCGACTCTAGGGGGCGGTGCGCATTTCTGTTCCCAAGCCGAAGAGCCAGCGCTGTCCAAAGATGTCTCCGTGGTCATGTGGCCGGGCTGACTAGATGCCGAGGCGCATGGAACACTGTTAGCTCCCCACCGAAGCAGTACCGCTTTATCTACTTGCCATTTCTTGCTTTCGAACTGCTCGGTTGGCAGGAGCTGGGGCCAGAGACGGGAGCTCACTCCGTCATGCAGCACTCGGGTCTTGAACCGCCGAACTACTGACTTTGCAGTCTGCAGCTCAGCCTCTTAACCATTTGAGCCACAGCAGCCACTATCAAAGCGTCAACCCTGCTATTAACAGAACATAGCTTGATCACGACTCTTTCTGTTAGTGATGCAGCAAGCCTCCATGATGACCATGAAAACAATAGAATTAAGCCATCCAGAGGCAAGCCAGTGGGGTTTCACGCACACAAACACAGCGGCCTTACGCTGAATCAAACCATCAGTCCATCAAAGTCAGTATTGTCTACTCAGACTGGCAGTGGCTCTCCGGGGTCTCAGGCAGAGGCAGGGTTGCCAACTCCAGCTCTGGAAATTCCTGGAGACTTTGGGGTGGAGTGTCTCCAGTGAGGCGGTAATCCCACGGAGTCCACCTTCCAGAAAACCATTTTCTTTCCGGGAACTGATCTCTGGCACCTGGAGATTGGCTGCAGTTCCAGGAGATATCCATGCTCCACCTGGAGGTTGGCAACCTTACATCTCCACAATGGACCCTGCAAATGGTAGTGTGCGCAAGGGGCTATGCTAGGGTTGCCATCTCCAGGTTGGGAAATACCTGGAGATTGGGGGGGGTGCAGCCTGAGGAGGGCGCGGTTTGGGGAGAGGAGAGACTTCAGTCTTCCAAAGCGGCCATTTTCTCCAGGGGAACTGACTTCTATTGCCCAGAGATCAATTGTAATCAATGCTCCCTCTAAGCTATGGGTCTTGTGAGCAAAAATTCTACTTTGTGAGCTACTGGCATTAAACTTGTGAGCGAGCAATTTGGCTGTTGCATAAATTAGTTTGCTCTAGAGCCATCTTTCCCGAGCTAAGACAAAATTGTGTGAGCTGGAGGCTAAAAAACTGTGAGCTGGCTCACACTCACTCGGCTTAGAGGGAACACTGGCTTGTAATCCCAAGAGATCTCCAGCCACTGCCTGGAGGTTGGCAGCCCCCAGCGTGCAAACAGTCCCAGAATCCTCTTCCCCCCAGAATTCTTTAGGAGGAGCTATAGTACAATACCAGATTCCTCGTGCCCCAACTCTCTTTGCCGGGTTGAATCCCACCGGCCGCTTCGTGGCACCTACCGGAGCGTCTTCTCCGTTCTGGCTGGGCTCCCCCTGCGCTTTCTCTCGCAGCTTGCCCAGCTCCGCCCGGAGCGCCGCCATCTCCTGCTCCTTGGTCTGCAGATACGCCTCCAGCTCCACTTTCTGCTCGATGAGCGCTTTCCCTTGAGCCTCCACCACGGTGATCCGGTGCCGGAGGTCGTGATTGATCTTCATGAGCCGGTTTTGTTGCTGCTGAAGCTGCGGGGGAGAGAAAAAGGAGGCCGGGGAACCCGCCGATAAGCCTCGGCAATTAAGCGGCGAACCATCCCGCTTATTTAATAAAGAAGGGAGAGCAGAGAGAGGGGGGAAAAACCCAGGAGGAGACAAGGTGCTGGGCCGGGTTGTGTGATCTGAAGGGAAACCAGAGCATAAACATAAGAACATAAGAACATAAGAGAAGCCCATGTTGAATCAGGCCAATGGCCCATCTAGTCCAACACTCTGTCACACAGCGGCCAAAATATACCAGGTGCCATCAGGAGGTCCAGCAGTGGGGCCAGGACACTAGAAGCCCTCCCACTGTTGCCCCCCTCCCCAAGCACCAAGAATACAGAGCATCCCTTGCCCCAGACTGAGAGTTCCCATCTATACCCTGTGGCTAATAGCCACTGATGGACCCCTGCTCCATATGTTTATCTAATGCCCTCTTGAAACTGTCCATGCTTGCAGCTGCCACCACCTCCTGTGGCAGTGAATTCCATGCGTTAATCACTCTTTGGGTGAAGAAGTAACCACAGAGGAAGAGCAGTGAATTCCATATGTTAATCACTCTTTGGGTGAAGAGCAACCACAGAGGCAGGAGGAATGCTAAACCCCCGCCTAGGAATCGACAGCAGGAGACGGGTGTGCTCCATTCAGAAGGAAGCTCTCTAGTCGTTTTCTCTGGGAAGTTCTCTAGAAAGTACTGGCTGTAAAACGACTGCGATTCTTGAAAAAGGGGAAACGGAAACAGGAGGATATCCGCGGCTGCCTCTCGGGCTGCTGGATCATTTAGAAATGGATCTTGATGGAATTGTTAATCAAATATGGAACATGCTATTATATGCTGTTAATAAATTTTCTTTAAAAAAACAAACAACCAGAAATTTTGTAACCAGAAATTTTTTTGAGTGACAAATATTACAAGTTCTGTAATGGTTAGCGTTTTTGTGATAAACCAGGAACATTTTTATGTGACAAACCACAAGAGCAGTAATGTTTAGTATTTAATTGTTAGCATTTTTGAAATAAACCTGAAACATTTTTTTTAGTGATAGGAATGGATCTTGATGGTCATACAGCCGAGACATGTTGAACCATTATACCTCGGAATTCATCGTTAGTGGGAATTTATTCTCAAGGAGGTTGTATACAGTTCAATAGAGAGTAACTACAGAATACTGGATTGTAAAGATACCCCATAAATACTGTGATACAATTTATTGTTGTGAGGATTTCAGTTTGAAAATAAGTCACACAGCTGCAAGATCCACAAATATACGGTGAAAACCCGAGAATAAGAATTGTTTAACGATATAATCTATGTGTTGTTAGACTACATTAAGGTTTTATTCATCGCGGTGAGTTTTGTTCTTTTGTGGGTCAGGTTGTGTGGAAAGATCGCCATATCTCAGAGTTATTTTTAAACGGCAAATTTAATGCTGAAGCCCAGGGGAAGACGCCAGATACGCTTTTAATTAGCCGACACATTTCCTGTTAAGATTAGCTTTTCTGGTTCAAACAACTTGTTCTTTTAGTCCAGCGTTTTCAGCACAATCTCGTGCGTGTCTACTCAGAACTAAGTCCCACCAGGTTCAATGGTGCTTACGCCCACATAAATGTGCACAGCGCTGCACCCGTAGTTATCTGTGGTGGTCATCAACTAGATAGTGGGAAGGAAATGGGAAGTATGACATGGTGGCAGGAACAATGGAGACAAAGAAGGCAGGGGCTAGGTTCGGTTTCCTGCTCAGACAAGAAGCCTGCTGGATGACTTGGGACGAGTCACGGTCTTCCAGGCTAGACTGCCTCACAGGGTAGTTGTGAGGGGGAAATGACAGAAGGGAACCTCCTACGCCAGTTTAGTGTAGTGGTTAAGTGCACGGACTTTAATCTGGGAGAACCGGGTTTGATTCCCCACTCCTCCACTTGCACCTGCTGATGTGACCTTGGGTCAGTCACAAGCTCTGGCACAGCTGTTCTCTCAAGGACAGTTTCTGTCAGAAGTTCTCTCAGCCCCACCTACCTCACAGGGTAGGGTGTCTGTTGTGGGGAGGGGAAGGGAAAGGAGTTTGTAAGCCGCTCTGAGGCGCCTTTGGGCAGTGAAGGGCGGGGTATAAATCCAAACTCTTCTTCCTCTTCTTCTACACATGCTGCTCTGAGCTCCCTGAAGGAAACGGGGGGGGGGGGGGACTGTGATAGAGCCATCCCCAGCTCTCTGGCCCCAATAACGACTCATCCAAGGTATACTGCTCCTGAATATGGAGGTTCCGTTCTCTATTGTTACGTATTGATTGACCTGACTTCCACGAGTCTGTTGTATAAACATAGGCAATGGGCCTAAAAATTAAGAATTACTTGGCAGAGATCTATTATAGTACAGAAATGGAACAACTGAAAGCTACTTTCCCCAACTCTAGCTGGATTTGATGCACAAGGTTTTGTATCTTAAGATAAACTGTCTCTCACACACACACACACAAAAACACACACACCCTGCTAAAATAAAAAAACACCAGCATTTGATGGAGTAGCTGAACACAGACCATTATATGGAGGAAAAGTACTCAGTAGTTACTTTTCTGGAACAAAACCAGTTGAGAGGGTATACACCAAAGAAATATAAAACCAGACGTGATAACTGGAGATCAGGGAACAGACCTCTTTAAAAATACTAAAAGCAGAATTCCGATTCAGATCAGAGTTGCAGAGTGGAGGGAAACCAGCCTAGAATCTCTCTCCCTGTGTCGCCTGGTGGACCAAAAGATGCCGAAATTCCTCCAAGAAGGGAAAAGAAGGATGTCTTGGAGGGAGCAACTGTTTCTAATAGCAGCACTGCCCGGGAAACAGAGAGGGTCAGTCCATTTTGACAGTCGAAACAGCAGGGAGGGGAAACCTCTTTGCGCTGCAGCCCTGATCCGAACCCAGGACCCACATAGCCGCTACGAGCCCTTGAAAGCCCAAGGCAAATCTGTGAAAGCACCTCCCAGCATCAGGTCTATTTTACACTGTTCCTTCCATTTGTATTAACTTGTTTTATTATTAAGAACAGCGTCTAAACTTCTGTTACCCAACAAAACCACGAGACTGGAGGAAGGGTTGAATATGTTAGCTCTATTTTTTTCCCTATGATGCAAAGCAAAAATTAAAAAAGAGCTATAAAAAGATGACTTGGGGACAATTCCTCAACGGAAAGAGGAAGCCAAGACCACTTACCGCTTCCACATCCTCATTCTTCAGCCCAAGCTCCCGGTCCCTGGCTCTGATTTCGTCCCTCTGTTTATCGACCACTTCCTTCAGCTTCTTCATCACTTGCCTTTCCCTTTCCGACATTCCTGGTTTGAGAAAGAGAGAGAGAGAGAGAGAGAGAGAGAGAGAGAGAGAGAGAGAGAGAGAGAGAGAGAGAGAGAGAGAGAGAGAGAGAGAGAGAGAGAAGTCAGTAGTAGCAGGAAACAGGGAACTGCCTCTGCATAGCAACCCTGATTTTCTTTGGTGGTCTCCCATTCAGGTCCTAACCGGGGCCGGCCCTGCTTAGCTTCCAAGACCTGATGAGACTGAGCTAGGCTGGGCCTTCCAGGTCAAGGCAAGAGACGTTCAGAGGTAGCTGGCCATTGCCTGCCTCTGCGTAGCAACCCTGGCCTTCCTTGGTGGTCGCCCATCCAAGTTCTAACCATGGCCGGCCCTGCTTAGCTTCCAAGATCTGATGAGATCGGACTAGGCTGGGCTATCAGGGCAGACCCCCCCTCTAACTGTACTAAGCTACCTGGATGAAAGGGGAGAGGAGTATCGTATGTAAATCTCTTTCCTTTTGCTAAACTTGTTTGCTTTTTCCCCTTCCTAGCCAATTAGATGTTTATTTAAAAGTTTTAAGACAAGCTGCCTCACAAAGTTTTGACTGGAAATGCAAATATTTATTTATTTCCTCAAAGGCAAGAGCAGAAAATGCTGGTTTACTTTTCTCAGCATTAAAAAGAAACCATCTGTTTTAAATACGCTGCTTAATGTTACAGCAACATCCGCTTTCTTCCGCTACCCAGTTTTGGTTTTGGGTTGAGGAATACGGCTTCCGGTGCTTTCCCCAGACTTTTGAAGGAGTAGCCTGTCTTCTTCCCACCTCCCTCTCCTCCCAAACAGTAGCCACCCCCCAAAGAACTCTGGAATTAGCAACAATAAACAATAAAATGAAGAACTGGACAGACCTGACGTGACAAAGTGGGTCAAAGAAGTTGCATTCATCATCACAATAAAGAGGCTTCTCTTGCAGTGACCGGCCAGCCAGGTGGGGGAAGGCCTTTCTCACCAGGTGTGCAGAAATATCTGACTCCGCCTCTTCCTCCCCCCGCATAAAAAGGATGCTCCCAATTGCACCTGGGCTGGTACCAAACCTCAGCTGGAAAGCCGCTTCTGTGGTTTTGGAAGGTGTGTTGCTACAAAGCACTGGTTAGCCCCTGGTGTAAGACCTATGTCTCAGCTTGTTCCTGTTGGCTTTCCCCCAAAAGCACTTAAAACCTGCCAACTCCAGTGATATTTATCTAGATAATTATTTTTGCCAGGAGCCCAACCTCTATCTGCATGCACCGCAGAGTTAGAAAACAGCTTGCTATACTTCATGCACCACAGATGCGCATGGAGCCTTGAAAAAGCAGCACTGAACAGGTCTCCTATGGAAACTTTCCCAAGTGTAAGCCCCACTGAATAACATAACACTACTGAGTAGACCTACGAAGAAGAGGAGGAGGAGGAGGAGGAGATTGGATTTATACCACGCCTTTCACTACCCGAAGGAGTCTCAGAGCAGCTTACAATCTCCTTTCCCTTCCGCTCCCCACAACAGACACCCTGTGAGGTAGGTGGGGCTGAGAGAGTTCTTTTGAGGACTGCCCTTGAGAGAACAGCTCTGAAAGAACTTACGACTGACCCAAGGTCACTGCAGCAGCTGCATGTGGAGGAGTGGGGAAGAAGGAAAAGAGGAGGAGGAGGAGGAGATTGGATTTATACCCTGCCCTTCACTCAGAGTCTCAGAGCGGTTTACAATCCCTTTCCCTTCCCCACAACATAGATCCAGAGGAGTTAGCCATGTTAGTCTGTTGCTGCAAAACAGTAAAAAGCCCAGTAGCATCTTTAAGACCTAACAAATTCTATTGTAGCATAAGCTTTTGAAAAACACAGCTCTCTTCGCCAGATGCGTCTGATGAAGAGGGCTGTGGTTCTCGAAAGCTTATGCTACAATAAAGTTTGTTAGTCCTAAAGGTGATTCTGGGCTTTTTACCTCCCCAGAACAGACACCCTGCAAGGTAGGTGGGGCTGAGGGAGCTCTTTCAAGGACTGCCCTTGAGAGGACAGCTCTGAGAGAACTTGTCACTGATCCAAGTTCACCCAGCTGGCTGCAAGTGGAGGAGTAGGGAATCAAACCCGGTTGTCTGGGGCTGAGAGAGCTCTCTTGAGGACTGCCCTTGAGAGAACAGCTCTGAGAGAACTTGTGACCAACCCAAGGCTACTCAGCTGGCTGCATGTGGAGGAGTGGGGATCAAACCCAGTTGTCTGTGGCTGAGAGAGCTCTCTTGAGGACTGCCCTTGAGAGAACAGCTCTGAGAGAACTTGTGACCAACCCAAGGCTACTCAGCTGGCTGCATGTGGAGGAGTGGGGGATCAAACCCGGTTGTCTGGGGCTGAGAGAGCTCTCTTGAGGACTGCCCTTGAGAGAACAGCTCTGAGAGAACTTGTGACCAACCCAAGGCTACTCAGCTGGCTGCATGTGGAGGAGTGGGGGATCAAACCCGGTTGTCTGTGGCTGAGAGAGCTCTCTTGAGGACTGCCCTTGAGAGAACAGCTCTGAGAGAACTTGTGACCAACCCAAGGCTACTCAGCTGGCTGCATGTGGAGGAGTGGGGGATCAAACCCGGTTGTCTGGGGCTGAGAGAGCTCTCTTGAGGACTGCCCTTGAGAGAACAGCTCTGAGAGAACTTGTGACCGACCCAAGGCTACTCAGCTGGCTGCATGTGGAGGAGTAGGGAATCAAACCCGGTTGTCCCAGATTAGAATCCGCGCTCTTAACCGCTACACCAAACTGGCTCTCTTAGAACTGCTTTCTCTGTCGTCTATCATCTAAAATAGGCAATGCTGTTTTGTCCGAGAGAGAGCTGACTTGCAGCACAATCCCGTGTTTACTCAGAAGTAAAACCCTCAGACTGGTTGCCAGGGCACCATGCGGCTGTAAAGCCTGATTCTTGGTATGCCTACTTGGGAGTAAGTCCTGCTGAGTTCCCCGGGGCCGAATCTTGGTTTTCACTGCCTTTCCTGAATATTACTTAAAAAAAAACAACAATCCTTCATTACAGCACAGTTTAAAGCAAATGCTGCTGCTTCTAGATTAAAGCTTAGTGGGTCTCAGTCTAGTTCAGGGCTGGCCAAACGTGCTCAATGTAAGAGCCACCTAGAATAAACGTCAGATGTTTGAGAGCCGCCAGACATGAACAAATATGACACGTTTTTACTGGGAAATATGCAGATTTGCTTTTTATTAACATTAAATGAGAGTGCCAAAAATAATATTAAAAGCGGTAAAAGCAGATATTGATAATGATATTTATTTGCCCAATGATAACTTGCTTGCTAATGATATTTAGCTTCCCCAGCCATACAAAATGGGAGCCGCACAATCCAGGGGAAAGAGCCGCATGGGAGCCGCACAATCCAGGGGAAAGAGCCCCTTGTCTAGTTAATGCCAGGGTGGGGTATTGGCTAGAGCATGGTTCCCCAACATGACACCCACCAACTGGTTTTAGAAAGTGGGTGGGTGAGGCCACGTAGGGCTTTTGCCAGAATGACTTCTGATTGGCTGCTCCAGAACTGATTGGCTGCACTGTCACCACCACACAAAGATTTTATCTGCAGTCACGCACTGCAGCTGTGTGTATGTAAGACAATATTTTCAACAATAGCTCCATTTTGAAAGGCATCTTGTGAAACAGAATTTCTGCCTAAAACATCGGAGAGTTACTACTAGAGTTGTGCAGGATCCTGACATTTTTGTAGCTGGCTCCGCCTCTTGCAGCGGCCATTTTGTGGGTATGCCCACCACCGTGTATCAGAATTCCAAGGAGGGCTGAAAATGGCTGGGGACCCCTGGATTGGACTAGGATCTGGAAGACCCAGGTTTGAATTCCTCACTCCATCATGGAAGCTTGCTGGGTAACCTTGGGCCAGGCACACACGCTCAGCCTAACCTACCTCACAGGGTTGTTGTGAGAAGAAAAGGGAGAAGAGAACTATGTTACATGCTTTGGGTCTCCATTGGAGAGAAAGGTGGGGTATAAATGAAGTAAGTAAAACCTGTGCTTGGATGGGAGACGGGTGCAAGCCATAAAATTTTGGTTGTTGGGGCATGGGGAATTCCAGGGGGACGCCCTGGCTGCACCTTCTTGTTCCTCTTGCAGCAGCAGCAGAAGGAGCTCAGGCTATGCTGGGACCTCTTGTCCTCCTCTAGTCCTTTTGATTGGAGGGATTCGATTCTGGGCTGCTTTTCTGTGTGGGGAGGGGAGTCTCTGACTCTCTCTCTCTTGCATTTTGCAATTTTATTTTATTGTATTTGCATTTTTAAAAACTTGTTTGTTTTTTTGGTCCAGAAAAAAGAAAATGAGACTGAAGCTTCCCTGATTATGTCCGGAGTCATTCTGGAAACCCCATGTGCATCTTACATCTTTTAAAAAAACAATCTGATTTTTTTCTTTTTTTAAAAAATTATTGTTTTTTGGTTGAAGGGGGCGGTGATCATCTGGGGGGGCATTGCCCCCAAATCCCCCCATGGCTATGGGCCTGATGGGAAATTGTGTTAAGATGCTCACAGCCCTCTTTGGGGGAAAAAGGATACCTGTGTCATAAATCTATTGAATGTCCTCCGCTCACCCCTGCAAGAGAGGACTCCTGATGCCCTGTCTGGTTGGGTAGAAGGTGGGAACCCCATGGAAGAATTGCTTATCATTCTTTTCGGATGAAGGATGACCAGGGGAAGGGAAGGGTTAACTCAGCTGCGAACATTCCGTTCTGCTCCCCTGCAGCTCCGGGGTGGAATTAATTCCCACCAAAGCAGCTGCTACTCCCACAGCTTCCGAAGGAGGTTAGGCCAAACAGAAATAGTTATCTGTGAAATAGGAAGCCACTTGCTTGGTCCTGCAGAGGTTTGCAAAGAGGCACTGCCAGATGTACCAGAGTGAGCTGGCTGGCACCCTAGTCTGTTTTGGCATCCTGTTGACTGGTATCGCAACGAGTCCAGATGTCTGGTGCCCTTTAGGGAAGGCAGGACTCCCCCACTTCGGTTTGAGTCTGCATGTAATTCTTTCTTAGGAACCTCTAGATTTTCTGGCCAGCTCGTTGCTTCTATCCATAAGACATCTATCAGGAGAAAGAATTCAACAGGCCTAGATCCTAAGTCTGCATGTCCAAAGCACAAATCCCTTTGCTTTAATTCTAAACTTGCATGTCAAAAGCACAAATCCTTACACAAGTTGTGTGCAATAAGCAATTTTATAAGCATTGTATAACTTCCATCACTTGGGTTTTTAGTTAGGTTTTCTTTTCTTTCTCCTGTAGTTTGGAGAAATTCCCTTCCTATATTTCTGTTGTAGTTTATAGAAAATGCAAATAAAAAAATCCCCTACGGGGGCCCCCCAAAAAACCAAAACACAAATCCTTTTGCTTGAATCCTAAACCTGCATGTCAAAAGCACAAATCCCTGCCCTGACCTGGATAGCCCAGGCAAGCCCGATCTCATCAGATCTCGGAAGCTAAGCAGGGTCAACGCTGGGATAGTACCTCAATGGGAGACCTCCTTGGAATATCAGCATCTGGGAGACAGAGGCAGGCTTTATTCAGCCACCTCTCTCAATATCCTTCAGGACTCCAGTAGGGGTCAGTCACCAAAGCTCGCCATGACTTCCGGGTGCAGACACACACACACACAAAATAAAAAAGCACAAATCCCACTGCTTTAACCCTAAACCTGCATGTCAAAAGCACAAATCCCATTGCTTTAACCCTAAACCTACATGTCAAAAGCATAAATCCCTCTGCTTGAAAAACTGATCTGTGGGTGATATCACTGCTGTAAGCAAACACGATTAAAAGGCATTCCGCACCTGCGTACAGGTAGGCTTAAGGAGCTGGGTTGGAAAGAAAGCTCTTACCCAGGCTAAGTCCATGAACTTCTCTGTTCAAACTTAACCTCCCTCATCCCCAGTAATGAATTTACTTCAAACTTATTGATCACTGCAAAATATTATTTACCCGGGGTGGTGTAGTGACTGAACTGGGAATGGACAGACTTGGTATCAGATCCCCACTCAGAAACAGAGTTCACTGATTTTCAGCCGGCAACCCCCCCCCCAACTTCCCTACCTTGCAGGGTTGTTGGGAGGATGAAACGGAGCTGGGGAGAACCACCTGTCTTGCTCTTCGATGAAACGGCAGGATAAAAATGTGATTGTTTCTTCTGTGCGCACACATATTTGTCTATGTGAGGGGGGGGGGCCCTAACAAACCCAAACAAACTAATCTGAATCATACATTTACAGAGTTGCTGTAGATTTTCCAGGTTGTGTGGCTGTGGTCTTGGCAAGACAATGACTCAGCCCTACCCCACCTTCCGGAGTAGATATAAATTACCTGCCTACCATTTTTTTCTTCCTACCTGGACACAGAGTACTCCATCTTTCTGTGTGATACCTCTGAGGATGCCAGTCACAGCTCCTGGCGAAACATCAGGTCCTACAATGCCAAGACCACAGCCATACAGCCTGGAAAAATCTACAACAACTAATGAACTCCAGCCGTGAAAGCCTTCGGCAACATATACATTTTACAAAGTTTGGCAGACTTTCTCACCCATTGGAAACCAACTGTTTGCTACAGTGGAAAACCCGGCTCCAAATGATCGTTCTGGCACACCAAAGGGCATGTCATCCAACGACGTGCGGAAGCAACCCCGAAAGGGAGGGAGAGCCACTAACAATACGTCATCACCTCTGCTAGGCGCAGCTATGCAAACCTTGACCTGAGTTTTCCAGCTGCTGCTGCCGCCAAAATCGCCAGGGGGGGCATTCTAAAAACATGTGCCAGTCCTCGGAGGAGCAGGGATGTACTTGCCTTCATGTTTCTGGAACTCTTCTTCCGAGAAGTTGACATCTTTATGCGAGAGGTTGGTCAGCAGCTGCTTGTTCTCCTCCTGCAGCTGAGCGATCTGGGTGAGGAGATCTTGGGCCTCCCCTCGCCACACGTCCTCCACCAGCTCCAGTTCCTGAGGGAAGAGAAGATCACGTGCCGTCAGGTTCGGGGTGGGGTGGGGGCTCTGATTCAGCAGATGGTCTCCTTCCCCGACTCTGGCCTGCCGGTGCGCTGCCCCCGGCACCAGGCTTGCCAGTTTCCCAGAACGACAACTGATCTCCACACGACGGACGGAAGTCAGTTCCCTGGGGAAAATGGCTGCCTCAGAGGGTGCGCTCAACGGCATTATTCCCCACTGAGGTCCCTCCCCAGCCCTCCCCCCCCAAAAACCTCCAGGAGTTTCCCAACCCAGATCTGGCAACCTAAGCTACGGAGTCTTGTGAGGAAAAATTCAACTTTGTGAGCTACCGGCATTAAAAAGTTGTGAGGGAGTGATTTGGCATTAGTTGGTTTGCTCTGGAGTCATACGTCCGGAGCCAAGACAAAAAATGTGTGAGCCGCAGGCTAAAAAACTGTGAGCTAGCACACATTAACTCAGCTTAGAGGGAACACTGCTCCCACAACAGACACCTTGTGAGGTAGGTGGGGCTGAGAGAGCTCTTTCGAGAACTGCTCTTTCAAGGACAGCTCTTGTCAGAACTATGGCTTGCCCAAGGTCATCCAGCCCCAGATATACAAATTCCGCTAGGAGAAACACCATCGGAAATTGCCACAATATAAACTGTATTTACCAAATATAAAGTTAGTGGTGACACAACAACAAAATTTAAGTGCATACCAGCATACTAATTATATACGATAATTAAGGCATAAGACACAACGTTTCCTCCTTAGAAGATAAGACATAAAGTCCATGTAATCAGTAGAACTTGAGAGGAGGAGTCCACACAGTCATAACATTTTCCAGAAAGCCATTGCAAAGACGCTCGTTCTAAATACTTAAAAGATGCGTTTCCTTTGACTTCTTCATTTTTTTTTTTTGGGTAAATACAATTTATTATTGGATATATCACGTTCATACAATTTAAACAAACCAATACATATCCATTTTTCTTTCTCCCTCTCCCCCCCAAACAAGGCTTCCCGCACTGCTCCAACCCCATTAATGTCTCTCTTATTCTATTACAATTACTTCTAAACTTATTTTCTCTTACTAACGGTAACAATTCAAAAGTCTAACTCTTTTTCATTTTCTTCTTAATAACTATCAAAACAAATCAAACCACGTTTAACATCCCAGTTTTTCAACAGGTATTCTTGAAAGTCTTTCCAGTCTTCAAAAAAAGTTTCATCTTCTTCGTTGTTTAGCTTTCTTGTTAATTTGTCCATTTCTGCCAAAAACAACGTCTTTTTAATCCATTCCCATGTTTCAGGTGACTTCTTCATTTTGAAGTATAGGTGGAACCTGATTTCAACAATTTCAACAGGCCACAAGGTTCGTAGTGTAAAGAGCGAATCACAGGGTCCTGATGGTGTTTCTCCTAGCGGAATTTGTGTATTTGGGACCTCTGTGGTGCGAGGTTTCCCCCCAATTTTGGATTTACAAAGTCATCCAGCAGCTGCAAGTGGTGGAGTGGGGGAATCAAACCCGATTCTCCTGGATTAAAGTCTGCGCACTTAACCACTACACCAAACCGGCTCTTCCAACCCAAAAATTTCCATCATTTTTTTTTTTTTAAAAGAGCCCAAAAGAGGAAGGACACCAAAAAAGGGGGACGTTTCCTCTAAAAAGAGGACATCTGGTAACTCTATTGCTTAGTGACCTTGGTCCGGTCAACCTCTCTCAGCCTCGCCTACCGCACAGGGGTGTTGTTGTGAGGAAAAAATGGAGGACAGAAAGATGTTAGAGGTGCTCTGGGTTCCTGCTGGGAGAAAGGTGAGGTATAAACATCGACATAAAATAAAAAGTAACGATGCTGGATCCTTCCAGGCTGTAATCAGTGTTCCCTCTAAGCTGAGTTAGTGTGAGCTAGCTCACAGT
The DNA here is from genome assembly GCA_029375565.1 of Gekko gecko. Lineage (NCBI taxonomy): Eukaryota > Metazoa > Chordata > Lepidosauria > Squamata > Gekkonidae > Gekko > Gekko gecko. Next base: position 73,018,686 of record JAPDNY010000012.1, on the reverse strand, counting down.
TTTTTAGCCTCCAGCTCACAGATTTTTGTCTTAGCTCAGGAAGGATGGCTCCCGAGCAACCTGATTTATGCAGGAGCAAAATCATTCACTCACAACTTCCATGCCAGTAGCTCACAAAGTAGAATGTTTGTTCACAAGACTCCACAGTTTAGAGGGAACATTGGCTGTAATTCTTTATCAACTGGCAATCCTAATTTATGTGTATATTCACACCCTGCTATTCTCCTTAGCGGGGACCCAAATCAGCCTACAATGCTGTTCTCCCCCCCTCTCTTTTACCCTCACAACAGTCCTGTGAGGTAGGTCAGGCGAAGAGAAGAAGAGACTGGATTTATACCCCTTCCCTTCACTACCCGAAGGAGTCTCAGAGCGGCATGCGATCTCCTTTCCCTTCCCCTCCCCACAACAGACACCCTGTGAGGTAGGTGGCACTGAGAGAGCTCTCTCGAGAACTGCGCTCGAGAGAACAGCTCTGAAAAAACTTGTGACTGACCCAAGGTCACACCAGCAGCTGCCTGTGGAGGAGTGGGGGAATCAAAACCTGCTTCTCCTAGATTAGCATCCATGCTCCTAACCGCTACACCAAACTGAGTGAGTGACAGGCCCAAGGTCACTCAGTGCGCTTCCACGACAGAGCGGGGATTTGAGCCTGTCTCTCCAAAATGAGGTTTGTGGAGCACTTATTGAGGGGGAAAGTAGGGCAGCACTCGATCTCGCCCGGAATTTAAAACAACAAGAGGACGTCTGTAGCGAGTCCCCAGGCCCACCCCGAGAATCGTCCTCATTCCGCTCTCTTTTATTTTAGGGGGTCCGACTCTCCCTGCCGCCCAGCCAATCACCTTCCCCCTCCTCACCCCCACCCCTCTTGCAGCCTCCCCCTCCCCTCCAGCCCCGGCTTCCAAACTTGCTGAGCAGGAAGGAACAAAAGAGTCATTTCTGCCAAGCCAGCAGGAAGCAAACCTGGGCGAAAACATGCCAGGCACCAGACTGGCCAGGCCTGCCCTCTGTCCCCTGTCTCCTCATCGCTGTGTGACTGGAAAGGAAACTAGCAGGCTTTTTTACAGCCTTGCTTAGATCTCAAGTGCCACCAATCCCCCTTGACAATTCTGGTTCTCCCGTCTCAGGAGAAAGATCTTGTGATTTAGGGTTGCTAAGTCCCCCCTGGGCGGGGGGGGGGGGTGTAGGGTTGCCAGATCCACACCTGGAGCATGGGGGGGCGGAGCCTGGGGAGGACAGGGACCTCAGTGGGGTCCAATGCCATAGAGTTCGCCCTCCAAAGCATAAGAACATAAGAGAAGTCAATGTTGGATCAGGCCAGTGGCCCATCCAGGCCAACACTCTGTGTCACACAGTGGCTAAAAATACCAGGTGCCATCAGGAAGTCCACCAGTGGGGCCAGGACACCAGAAGCCCTCCCACTGTTGCTTCACTCCAAGCACCAAGAAGACAGAGCATCACTTGTCCCAGACTGAGAGTCCCTACCTATACCTTGTGGTTAATAGCGCCACTGATGGACCTCTGCTCCATATATGTTTATCCAATTCCCTCTTGAAGCCGTCCATGCTTGTAGCCGTTGCCACCACCTCCTGTGGCAGTGAATTCCATGTGTTAAATCACTCTTTGGGTGAAGAACGACTTCCTTTTATCTGTTCTAACCTGACTGCTCCGCAATTTCACTGAGTGCCCACGAGTTCTTGTATTGTGAGAATCCATCTTCTCCAGGGGGAACTGAACTCTGTACTCTAGAGAGAAGCTGTAATTCCAAGGGTTCACCAGGTCCCACCTGGAGGCTGGCATCCCTATCTTGTACAGCTGGAAACGGACAATCAAATGATCCCAAGATAACTATGGGATGATTACATCATGGCTGGAATAGCACTTAACGCCTCTCCACTAGTATTTGCATTCACTCTTACTAACTTTTCTGCTACCTGGCTCCCAATATTGGACTACTTAACGAAGCAAGATGAAATACTTTGTATTATGAATCAATTACATTTATGATGATTACACCAGGATGATATAGCTCAGTATCTCTTTCTCTTCTCTCCTGATTTATTTCCCACATCATCTTTCTAACCTTCCCCTCTCTATTATCAATTTATTTTATTGATCAATCGATCAATCGATTGATTGATTTTGTACCCCACCCTCCCAGCCCAGGCCGGCTCAGGGCGGCTCGCACAAAATCAACACATAATTACAATAAAACCTCTGCTCTATAGACAATAGCTCTGATTGAATCTTGCAATTGTTATACCAGTCATTGTGGAATTCTTAAGTCTCTGTATTTCATATTTATCTTTCAACAAAATGTTAATTTTTTCAAAAAACGATCCCAGGATTCTGGTGCATTCCGTAGGAGAGAAAGCTGTCTGGGGGTTTCTGTTTAGGGGGAAAAACTGACCAAGGGGGGCTATGGTTCAGTGTTTGGGCATTTGCTTGGCATGCAATAGCTCCCAGGTTCAATCCCTGGCATCCCCCGTTAAAAGAACCAGGCAGCAGGTGATGGGAAAGTCACCAAAGTCATCAAGATTGTACGTCTGATGAATTAGATAAGACAGTAGACAAGAATATTCAAGTTTGGGGGGGGTTGGTTTTGTTTAATTTAAAGATATACAAGTTAATAAGCAATAGTACTTGAGAGCAATGGAGTCTTCATCGTTATTGTTACTGTTGTTAACATTATCATATCATTACTACTTGTGCAATAAGTTGACATCTAACTGTATTTGTAATTTAAAACGATTTATCTATGTTTTTGTATACCCTCGAATTGTCAGTTGTTTTTTTAAAAAAGAACTCCGCCTGAGATCCTGGAAAGCTGCTGCTAGTCAGAGTAGGCAATACTGACTTTGATGGACGGAGGGTCCAATTCAGCATAAGGCCGCTTCATGCGTCCGTGTATCTGCTTTGCATACAGAAGGTCCCAGGTTCTATCCTCGGCATCTCCAGTTAAAAGGACCAGGCAGTAGGTGATGAGAAAGACTTCTGCCTAAGCCTCTTGGGAGCTGCTGCCAGTCCGAGTAGACAATACAACCATGATGGACCAAAGGTCTCATTCAGTATGAGGGAGCATCACACGTTTATAAAATAATTAAGGCATAATTAATTCGTGCACTCAGTACCACGGATGGGAAACGGCTGGCTTTCGTGTAGATGGTTTGAAGAGGATCTGAGACAAATTCATGGAAAAGAGGTCCATCGATGGCTATGAGCCGTGATGGCCAAATGGGTCTCCCATGTCAGAGGCTGCTCCTGGGGGACCGTGACAGGAGGGAGGGGTTTTGCCGCTGTGTCCCTGCTTGTGGGAGCATCTCTACTGGCTGCTGTGGGAAACAGGATGCTGAACTAAAAGGACCTTTGCTCCAGTCAAAGCGGGCTCCCGTTCTACCGTCCCCCTAAGCTGCTTCATGCTAAGTACCGAAAAGGGAACATGATTCAGGAGATGCGGCCTTTCTCAGATGCAAACAGAGCCCTGCCTGAAATAATATAAAAGAACTGGGGGGGGGTTGTCCTCTCCTCCCACAAGCTCCTGTTTCATCTTTCCCGGATGCAAAGTGGAGGCTAAATTTAGCTCAGTTCCTTCTATTCATGTAGCAAGTGCCGGCTGGCTTGTTTACAGACGCTGTGATTCAGAGGTGGTCGCGGGATTGTTAGCCCAGAACGAAATACTCCTCTCACCAAAACGGAATCCCAAATTCTTTAGCATCCTCTCTGGAGTGGTTAACACCACCCGCCAGAAGTGACGTCTGTCATCATATGATCGCTTGTTGTTCTGGGTGGAGCGAGTCCCGGGCCCCTGGTCTTTTCAGAAAGTTGACACTCACTGGAACGTGGAGCCAAATCAGAGGCAGACCCGGGTTCAAATATTTTGGCTGCGCCAAGAGGGGTAAACGAATCCAGAGTAGTTTCGGCAGCTCCTAGATCCTCTGTTCCCCGGAGTCCCATTCTGAACCGCTTCCTTTCTTCCTCTTTTGCAGCTCTCTCGAATGAAGAAAAGTCCTTTGCACACTGTATCGTTAACGTGTGGGACTCACTGCCACAAGGCGAAGGGATGGGCCAACAACTTCAGTCGCTTTAAAAAGGGGATTCGAACCCTGACCTGGAAGGCCCAAGCAAAGGCAATTGCATCAGATCTTGGAAGCTATCCAGGGCCGGTGAGTAATTGGAAGGAGGACACGAGGGCTTGAGACGCAGAGGCAGGCAATCGAGAAGAAGAAGAGTAGATTGGATTTATTCCCCTCCTTTCACTACCCGAGGGAGTCTCAAAGCGGCTTACAATCCCTTTCCTTCCCCACAACAGACACCCTGTGAGGTAGGTAGGGCTGAGAGAGAGAGAACTGCCCTTGAGAGAAAAGCTCTGAGAGAACTTGTGACTGGCCCAAGGTCACACCAGTGGCTGCATGTGGAGGAGTGAGGAATCAAACCGGGTTCTCCCAGGTCAGAGTCCACGCTCTTAACTGCTACATCAAGCCACCTCTCTGATAACTGTCCAAACCCCAGAAGGGGCCGCCAGAAGTCTTCATGACTTCCGGGCATGCAAGCACACACACACACAAAAGGGGGGGGATTTGTAAATAGATGGAGAAGTCCCTCTATGGCTGCTAAGCCATGAGGGCTAAATGGAAACTACATGTTCAGAGGCAGTATATCTCTGAATGGCAGTTGGGAGGGCTGCTACCTAAGATGCTGGACTAGATGGCTACGGCAACTGATCCTGCTGGGTTATTCTTCCATTCAGGGTGTCAGTAGAGTCTCAGTTCAGCCTCCAGGACTTCAGCCCCCAAATCTGTCTTTAAAACCACAACTTAGATCCACAGCATGTAACAAGGGCCTCTGGTCATGTGCAGAGTACACTTTCCCCACTGGCTCTTCTGGGATTTAGGACGTTTTGGATGGTCCATTAACTCATCGGGTCAACATAAGTCCACAGCATGTAACTCACAAACACACTTCTGGAATTCAGCTTCCAGCTGAGATGGCAACTCTGAGCGTAATACGGAGTGGAACTCCCATTGCAATGGATGGGATTTGCTTCTGAGTAAGGTGCATACGGCTAGGCAGTAACGAAAGAAAGAACAAGGGATGCCAGGGCATGTCGCATGAACTATAGTTGTACGTGCGCCGGTGATGCCTGGTAGTCAGTGATGAGCACACAGTGATGAGCATGACTCAGACTGTCAGTCCACCAAGGTCAGTATTGCCTATTCAAACTGGCAGCGGCTCTCCAGGGTCCCAGGCTGAGGTCTTTCCCCTCACATCACCACTGGGATTGAACCTGGGACCTTCTGCACGCCAAGCGGAGGCTCTTCCCCTGAACCACAGCCACAGAAGGCATTCTGCCCATGCTCAGAGATCCTCCCCTTCTTTACTCAGGTTATAACCAGAGGTTCCAGGTCAGGGGAGAAATATCTCTGGAAACCCAGAATCTGATTTGAGTCCAGGGGGCACTTTGAAGACCAACAAAGTTGCATTCTCTGGGTAGAAGCTTCCTTGTGAAAACCCCTGCCGTCCAATGGAAGCAAAGTTACTCTGTTTGCGGTAGCAATAACTCCCCAGAAAATAAAGCTAGGAGTCTCAAGATCAGCCAACAGCTTCCGGGTGATGGCGGGACACTTGCGATGCCAAAAAAGAAGGGAAGCAGGAAACCCTGGCACGGATGAGCTCCAGAAATCCCCTCTGCTATTTGCTAGCTTATACGCAGGACAAAACTTTGTTGGTTTTAAGGGTGCCCTTGGGCTCAAACTTTGTTCTGTTGCTTCAGAACAATGCGCTGACCCACCTGAATCTACGGGATCAGGGTGTGTAATCCCTGCAACTACCCGGCCAGAAGAGGGAGGCCCTCTGCCCATGCTCAGAGACTCTATTCTCTGCAACTCCCCAGCAAGAGGAGGGAGGCCCTTTGCCCATGCTCAGAGACCCTATTCTCTGCAACTCCCTGGCAAAAAGATGGAGGCCCTCTGCCCATGCTCAGAGACCCTATTCTCTGCAACTCCCCAGCAAGAAGAGGGAGGCCCTCTGCCCATGCTCAGAGACCGTGTTCTTTGCAACTACGCAGCAAGAAGAAGGAGGCTCTCTGCCCATGCTCAGAGACCATGTTCTCTGCAACTCCCCAGCAAAAAGAGAGAAGCCCTCTGCCCATGGTCAGGGACCCTATCCTCTGCAACTCTCCAGCAAGAAGAGAGAGGCCATCTGCCTATGCTCAGAGACCATATTCTCTGCAACTATCCGGCCAGAAAAGAAAGACCTTCTGCCCATTCTCAGAGACCCTATTCTCTGCAACCGGTAAGAAGAGGGAGGCTCTCTGCCCATGCTCAGAGGCCCTATTCCCCGCAACTACCCCGGTAAGAAGAGGGAGGCGCTCTGCCCATGCTCAGAGGAGGCCCTATCCCCTGGCAAGCCGTCGCGCCTTGAGCCAGCTCCGTCCAGCGAGAAGCGGTCCCCCCCCCTCCCCGCCGGCCCGGGCCCCGGCTGACCTTCTGGTGCTTCCTCTCCTTCTCGATGCGGTCGGCCCTCTCGAGGCGGAGGCGGTCGAGCTCGAGGCGCAGCTCGTCGAGCTCGGGGTTGAGGTGGTTGCGGCCGACCAGCCCCTCGAGCAGCTCCAGGACGCGCACCACCTTGGGCATCAGGCGGCCGACGGCCTCGCAGCCGTGCGCGTCGATGAGGCGCTCGAACTCCTGGCCCACCAGCGAGGCCAGGTCGTACACGTCCATCACCGTCAGCTCGGCCGCGCTCTTCTCCAGCGCCGGCGCCGCCGCCGAGCAGCCCCGCGACGAGGGGCCGCCGCCACCGCCGCCGTCCATGGCGCGCCACGCCGCCGCCGCCGCCTCCGCCTCCAGCCCAGCTCCGGCCGACGACGAGCCCGGCAGGGAGTCCTTCATAGGCAGCCGACACGCCGCCGAGCCCGACGCCCCGGCCCGCCCTGCCCCTGCGCTGCAACCCCGACGGTGCGCAACGAAGACGACGCGGCGCGGGCCGCCCAACTTGGCCGCTGCCCCCACCCACAGGCTCAGCCGCGGCGGCCTCCGGCTGGCATCGCCACTGGAGACGACGACGAGGAGGAGGAGGACGCGCCCGGGCAGCGCAGCAAGCAAGCCCGCCCGCCCCTCGATGCCCAACCCCGGGCACTCCCCGCCTCCCTCCCCGCCTCCCTCTCTCTCCCCGCCGCTTTCCCAGCTGCAACTTGAGCTCCTCGCTCTGCCAGGCTGGGGGAGGCGGGCTGGAGAGGAAGGGAAGAGGAGGGGGAAAAGTCGGGACGCACGTCCGCTGCTGCTGCTGCTGCTGCTGCGGCGGCGGCTGCTGCTGCAGTGAAGGTTGCCAGGTCCCCCCCGGCCCCGCCGGAGGATGAGGAGGGGAGCAGCGCAGGGGTGCCAGAGCCCGGCTGGGAAACGCCTGGAGGTCCGGGGGTGGCGCCTGGGGAGGACAGGGAGCTCGGGGGGGGGCGGTGGCGAGGCCGGTGGAGTCCACCCTCCAAAGCAGCCGTTTGCGCCGGGGGAACTGATCTCGCCGCAGTCGGGAGAAGAGCCGGGATTCCGGGGGATCCCCAGGTCCCGCCTGGAGGCCGGCCTCCCTAGACTCAGGGCTCGTGGGGTGCCCGATTCGGTGCGTTGGCATCGTCGACGGCCCGCCCGGTTGTGGAATGGATCAGGGCACTTGCAGCAGGGAGTCTTGACGGAACTGGGGTTGCCGACGTCGGGCTGGGGAATTCGTGGAGATTTGTGAGTGCAACCTGGGGAGGTCGGGGTTTGGGGAGGAGAGGGCGCCTCGTCAGGTTATGTAGTCAGGACCTTAGCTGGGGGGGGGGCTATTTGGGGCTCAGCCCCCTTTCTTAAAGGTCCAGCCCCGCCGGAGTTGATCCAGAAGCTTTGACAAATCATTTTTAAGTATTTGTTTGAATGTCGTTTCTATAATGCGATGGAGGCCACCCTTCCAAGCAGTGTTTGTCTCCAGGGGAACTGATCTCTGTGGTCTGGAGGTCGGCTGTAATTACGGGATATCTCCAGACCCCACCTGGAGGTTGGCCACTCTTCCACCCACCCTGGAGCTCAAGGTGGGAACATGGGTGTTTTAGTGGCTTGCCTTTGAATAGTGTGGGTTTTAATTGTAGGGTGCCATGAATGGAACTCTGAAGAGGCAGCACAGAAGCATTCCAAATAAAAGGAGTTCTCAGGAAATTTATCCGCCCACCGCTGACCAGACATACTCTTGCTCAGCTTGGGCAAAATACCGGCTTCATCCTTCTTCTCAGTGTAGAACGTTAATAGTAATTATATTGACGAGGACGGGCCATGGCTCATGGCTAGAGCTTGAGGGTCTGTGGCTCAGTGGTAAAGAAGAAGCAGAAGAGGAGGAGGAGATTGAATCTATACCCCACCCTTCACTCGGAGTCTCAGAGTGGCTTACAAACTCCTTTCCCTTCCCCTCCCCACAACAGATGCCCTGTGAGGTAGGTGGGGCTGAGAGAGCTCTGACAGAAACTGCCCTTGAGAGAACAGCTCTGACAGAACTATGGCTCGCCCAAGGTCACCCAGCAGCTGCAAGTGAAGGAGTGGGGGAATCCAACCCGGTTCTCCCAGATTAGAGTCCGCACACTTTAACCACTACACCAAACTGGCTCTTGACGTGCAGAAGGTCCCAGCTTCAGTCCCCAGGAAGATCTCCAGTTAAAAGGACCAGGCAGCAGGTGAAGAAAAAGAGAGCCGCTGGGACTCTGGAGAGCCGCTGCCAGTCTGAGTAGACAATACTGACCGTGATGGACCGAGGGTCTGATTCGGTACAAGGCAGCTTCGTGTGTGTGTTCTGCTTGCTGAGCGGAAAGTCCCGGCTTCGATCCCTGGCATCTCCAGTTTTAAAGAAAGAGGCAGTAGGTGATGTGAAAGCCCCTGGAGAGGCGCTGGAGAGCTTCCACCAGTCTGTCTGCCAAACAAAGATACAGTCAGCTCACTGCAGTGAGAAGGCGGCTGAATAAAGTTTGTGTACGTGAAGAAACGTGCACGTGCTGGGTCTCTGTTCTTGCTTCTCCCCAAAAGCTCCTGCCACAATATACATTAATCTTTAAAGTTTTTTCAAGACGCATGACTGTTCTTGCTGTAACATGTTCACTTGCTGGCTGGATCCCAAGGTGAGCTACTGTGGTCCTTGACAGTCCAGTCAGAAGAAGAGGAGGAGGAGGGAGGAAGAGATTGGATTTATACCCTGCCCTTCACTCAGAGTCTCAGAGCGGCTTACAAACTCCTTTCCCTTCTCCTCTCCACAACAGACACCCTGTGAGCAGGGCCGACTCACTCACTAGGCAAACTATGCGTTCGCCTAGAGCGTGCCGGCCCTTAGGGGCACCAAAAGGCCCCTGCCCCCGCCAAAAGGCCCCGGCCCCCGCCCCCCCCGCCCCTTCCCCTGGCTTGCTGGCGCTCAGGCGGAAGGGACTGGGTTTTAAATCCCTGCTCCTTCCCTGGCTTGCCAGCGTGCCCCGATGGTGGGCAAGAGGGGGAAGGAGGAGGGGAGCCCTCCCTCGCCCTGGGGAGCCCCGGCAGTGAAGGCGGGGCACCAGAAGATAGCCCTGCCTAGGGCATCAAAAAACCTTGGGCCAGCCCTGCCTGTGAGGTAGGTGGGGCTGAGAGAGCTCTTTCGAGGACTGCCCTTGAGAGAACAGCTCTGACAGAACTATGGCTTGCCCAAGGTCACCCAGCAGGTGCAAGCGGAGGAGTGGGGAATCAAACCCGGTTCTCCCAGATTAGAGCCCACGCACTGATTTCTGAAGAGGAACAGGACGTCTCTCTGACCATCTGCTAGACCAGAGGCATCTGACACCCATGCTCAGAGAAACTCCAGAGCAAAACAGCAGCTGTTCCCCGTACAGGCTGGGATGGTGGGAGTGTGGGAGGGCCTGTTCTCCTACAGACTCAAAAGTGGATCAAAGAAGGGCCTCTTTCAGGCAACATTCAACCTACTTGTCACTGTTGTGAGCTGACAACATCTTTGTTTGGTGGATGGTTGGTCAGTGTTCCAAGACGGCTGGGTCATGTTTCGTCAGTGGGCGTTCATGGTTAAGGGATCGTCTCCTTCCGCCTGGGGGAATCTGTTTGGAGAGATGTCAGGCTCTTCAGAAAGTCAGTCAAACACCAGGCTTCATAAAGAAGATAGTGTTTATTGAAAGCTGTTCTAAAGGCACGGTAACATCTCTTTGTCAGTGATAGCTAATTCTAAGGATACACTTACAGTTATACCAGCTTGAAATGCCCCCCCTCTCTATCTACCAATGGGCACTAAGCCCGTGCACGGGAAAAGGTGCGAAAGTCCTAAAGCAGTAAATAACCAAAATGCCCTAGAGCTGTCCCAGACAGCGGAAAACAGAACTGTGAGACCAAGGCCAGCCAGTTTGGTGTAGTGGTTAGGAGTGCAGACTCTAATCTGGGAGAACCTGGTTTGATTCCCTGCTCCTCCACATGCAGCTGCTGGTGTGAGTCATAAGCAGTGTTCCCTCTAAGCTGAGTTAGTGTGAACTAGCTCACAGTTTTTTAGCCTCCGGCTCATAAATTTTCTCTTAGCTCAGGAAGGATGGCTCCAGAGCAAACTAATTTATGCAACTGCCAAATTGTTTGCTCACAACTTTAATGCCAGTAGCTCACAAAGTACAATCTTTGCTCACAAGAGTCCACAGCTTAGAGGGAACATTTGTCATATGTCCTTTCAGAGCTGTTCTCTCTGGAGCAGTCCTTGAAAGAGCTCTCTCAGGCCCACCTACCTCACAGGATCTCTGTTGTGGGGAGGGGAAGGAGGTTGTAAGACACTCTGAGACTCCTTCGGGTAGTGAAGGGCAGGGTATAAATCCAATCTCCTCCTCCTCCTTCTTATTCTGATTGAGCCGCCCACCAGAGCTTAGAGGCTCCAGCAGAAGGAAGGAGGCAGAGGTACAGGAGGAAAAAGCATTTTGGAGTTTGACTTTGTGAGATGAGAGAGCGACTTGTGATTTACCTGGAGGTGAGGCCCCTGGGGGTGCAGAATCGGCCCCTCCAAGGATCAGATTAGGGGTAGCAGATAAGCTGCCTTGCAGGAGTTTGTCTCCCTGTGGGCTCTGCTTGTGTATAAATAAATAAAACAGAGGAAATATTTAGGGCTGCCAGCCTCCCGGTGGGTCCTGGACTTCTCCCAGAATTGCAATTGATCTCCAGCTGACAGAGATCGGTTCCCCTGAAGAAAACCGCTGCTTTGGAGGGTGGACTCTATGGCGTTATATCTCTCCGAGGTCCGTCCCCTCCCCGAACTCTGAATTCCAGGGCCTCCACCTCCATATATCCAGGAATTTCCCAGCCTGGATTTGGCAACCCTACAGATTTTTTTTTGTGGGGGGGGGGAATGGCAGAAGTCTCCAAAAGAAAGCAAACTTGATAGCCTGGCCACTGGAACTTCTCATGGCTTGGGGAAAACGGAGGGCATCCAGAGCAAACTCATTTAAGCAGTCGCCAAATCGCTCGGTCACAACCAACGCTCCCTCTAAGCCGTGGCAGATTCACCCTTAAGCAGACTGAGCACGTGCTTTGGGCACCAGGGCCAAAGGGGGCACCACAAAGTTGGGAAAAGGGTGGAAAGAAAAGAAAAAAACAAATGAAGATTTGTAAAGATAGATAGATAGATAGATAGATAGATAGATAGATAGATAGATAGATAGATAGATAGATAGATAGATAGATAAAACTAGTGGAAATTGATCATGGTGCACCCTAAGGGTTATCTTCTATTTTTTTGTTGGCGAGGTGCAGTGTCATAGGGCTATGTTTAAAAGTAAAACGCACGTGTTTAAAAGTAAAATGACGGAGCCAAATTCAGGTGTCCTGACAGTCATTTCAATGAGGGGGGCACCAAGATTGGTCAGTGCTTAGGGCACCAGTGAGCCTTAGTCCGCCCCTGCCCCTAAGCTGTGGAGTCCTGTGAGCAAAAATTGTGGCCCGGCTATCAAGTTTGTGAGTTCCTGGCATTAAAGTTGTGAGCGAGCCATTTGGCTATTGCATCAATCGGTTTGCTCTGGAACAGCCCTTCCTGTGCTAAGACAAAAACGTGTGAGCCGGAGGCTAAAAAACTGTGAGCTAGCTCACGCTGACTCAGCTTAGAGGGAACACTGCTAATGCCAGAAGCTCACAAAGCAGGATTTTTGCTCACAAGACTCCACAGCTTAGAGGGAGCATTGGGCATGACACACTGATACCTTGGCAAGTTGGTTGTACCTAAGAATCCTCCCCCTCCTTGGAACCCTCTTCCCCCAGTTACCACGAGTTCCTCTTAAGGGAGGCTGCCCCTCCCCCCCGAGTTTGAGAATCACTGCTTTAAATCTACTTGCCGAATCTTATTGTGCTTAATCAAGTAATTCCTTGGTAGTTTCAGCTTGTGCTGTCAAGTGAGTGAGTACGGGACTACAACCCGTAGATAAACATATGGAGCAGAAGTCCACCAGTGGCTATTAGCCCCAGGGTATAGATGGGAACTCTCAGTCTGGGGCAGGTGATGCACTCTATTCTTGGTGCTGGAGGGGGCAGCAGTGGGAGGGCTTCTGGTGTCCTGGCCCCACTGCTGGACCTCCGGATGGCACCTGGTATTTTTGGCCACTGTGTGACAGAGTGTTGGACTAGATGGGCCATTGGCCGGATTCAGCATTGGCTTCTCTTATGTTCTTATGTTCTTATGTAACCTTTGGCATGATTACTTGGGAGCAAGAAGGCCACAGAGGACAGAGTTTCCTTCCGCTGCCGAGGTGCCTTCTGGAATGCAGCACTTGTGGACGTTGTTAGTCTAGTCACCGGTGGCGGATTAACCCTTAAGCGGGCTAAGCACGTGCTTCGGGCACCAGGGCCAAAGGGGGCACCACAAAGTTGGGGAAAGGGTGAACAAAATGTAGAAAAAGGCCTTTCAGGGCACGAATATGGGAACTTTGATACATTTAACTTGTGAAATCTTAAAACAGATGTTGTATTGCATTTTTGTAGAACTTTGTGTAGCCCAAGCTTGGCTTAGTTTGTACAGTATATGGTGTTATCATATGAATAAATTTTTGCATTGCTGCAACCTGCATTGTTTCTCAGGAGACACGTGAGGTGGTCTGGTACTCCCGTCTCTTTAAGAAAACTATGGTGCTGGAGAAGACTCTTGAGAGTCCCTTGGACTGCAAGGAGATCAAATCAGTCAATCCTAAAAGAAATCAACCCTGACTGTTCCCTGGAAGGCCAGATCCTGAAGCTGAAGCTCAAATACTTTGGCCACCAAATGAGAAGGGAGCCCTCACTGGAGAAGACCCTGATGCTGGGAAAGATTGAAGGTCAAAGAAGAAGGGGACGGCAAAGGATGAGATGGTCAGACAGTGTCATCGATGCAACGAACATGAAATTGAGCAAACTTCAGCGGACAGCGGAAGACAGGAGGGCCTGGCGTGATCTGGTCCAAGGGGTCGCGAAGAGTCGGACTCGACTGTGCGACTGAACAACAAAAAACCTGCATTGTATATCTGGTCAGACAGGTCAACGACTAAAATGGACTGGGGTCAGTGTGGAAAGGAGGGGGGCACCAAGATTGGTCAGTGCTTCTTAGGGCACCCGTGAGCCTTAATCTGCCCCTGCTAGTCACTATAGCCTTTTGGGATGCGGGAGAACACCCAGCGAACCAGGCATCCCTCATGAAAACAGCCTTTGCGTGCTACGAACCAATCGCTCTTGCGACGTTCAATGAGCCACCTTCCCTTGTATACAGCCCAGAGCCAATCTAAAAATCACTGAATTACACGGTTGAGCAAGCAACACAAATAGGCCAGTGTGTGTTTCCTTTCGGTCCCATCCCATCTCTTTTTAAGATTAAAAAAACAAATCGTTGGACTCTACCCAGAACTTCAATCTGATCTGTGCCGTTTTACTCCATTTAACTTTTCATGGGCAGGTTCCTTGGCACGTCATAGGATGAAGCATTTATTTCTCTTCCAGCAGTGATGCCAGCCTCCAGGGGGGACCTGGGGATGCCCCGTAATTACAGCTCATCTCCGGACTACAGAGATCAGTTCCCCTGGAGAAAATGGATGCTTTGGAAGGTGGCGGACTCTACAGCAATTGTAACCCACGGAGGTTTCTGTCCTCTCCGGGTTCCGCCCCCAAATTTCCAGGAGTTTCCCAACTTGGATCTGGCAACTCAACCCCCACATCCCCCACCTGTGGCTATCTTCTAGGTGTGTACATTGTAGGTAGAGATTCCAGCTGTGGGTCAGGATATTTCTGGAGACTTGGGAGTGGAGACTTCAGCAGGGCTGTGATACCAAAGAGTCCGCCCTCCCCAACAGCAAAGCTCCAAGCAGCGCAGTTAAAATACCTGCACCTCAAAAATGCCAGCTGTTTGCCTGCTGAAATCTCAGAAGCCATGCGTGAGCATATACTGTCACAGCAGAAGCTCCTGGTATGAAGGGAGACATGATGATTTATGTAGCTCCCACACCTGAAAGATGTGGCTTAAGCCATGCAAAAGAAACACACTTAATTTCCATAATTTGTACAATTTGGCTTTTCTTGGTGTAGAATTTAGGATATTTCTTTTTAAAGCACAGAAGTACACACAACCCTGTCAGTAGGTGACTAAGGACCATCTAGAACAAATCAGCAGAGGTCAAGGGGTGGTATTTAGGTGGGGCAAAAGGGCAGAGAAAGCATATTCCCAAGAAGCATGCAATGATGAAATGAAAGTCTCATGTATAGCATACAATGGGGAGGGGAGTTGTTCATTCCAGTTTATTTCAGAGAGTTTGGTCCATTGTGACCTATTCGAAACATGCTGCCTTAAAGAATTTTTGCAATAACCTTGCAAAACCAGAGATTATTATACCCATTTTACAGATGGGGAAGTGAGAGGCAAGACTTTGAATTCAAGCCCTCTTTGTGTATATGTTTATTGGGAGACTTGAAGCATGTTTTCCCCACCAGCAGCATTCTAACTATTAGACCACAAGGAGATACAGTTCCTCTGTTATTGGCTATCATCTGTGGAACTTGGAAGTGTCTTAACAGTCTTGATTTTCTATACAACCACCCTGTTGAACAAGCAAGTTGAGATTCATATACCTCATTTGGCATTTCTGCCCACCTTGTGGGATCTGATGCTCTCTGTATGAAATGTCAAATGTCCCTTCCTTCCTTCCTTCCTTCCTTCCTTCCTTCCTTCCTTCCTTCCTTCCTTCCTTCCTTCCTTCCTTCCTTCCTTCCTTCCTTCCTTCCTTCTCTCTCTCCATTTATACCCTGCTTTCCTCCTCTATGGGGACCCAAGCAGTTCACATCATTCTCCTCCACTCCGTTTTATCTTTACAACAGCCCTGCGAGGTAGGTTAGCCAGAGCGTGTGGGACTGGTGCAAAGTTATCCTACGAGCGTCCATGGCACAAGTGGCTATTCAAACCTGGGCCTTCCTGGTTCTGGTCCAGTACTCTGCCCCTGGGCCTGTGTAGAAAATGAACCTGCGCAGGGCTCAAGCAAACACCGCAGTGGTCAAGTGTCCCCAAAATCGCTTGCATCAGTCAAGAGATACAGGCCTCTGCCCTCTGGCTTATAGATTAAAATGGGAGTAGAAGAAAAAGGCGGAGGGGGGAGATCAGTCTGACTGATGCCCACATTTATATCCAGTTGGGTGTAGGCTGATTGTCCTCAGAATGGTGTTCTTCGTGGGAGGGAGGGAGGGAGGGAGAGCAGCCTCCCTATGGCCCTTGGTCCAAAACGTCCTTCCATTGATCTCAGCAGTGGTAGATTCACCATTAAGCAGACGAAGCATGTGCTTAGGGCACCAAGGCCAAAGGGGGCACCACGAAGTTGGGAAAAGGGTGAGAAGAAAAGAAAAAAACAAATTCAGATTTGTAAAAAAAAAAATTGATAAAACTAGTGCAAATTGATCATAGTGCACTCTAGGGTTATCTTCTGATTTTTGGTGGCGAGGTGCAGTGTCATAAAGGTAAAGGTAAAGGTTCCCTTGCTTGAAAGCCAGTCGAATCTGACTCTAGGGTTGTGGTGCTCATCTCCGTTTCCAAGCCGAAGAGCCAGCGCTGTCCGAAGACGTTTACATGGTCATGTGGCCGGCATGACTAAACACCAAGGTGCACGGAATGCTGTTACCTTTCCACCGAAGTAGTACCTATTTATCTACTTGCAATTTCTTGCTTTCGAACTGCTAGGTTGGCAGGAGCTGGAACTAGAGACGGGAGCTCACTCCGTCGTGCGGCACTCGAGTCTCGAACTGCTGAACTACTGACCTTCCACAGCCTGCAGTTCAGTGTCTTAACCACTTGAACCACCACATAGGCTATGTTTAAAAGTAAAATGCATGTGTTTAAAAATAAAATGATGGAGCCGAATTCAGTTGTCATGATAGTACATAAGAACGTAAGAACATAAGAGAAGCCAATGTTGAATCAGGCCAATGACCCATCTAGTCCAACACTCTGTCACACAGCGGCCAAAATATACCAGGGGCCATCAGGAGGTCCAGCAGTGGGGCCAGGGCACCAGAAGCCCTCCCACTGCTGCCCCCTCCAGCACCAAGAATAGAGTGCATCACCTGCCCCAGACTGAGAGTTCCCATCTATACCCTGTGGCTAATAGCCACTGATGGACTTCTGCTCCATATGTTTATCTAATTCCCTCTTGAAACTGTCCATGCTTGTAGCTGCCACCACCTCCTGTGGCAGTGAATTCCATATGTTAATCACTCTTTGGGTGAAGAAGGACTTCCTTTTATCTGTTCTAACCCGACTGCTCAGCAATTTCATGGAGTGCCCACGAGTTCTTGTATTGTGAGAAAGGAAGAAAAGTACTTCTTTCTCAACCTACTCAACCCCATTCATAGTCATTTCAATGAGGGGGGCACCAAGACTGGTCAGTGCTTAGGGCACCAGAGAGCCTTAATCTGCCCCTGGACCTCAGTGAGTTGTGTCATTAAATGGACTTTCTTCCATGCAAACTTGAACAGGCTGTTACCGTTCCAAGTTTAGTTGCATGGGAAGGGGTGGGGAAATCATTGTCTTCTACTGTTGCAATCTGCATCTCCTCTTCTCTCCCCTCTCCTCCCGCCCCGTAGCTTTTCCACCTGTTACTCTGGGTGGATCTATAATTTAACTATGAACACATAAAGCTGTTTTAAACAGAGTCAGCAGGATACTGAGTCATTGTCTGCCCTGCCCCACAGTGGCCCTCTGGGCTGTCAGGCAGAAAGGCTTTCCCCAAAACTTTTAACTAGAGATCCCTGGGACTGAGCATCTAAATGCAAAGCAGGTGCTCTGCTCCCAGGGTTGCTGTAATGATTCCATTTTTGGTGTGTGTGTTTCTTTAAATGTTTAGTGTGGCTGCAGTAATGTAAGGAGAGTGGTAGAGAGAGATAAGTGTGATGTGATTGGCTGATGACTGAGAGTCTGAGGGGAGAGATGTCTCTGAGGATTCAGTGTTCATGAAGAGGATTGTGGAGAGTTTTTGTGATCATCTGTGTGACGGAGGAAGCAGTTGGAGCTTAGTTTAGCCTGTGTGGCTATATGAGCAAGAGAGTTCAGCCTGTGTGGCTATATATGAGCAACAGAGTTCAGCCTGCGTGGCTATATATGAGAGAACGAGATAAGCCTGTCAGAGTTGAGTTTTTGGTATATGAGAGACTGTGTGTGACAACAAGCTTTGTCAGTTATATTTTCTTTCATCAACAACAGTTCAAAAAAATACCCAGAAACCTATTTTGTTCTTTTATAAATAAATCATTATTTGTTTAAACTTATCCCAGCAATCAGAACGGTCCTTCCTCAGGGACACATAGTCCTCTGAAGCGCCCAGACACTGGGTCATTCTACTAAAATAGATTTGGAATTTTTAATTCCTGGTGGCAGCAGAAATCTACTAAGTTCATGTACACAGAGTGTGGTTTAAAGGAGAAACAGTCTCCCCAGTAAGGTGGACGCCACAGTTGCCAATCTGCAGGTGAGGCCTGGAGATCTCCCAGAATCGCAACTGATCTCCAGATGATAGAAATCAGTTCTTTTGGGGAAAATGGCTGCTTTGGAGGTTGGGCTCTATGGCATTATATCCTGCTGGGCTCCATTCCTTCCCCCAACCCCACTCTCCCCAGGCTGGAGCTGGAGCTTTCCCAACCTGGAGCTGACAACCCTATGGCTGCTACTGAGTTACAACCCTTCTTTTAAATGTAGCGCTAAGGATATACTGTCCCCTCCCACAAACACATCTGGAGCAATGGTGGTGATGTTTTAATTGTTCTGGAATATACCTCTCATGGAGAAGGAGGGGTATAAATTGAATAAATAAATAAATATTTTTATAAAGTCATACTTCATAACCTCTGGTCTGCTAGGTACTGTCTACTCTGTCAATTTCATAGCCTTTTAAAGACCAGCACATATTCTAGTGTGCATTTTCATGGGGTGTCGAACTCATTTGTTATGAGAGCTGGATCTGACATAAATGAGACCTTGTTGGCTGGGCCATGTGTGTCATAAAAGGTAATGCCGGGTAGCGGAGATATAAACTTTATAAAGGACACAAACAAAAAAGGGTTTAACTTTAAATAAAAACATGTTTAAAACATTAGCACACTTGCAATATTTTGTTTATTTAACAGTGTCTGATAACTGACACCTCTTGCTCAGAATTATTACATCAGAATGTCTGTCCTGTTGCAATCTTGAGTCTGCTGTTCAGGTATGTATCTGTAAGCTGCAAACCTACAATAATGCAGCAGCAGCAGAGCTGGAAGAAGAAGCAGAAGACAGCCAGTTCCATTGCGGGCCTGATAGAAGCCCCCCCGGGCCACATGTTTGACACCACTAGAGATCATTAGTATGATAGCAGAATAAGAACTTTCTTTAAGGTGCCAAAAGACTCCCGTCGATATTGCCAATAACTCTCCTGGAATGGTTTCTCAAAAGAGACAATGTATACAAAATGTTAGTGGTGTGGTGAATTAAATTGGTACTGTGTCCAAGAATACTGTATACAACAATCGTTAATTTTTTATGCTGTGTTACTTATCGTATCAGGGAGTTGCGGTGGCTCAAGTGGTTAAGACACTAAACTGCAGGCTGTGGAAGGTCAGTAGTTCAGCAGTTCGAGACCTGAGTGCCACATGACAGAGTGAGCTCCTGTCTCTTGTTCCAGCTCCTGCCAACCTAGCAGTTCGAAAGCAAGAAATTGCAAGTAGATAAATAGGTACCACTTCGGTGGGAAGGTAACAGCGTTCCGTGCGCCTTGGTGTTTAGTTATGCTGGCCACATGACTACAGAAACGTCTTCAGTCAGCGCTGGCTCTTCGGCTTGGAAACGGAGATGAGCACCGCAACCCTAGAGTCAGATTTGACTAGCTTTTGAGCAAGGGAACCTTTACCTTTACTTACTTATCATATCAGTTGTTATTTTGCATGCATTCAATATCCCATTTATCTTTTGTAACCATTAACTGTGCTATCAGAAGTATTGTATGTTGTTTTCCTTCCCATGAATATTTTTAACATTAAAACATAATTAAAAAGTTATTGACAACAGAGGTGTTCTTTCTCCCTTCACTCTTATTCTGACAACAGCCCTACAAGATAGATTTAGGCTGAGCAAGAATAAGATGCCCAAGGTCACCAATATACAATGCAATCCTAAACAGAGTGACACTCCTAAATCAAGTGAAAACAGTGGTCTTAGAAAGATGCAACTCTCCTCTGGACTGCACGGTTAATGGCTGTGAGGTTTTATCCTCACAACAGCCTTGCAAGTTAGGATATACTGAAGGAGACTGACTGTCTGAAGGTTAAACAGTGAATGTAACAGCTGCAGGAGGATTTGAATCCAGCTCCCAGGCTTGGGAAGTGTTGCCAACAGGATTGGAGAAAAATGCCCCTTTAATAGAAGCTTAGTGTGTAGAAATGGGCAGTTGATACTTTTCATGCCATCGAAGTAAATAACAGCCCATTAAGCCTCTAATAAAAATGCGGGGGCATTTTTTTCTCCAGGTAGTTGGCAACGTGGTTGGAGTGGTTAAAGTGTCAGACCAGGATCTGGGAGACCCAGTTTCAAATCCCCAGTTGTGCAATGGAAGCTTGCTGAGTGGCCCTGGGACAGTCATATACTCTCAGCCTAAACCTACCTCACAGGGTTGTTGTAAGGATAAAACAGAGGGAAAGAGAATGATGCTATAAAGCTGCTTCAGAAACCCTAAGATTATATGTAAATGAAACCCTATGATTACATGTCAAGTTGCTAAATTCTATGCATTAATTTTCAAATTACGGGAATTGCACCTTAAAAGCTCTTAACACTCGAAAGCTTTTTCTTATGGTATTTTATTTTGACTATAAACTGTATGCTGGTCTAAAGACCGTAATAAACGACTACGACTAACCCTACCAGCGCTACAATCATTACCCCCACACTACTGCATCCTTTTTGACACGGAGCAGCTGGCTATCTTAAGCGAGGCTCCCGCTAGGCTGTGGAGTCTTGCGAGCAAAAATTCTACTTTGTGAGCTGCTGGCATTAAAGTTGTGAGCGAGCCATTTGGCCCCTGCATGAATTAGTTTGCTCTGGAGCCCTCCTTCCTGAGCTAAGAGAAAAATGTGTGAGCTGGAGGCTAAAAAGCTGTGAGCTAGCTCACACTACTTCAGCTTAGAGGGAACACTGCTCTTAAGATCCCAGGCAGCTGAAACCTTCCCCAAGAGCCTCTTTCCTGCTTATTCAGAAGAAAACTTCACGGGATCCAATGGAAACCACTCTGCGACTGCGCACTGAAAGGCAACCCGACTCTCCCGCCTCCTCCAGCCCAACGATGCGCGGACTGACCTTCCAGGCCGCCGTCGGCCGCCCTATTTCCCCGCCCACTCCTTTACTCCCGCCCTTTTCCGTCTCTCGCCCAATGGGCGCGCGCCTCGCGGCTCGTCCGCCACCCCTCCTCGAGCCGTTTCCCCTCGGCGGCCGCCATCGCGCGGTACGTGGCAACGGGCCTGCGGCTGGCCTATGAGAGTCGGCCCCGTGCCCCGGAAGGGGCGGTGCCTCGGCCGGAAGCCGCCCGCCCGCCGGAGTCGATTCGCTCGCTCGTCCGCGGCTCGCTCGCCCTCCCGCGCCTCTCGCTCGCGCCCTCCTTCCTTCCTTCCTTCCCTCCCCCCGCCCGTCCGTCTCGCGCGGCGCTTCTCGTCCCTCTTTCCTCCTTGGCCGCCATGTCGCCGGTGCGGGCCGTGCTGGCGCTGCTGGCCGCGCTCTCGGCCCCGGCGGCCGGCTACTTCGTCAGCATCGACGCGCACGCGGAGGAGTGCTTCCTCGAGCGGGTCCCGTCGGGCACCAAGATGGGGCTCATCTTCGAGGTGGCCGAGGGAGGCTTCCTCGACATCGACGTGGAGGCGAGTCGGGGCGGGGGTGGAGGGGAGGAAGGGAATGGGGCGGGGGAAGGGAGAAGAAGGGAGTCCCGAAGTTGCTCCCGTCTCTCGCACGCGACTTACGCCAGGGCTCAGCCTTGCTGGCATCCCTCCTTATGCGCGTCGAGAATGCTCCTGAGCCGGTGCGGAGGGCGTTTTTCTTATTGCTGCGCAAGTGTAGGGAATGGCCTTCAAGTTCCAGGCTGTGAGGAGAGGCAACGGGGAGGGAATGTGGGCTTGGTCTTTGGGAGGGAGGGTTGTGGAGTCATGCTGTGAGAACAGACGCGAAGGAAGCCCGTTAGGAGAGTTTTGTGTCTCAGTGTGTCTCTTAGGTCTCGGGTTCAGGTGTTCTTCATGGGCACGCTGTGTTCTGGACACAACCAAGCATACCTGAGTTAAGTGTTGCTGGGCTTTGGCCTCCAGGGTGTTTTCAGCATGGCACTTTCAAAATGAGAGGATGTGGTTTTGTTTGGTTTAGTACTTTTCTACCCACCTATTCTCCGAGAAGCTCAGGATATGCTGCACTTTACTCTGACAACATATGCCTGAGGTAGGTTTGGCTTAGGGAAATGGATTGGTTCAAAGTCGCCTATTCAGCTTGGTGCCAGAATGGAGATTTGACCCAGACCCTAGTCTGACAGTCAAGCCTCTATGTTATGCAGGCTGCTAATGAAAAGTGACCTTGAGCAAGTAGCGAGTGCGTTTCTGTCACAGTTAAGCGGCCAATTCCTCATGTACATACACTAATGCTTGGGAATGAGGACAGAAGTGTTCTCCAGATCAGACATTTCCAGTCTGGGGTCCTGATGTCTTCCTTGGAAATTAAGTCATGATTGCAGGGCTACTCTGTGAGAAGAGGAGACCACGGTAGGAGATCGAGAAGGACGATCTTGGCTTTTAGCCTTCGAAATCACTTTTTTGAGTGAAAGACCTCGAGGTGGCAGGCGGAGAAGGCAGTGGGGAATTTATAGCAGTGATGAAAACTGCACGGAAACCCTTAAGATGTTAAGGGTGGAGGAGAGGGAAGATTTTCACTTTAAAGCAGCTGGTAAGGGAGAGGATGGGCAGGGGAGGGCAAAAAGGTTGGGCTGGCAATTTCAGTGTTCCCTCTAAGTTGAGTTAGTGTGAGCTAGCTCACAGTTTTTTAGCCTCCAGCTCACACATTTTTGTATTAGCTCAGGACAGGTGGCTCCAGAGCAAACTAATATATGCAGTAGCCAAATGGCTCGCTCACAACTTTAATGCCAGTAGCTCACAAAGTAGAATTTTTGCTCACAGCACTCCACAGCTTAGAGGGAACATTGGCTGGCATGTAGAAGAAAGGGCTGTGAAGCATTGTGGAGCGTCAGCATAAATAGGGTGGAAGAAAAAGATGCAGGGGAAGAAGAAGAGATTGGATTTATATCCCACCCTTCACTACCGAAGGGAGTCTCAGAGTGGCTTATAAACTCCTTTCCTTTCCTCCCCAAAACAGACACCCTGTGAGGTAGGTGGGGCTGAGAGAGCTCTGACAGAAACTGCAGCTGTGCCAGAACTATGGCTTGCCCAAGGTCATCCAGCAGGTGCAAGTGGAGGAGTGGGGGAATCAAACCCGGTTCTCCCAGATTAGGCTCCACACACTTAACTACTACACCAAACTGGGAAGAAGGTTGGTCTGCCTAAGGTGTTTGGTAATCAGGTGTGCTTTTCTTCCTGTTGTTAACAAAGGCGCATGAAACGTAGGCACTCCAGCTTGCCTGTTTCACATCGGGAGCAGTTTAGCCTGACACGACATTGATCCTGAAAACAGTTTAAATACCACATTGAACAAAAAGATCGGGCTTGTTTTGTTCTGATTGACAAAGGTGACCAAAGCTTCCCCAAATGTCCCCAGAGTTTTTTATCCACCACCACCCCCTCCTTGAAGTCATTTGCTCTTTCTGCCCTGGGGCTTGTCTGTCATTATTCACTTGGAAGGGGGGCTTGAAGAAGAGGGTAAGGGCTGAGTTGTGGAAGAATGGGAAGTGGGCTTGTGAAACAGCTGTGAGTGAAGAGAGACGGTGTTCTGCCAGGTGGCGGTTTACCCTACTGCCATATTGTAATATCCTAAGCAGGGGCTTTCCTGCATGTGCTGTGGGAAATTTGCCTTTTAATTACGAACTTGAATTCACTGTTACGTAACAGAAGAGAGCAAGAATCCAGGAGCACCTTAAAGACTAATGAAATCTTCAAACTCACAAAAGCTCCTCTCCCCCGCCACAAATTTTGTTAGTCTTTAAGGTGCTAATGGACTCTTGCACCTTTCTATTGCTACAGGCAGACTAACATGGCTACCCATCTTTTTTTTTGGTATTTTTTTATATGTCTATGTGTGTGCGCGCACCTGGAAGTCATGTCGATCTCTGGTGATTGACTCCTACTGGGGGCCTGGAGAATATTCAGAAAGGCGGCTGAATAAAGCCCACCCCTGTCCTCCCGACAGCTGGTATTCCAAGGAGGTCTCCCATCCAAGTACTTGCCAGAGTCGACCCTGCTTAGCTTCCAAGATCTGGGCTCTCCAGGTCAGGTGGTGCCACGGCTACCCATCCTGATCTTCATTCTTATGTATAATTGTAGAAGGCCCAGGTGTAGAAAGTATCCAGGGCTGTTGGGAAACAGGGCGTGGAACAGAATGTTAATTTTCGGTAGCAGCGGCAAGACAGTTGGCTGGCATGTTTATGTCCTGGCTTTAAGTGGCTATAGTTTCCTAAAGCGCTAATAATTCCCCCCACCCACCCCTCTTGGGATCACTTGAATTCCTTTCAGCATCGGGTTTGTCTCGTCAGAATTTATTTTTGAAAAGCGTCCTCCTGAATAGATTTCTGTTCGTGCTGAAGCAGCTGCAGATTTCTGAACAAAGGCTCGAGCTGCTCCGTCAGATCAAGTTTCACAACACTATCAGAGCTAATCTTTTGTAGAAAGGCGCCGTGACCCTTGGCTGCGTTTGCCTCGAAAACCTCCTCCTCAGATCCTCTTCCTTTAACTCATACTCCGGCGGCCGTACAGCATGCAGAGCGTTGTTGAACCATATGGGGGAACAGGAGCTGCCTTCGCATTGCATTGAATTTTAATTTTAATTTTTTGCACTATCTATACTGCAAGTTGCCTATCTGAAATGCCCTTTTACATTCTGTAAAACATTGGATACCAAGTTCGTTGGAGCTGTCTGCATAATGGTCCTGGTGTGCAGAATAAGGTGGTAGGCAGTGTTCCCTCTAAGCTGAGTTAGTGTGAGCTCGCTCACAGTTTCTTAGCCTCCGGCTCACACATTTTTCTCTTAGCTCAGGAAGGAGGGCTCCAGAGCAAAATTTATGCAGTAAGCCTAATCGCTCGCTCCCAACTTTAATGCCAGTCGCTCACAAAGTAGAATTTTTGCTCACAAGACTCCGCCGCTTAGAGGGAGCATTGGATCCTAAGTTGGAGGGACGGGGTCAGTTGTCAGAGGAACAGGAGTTGCTGTTGCTGGAGGAATAAGCATTGCTGGTCTCTCTGCTTCTTGTGATAGAGGCGAAAGCCCAACCCACATAAGCAGAAAATCGGCACAGCAGGAAATGGGTTAAGTTGTATTTCTCTCTCTCTGTTGTGCCGGTTTTTACTTACAGAGAGTTTTCTTGTTTGTTTTTTTAACCTAGAGGTGCCTTCCAAAATGGTACCTTCCAGCTGCAGGCCGTAGTGGTACAGTCCTTTCTTCTTTCTTACTCTGCTTGTGTCGCTCATTCCTGTAGTTTCTGCATGGAAGACTGTTGAGACATTGTGTGGTGCAACATCCTGGCTACAGGCGGCCCAGGGAGACGCAGTTCTTCCTTTGGTTGCAGGCCGTTGGAGGCAGCATGTTGTTGTAACTGAACGTGCTTAAGGCCCTCCGGCTCCGGGACAGCTGCAGGCGGGATTTAGAGCAACGGCAATTAAACAACAGATTGGTTGGAAATGGAATTCTAGAGATCGCTCGCTGGAGCGGCTCCAAATACCCGCTCTGATCTCTCTGCGAGGTGGCTCGGTGTTTGCTGTTTCGTGCAGTTGTGCACTGCCAATTAATCTGAGAAACCGAACCCGATAGAATTTCTGCCTTTGCAATGCACGTTTCCTGTACATGTCTCTGCTCCCCATAGGACCGGTTCCTTCTGTTGCCCTTTGCCTATCTACTAGCTCTACTACTTGATACCTCGGTGTCAAAACATGCTTATCTGAGAACTTTGGCCTTGGGATTGATTCAGGATTAAGAACATAAGAGCATAAGAGAAGCCAGTGGTGGATCAGGCCAATGGCCCTTCCAGTCCAACACTCTTGTGTCACACAGTGGCCAAAAATACCAGGGGTCCAGCAGTGAGGCCAGGACACTAGAAGCCCTCCCACTGTTGCCCCCTTCCACGCACCAAGAATACAGAGCATCACTTGCCCCAGAGTCCCTATCTATACCTGGTGGCTAATAGCCACTGATGGAGCTCTGCTCCATATGTGATTATTAAGTAGATTAAGAACACAAGAGTGACCTTACTGGCTCAGACTAGTGGGTCTGTTTTGTCTGCCATCTTGCTTCAAACAGTGGTCAACCAGAGTCCCCTGGAAAGCATAAAAGCACGGCATGGAAAGCCCAAACTTCTCCTTTTGTTCCCCTCAACACTAACATTCAGAAATATACTGCATCTGAGTATGGAGGCTCTATTTGAAGGCACTGCACTGGCTGCCGATAGCATACCGGATGCGCTTCGAGGTGCTTGTTTTGACCTTTAAAGCCCTATATGGTCTGTGGCCTGCTTCCCTAAGGGACCGCCTTTCCCCATATGTCCCCCAGAGAGCACTGAGGTCAGGGTCCCAAAACCTTTTGATCCTCCCTGGACCAAAAGATGCCAAACTGGCCTTGGCCAGGGCCAGGGCCTTCTTGGTGGAGGCTCCATGCTGGTGGAATGAGCTCCTGGAAGACATCAGGGCCCTGTGGGGCCTTTTACAGTTCTGCAGAGCTCTTCCCCCAGGCCTTCGATGAGGAGCCGCCAGCAGCAACATCTGAACTGGGTAAGGCCCTTTATGTCAACAGCGGCAGCCTGTGAAGGCAACAGCCTCTGGCCGCATGTTTTTGTTACATTGGCCTCCACCATGGCCTACAGACATTCAGGATATACCGCTACCACCACTAGCGCTTTAACTGTACCTGCTGTTACTGTTATCTGTATGTTTATGAGTTTTTATGATGTGCATTGTGTCTTATGAATTTGTTTTTAATGTATTTTGACTCTTAATGTGCCCTAGAGAGCACTGAGGTCAGGGACTCAGAGTCGCCTGGCTCTCCCTGGCCTGAGAGATGCCAGGTTGGCTGCTACTAGAGCCATGGCCTTTTCAGTGGTGGCTCCATACTGGCGGAATGAGCTCCCGGATAACGTCAGGACCCTTGCAGGACCTATTACAGTTCCGCAGGGCCTGTAAAACGGAGCTCTTCCACCAGGCTTTCGACTAGGAGCCGCCACTGGCCAGTGTGCTACCGGAACGCGCTATGGCCTACATAAATATCAGTTGGATACTGCTTCCTGTGAGGGGCTTGTATACTGATGCCGCCATCATTTGCACTGCTTTGTTAGATTTCTATGATGGTAGGGATCTGTCTCTGCATATTTTACTGTATTTTGTTGTATTGATTGTTTTATTGTTGTAATGTTGTTCGCCACCATGAGCCGGTTCCTGGCAAGGTGGGATATAAATTGGAAATAATAAATTATTTATTAATTAATTAATTAACGGAAGCTGCCCTGAGCTTGCCTTGGCAGGGAGGGCAGGATACAAATTGGACCACATAAATAAATAAATACATTTAGTTTTCAAGTTCACTAGCCACCGGTGGACCTGTCTTCTATGGATTTGTCCAGTCCGTTTTTAAAATCAGCTACGTTAGTGGTCGTCAATGCTCCCTCTGAGCTGTGGAGTCCTGTGAGCAAAAATCCTACTTGGTGAGCTACCGGCATTAAAGTTGTGAGTGAGCGATTTGGCTAACTGCATGTGTTCAGTTTGCAATGGAGCCATCCTTCCTGAGCAAACACAAAAAGGTGTGATCCGGAGGCTAAAAAAACCTGTGAGCTAGCTCACACTAACTCAGCTTAGAGGGAACACTGGTGGTCATTACCATATCCCAAGGCAGTGAATTGAGGCTGTCCATGCTTGTAGCCACCACCACTTCCTGGGGCAGTGAATTCCATGAGTTAATCACTCTTTGGGTGAAGAAGGACTTCCTTTTATCCATTCTAATTCAACCGCTCAGCAATTTCATGGAGTGCCCACCAGTTCTTGTATTGTGAGAACCGTGCCTGAACTTTCCCTGGTCTTCCAACTGCCAATTCCTTTCCTGCATGTCAGATTCTGGGGCTGGAAAGCCAATGCAAGTTAGACACAGATCAGGGCAACTGAAGTCCTGCCTCTCCTCTTGGCTCAGCGCATCTCCTTGGGTGAGTCATATTGCAGGCACCGTGGCAGCAAAAAGGGAATAACAGAGGTCCGTTTCGCTGAAGTTGCGTGGGAGGACTTGAGGACCGTCAAGTGCTGTGGGAAAGGCGCCCGGAAGGTGAGAGTAACAGCCCCTCTCTTTCTTTCAGATAACAGGCCCCGATAACAAGGGGATCTACAAAGGAGACCGGGAGTCCAGCGGGAAATACACCTTTGCTGCTCACATGGACGGGACGTACAAGTTCTGCTTCAGCAACCGGATGTCCACCATGACTCCAAAGATAGTGATGTTCACCATCGACATCGGTGAAGCTCCAAAAGGGCAAGATATGGAGACAGAAGGTGAGGCTGCGCCTCTTGCTAGGCTCTTTTCGTGTATCCGGCTCTGAACCAGGCCATGTAAATTGACCGAGAGGCGACGTTTCCTTTCAGCTGTGGCTCCAGCCTTCAGTTATCCGTGCACAGTCCTGCGGTCTGTGGAATACGGGACTATAGAGCTCTAAATCTCAAGCAGCCTTATAGCCGAACGTTAAATCCGAAGAGTTTTCGGTTAAACATTAGGAAGAACTTCCTGACAGAGCGGTTCCTCAGTGGAACAGGCTTCCTCGGGAGGTGGTGGGCTCTCCTTCTTTGGAGGTTTTCAGACAGAGGCTAGATGGCCATCTGACAGCAATGCTGATTGTGTCAACTTGGGCAGGTCACGAGAAGGAGGGCAGGAAGGGTTGCCTTAATGCATAGTTCTCGTGGCCCTTTCTTACATGCTGGTCACCACCGTCTAATCAGGAAGCAATTTTTCTCCAGGCCAGTTTGGCTGGAGATCCTGGAGGTTTTTTGTTGTCTTCTGGGCAACGAACAGGGGTCCACTGGGGGGAGGTATTTGTGAATTTCCTGCATTGTGCAGTGGGTTGGACTAAATGACCCTGGAGGTCCCTTCCAACTCTATGATTTGGGCAGGCTTTTAGGAGTCGGCCATATAAGTTTTCAGACCTCTGCAAAGTTGGCTTCTAAGCGCTGGTGGGTCTCTCATTTAAACTAGGTTAACTGGATACCTTCTTCCGACAGGGTGGGTTTTCCCCCATATCTGTTTCTACAGGTGAGGCCCCTGCCCCATCTGCCTCTGCATGTTTTCCAGCAAGTCCTGAACTGGAATGGGAAGGTTCGTCTGCCTACAGCTGTTTGGCGCGACCAGCCTCTTTTTCCCGCCGCCTTCTTGAGTATTAGAACATAGGGTTCCCCCTTGCTGCTCTGCTCCACTGTTCTGTTGTTGCCAGCTCGTGACGTGGGAAAAGCACCTTTTGCGGTGGCAGGTGTAGCCCATATTACGGTGCTTCACATCCTAGTCTTGGCTGCCACAATCTGTTTGCCCGCCTGCCATCTTTCTGGAGCTGCTCCCGTTTCCCTCTGCAGCCGATCACGCTGTTGATCGAGAAAGGAGGCATCACACGTCTTCCTTCCCGGGCCAGGATGTTGCTTTCTTAGGAGAGTTCAAGCGGCAGGAGCTGCCTGGCACCCTTTCCTGCAACTGGCAGCTCAGGTTAAGTGCTTTCCACCGGCTGCTCGGACAGAGCAAACACCCGAGGCAGCTTCCACCCGGTGGAAAAGGTTGGCCCTGTGTGAGTGCCCGTATTTCGCTTGTTGCTCCGTATTACCTGCTCATTTCTTATGCTTTTCTCTAGGTGGTGGAGATACCTGGGATGGTACGTGTAATGCCCTACAGGTGCCCGTGGGTCATGAGTTTGCTAATGGCTACCTGCGTGTTTGTGTGTGTGTGGTTTTTGCTAACCTAAGTTAATTAGCATGGCAGCGTCCTACCCAGACAAAAAATACCCGAGTGACAACAGCCCCTTTCAGTTTCCTAAAACGTCAGTATCCAGAGCTGCTTTGGTGGAATTTCAACTCCCCCCCCCCGGGAACAGCCCACGCTGTCCATCACACTGATTTGGAAATACCCTTCCATTTCATAAATAGCTTTTCGTTTAGCATCGAGGCTTCTGCATGAAAAGCGCAGGTCCAAAGTCCCCTTAAGGGGAAGAGAACAAAGATGTATGTACCTAATCCATCTATGTAGTACACTTTTGTCCTCTCCATCTTCCATGGAGGCTAGGGCAGCTCATAGGGCTCCTTCTTCCGTCCTCACAACAACCCTGTGAGGTAGGATAGGCTGTGAGGGCGACTGGTCAAGAGTCATCCAGTAAGCTTCCATGGCAATGTGGGGACTGGAATCTGAGTCTTCCAGGACCGACTGTGAAACTAAGCACTGCGTCCCACTGGCTCTCTCATATCTCGAATGTGGTGCTCCATGTTGGAAGCTGGCCACCTTAAGATGATATGGCTAGCACCTCCCATACCCTCAACCAGGGCTATTTTTGGGCAGGAACGCACAGGAACAGAGTTCTGGCTGGTTCCCGAGTTGGCCACGCCCAGCAGGAACTCATTAGCATAATAGGCCACACCCAACAGCAGAAACGCATTAGGATTGGCTACATTAGGGGTGTGTGGCCTAACATGCAAAGGAGTTCCTGCTACAAAAAAAGCCCTGGGGTTTTGACAACAAACAAGGTAAACAGAATCAGAAACAAACAGTGGCCATGCTTCTAGTAACATGGGGGTGTGGCCTAATATGCTAATGAGCTGTGCTGTCAGGGGTGTGGCCTAATACGCTAATATGTTTCTGGTGGTGATTATGGCCTATTATGCTAATGAGTTCCTGCCGGGCTTATTCTACAAAAAAAAAAAGCCCTGCCCTCAACACATCCGCTTTCTGCATATTTCTGGAGTCTTTGTTCATCTACAGATGAGAAAACCCTGGGAGCCAGTGCTTGGGAGACTCCGCTAGCCGGATATTGGCCAGCAGTTGAAATCTAGAACCTTAGACCTTTCCCCTCTGCCCTATCAGCCCTCTGTGATTCATCGGGCGTCTGGGTATCCACCCATCATACCCTGGCTTTCTAAAATCACCGTGCGGGAATCACATTCTTACACATTTGACTGTATGTGTGTGCGCATAGGCCTTGGTGTACTTGAAGTGCATGTAAGGCTTTTTTCCTTAACTAATGTGCGCCTGCATTGGATTACTTGAGCAGTTCTGCTCACGGTCTTGATGCAAGTGTGAAGACTTTTGTCCTTAACATTTGGTACAAGCTCCCCCCCCCGCCCCCCAGCTTTGGTGTGCTAACTGAGTCTGCAGATAGTGAAGTAGTTTGTGCAGTTGTTTCCCCAAGGGGTGGGCACTGGAGAGGGTGGGCGTGGGTTCTTACTCCGTAACGTGGTTCTGCTTGAAGGATACGTTACGCAAAGGAAGGAGCCGAAGCAGATATTTCTAACCTGTGTGGTGTCTGGCTTGCTGAGACCTCCGCCGCCCTCTCATTTTTGCATCCAAGGCATGTTCTAGCAGCGTTGGATAGAAAACCCTGCATTTATGTTTCCTTGTCAGGACTTCATCCAGATTTTCTTCCTTGGATTGATCGAGGAATTGATTCCCTGAGCATTCAGATGATGGGTTGGCCTCTTAAATCAACACTCCAAATGTGGAAGAGCAAAATTAGTCCAGATATCTTCAGGGACAGGGGAAGAGAGCAAATCACACCTGTTTCTTTGTATATGGTGCCTGCTGCTTTAGAAATGTTGGTTACATAAAATGCACACCGGCAGAAAAAAAAAACAAGCCAGCCAAATGTACAGCCTTTGTTGCCCCATTTCCGAGTTCTGTTTGCCCCAACCTCTTGTGTGCTTGGGAGGATGGCCGACAGTTTGGTGTCGTGGTTAGGTGCGTGGACTCTCATCTGGGAGAACCGGGTTTGATTCCCCACTCCTCCACTTGCACCTGCTGGATGACCTTGGGCAAGCCATAGTTCTGGCACAGCTGTTCTTGAAAAAGAGCGGTTTCTGTTAGAGCTCTCTCAGTCCCACCTGCCTTCCAGGGTGTCTGTTCTGGGGAAGGGAAGGGAAAGGACTTTGTAAGCCGCTCTGAGACACCTTTGGAAAGTGAAGGGCGGGGTATAACCCCAATCTCCTCCTCCTCCTCTTCTTCTTCCTTTTCTTCTTCCTCCTTCTCTTCCTCCTCCTTCTTCTTTGCTTTCGTTCACCCTCTCCTGAGTTCTTATCTAGAAAGCCGCCTTGTTTCTCTCCGCCACTGAGTACCAGGTGCGAGGTCTCTCAGTGTCTAGAATGTAGCTTTGCTGGTCCTATTCTTGACTCATAGCCAGCAATTCGAGCAGAGGCGTCAAATTCATTTGTTACGAGGGCCAGATCCGACATTAATGTCACTTTGTCGGGCCAGGCCACGTGTGCCATAAATGCAATGCCAGGTACCGGAGATAGAAACTGTATAAAGGACAGCAGCTGTTAAGATCCGAGTGGGATGCATCCTCACTGCAGGGCCCCAGGGGCTGGCGGGGGGGTGCAGAGGAAAACCCACATAGGTGGACTGGAGAGACAGCAGTGCATCACTGAGCAGACGCACCCACAATGCTTGACGGCTGAAGACGAGGTTGTCCTGCCCTGCTGAAGCCACAGTGGAGTGTCTCCACCCACTCCCTCCCTTGCACCCGTTCCTCGTGGGCCGCATAAGGGCCCTGGACAGGCCCATTCCGGCCCCCGGGTCTTACTTTTAACACCCCCTGAATTAAAGATATTTAGTTTTAGCTATAGATTCAGGTGGGTCACCCTGTTGGTCTGAAGCAACAGAACAAAGTTTGAGTCCAGTGGGCACCTTTAAAACTAACTAAGGCCCCGGTCATATGGGCCAGAAAACACAGGGGAGAGGCGTGGCAGTTTGCCTCGGAGCTAAATAAGGCGCAGTAGCCCGATCATACGGGCCACCGGGTTGCCACACTTCAGCTCTGTGCCCCGATCACACCGCGCTGCTGCACCGCGGCAAAAAAGCAGCAAAGTGCGCATGCGCCATTGGGGGGGCGGGCCGCTGTCAGTGTCTTGTGCGTGCGCATGCGCTGTTCAGCGTTGGTGCACATCCCGTGGACACTTACAACATCTGGAAACCCCGGGGACATGGGCGGGCGTCGGAAGCCGCAGGATACTGGTGCTCCCGCGATCAGACGCCAGCCTTTGCTCCGGGGTTTCCGGAAACTAGTACTTCAGACCTACTAGTTTTTTACTCCACGCTTTCCATGGGAAGCCGCGGGTTGGCCACGGGAGCACTACGCCTCCCAGATGTGCTGGTATGATCGTGCACAGAAAGTCCGCAGGGCTCCCGTGCCTTCAGCGGGGCAAATGCTCAGTGTGAACGGGGCCTAAGTTTCATTCTGAGTCTAAGCTTTCTTGTATTTCTTCAGACCTTCACACAAAAGCTTATACCCAAATTAAACTTCATTGGTCTCAAAGGCACCACCAGACTCAAATCTCGTCACAGCTTTAGCTACGCATTTCGTCTCGAGGTCTGGCTAAGTTTCGCTGTGCGTGTGTGCATTCGAGACCCAGCAGATGGGAGGTTTAGCCTTCTATTTCTGTAAGCTTGATCACCGCTTCTTAAAATCTCCTTGCAAGCAAGCATGGATCTCGTATATCGTTTCCTTGGGAGTTCTGCGAACCTGGAGCTCCTGGCCGGAGCCCCAAACACCACAGTGTCAGCTGAAGGGTATCTTTACCATTTTTATTTCAGAGTCCCGGACATTAGGGCAGGGGGCGAGGAGAGGCACAGAAGGACCGAGGTGGGAGGTTCCCCCCAGAAGTTAGGAGGGTGGAAGCCAGGCCTTCCCCATGATGGGAACTGCAACAGACAAGCAAACACTGTGATATAGATGACGACCAATGGGCCCTCTAAGCTGTCTTGTGAGCAAAAATTCTACTTTGTGAGCTACTGGCACTAAAGTTGTGAGCAAGCGATTTGGCTAAATTAGCTTGCTCTGGAGCCCTCCTTCCTGAGCTATGACAAAAATGTGTGAGCCGGCGGCTAAAAAGCTGTGAGCTAGCTCACACTAACTCAGCTTAGAGGGAACACTGATGACGACACATGCTAAGTAAGAGTCATATTATATTGTGAAACTTGGCAATATCACAGGTCCATCGTTCTCAGTGTGCACCCGGATATCAACTCATTTTGTGTTTATAAAGGAGCAAGCCCGTCTTGCCTTCTTTTATATAGGTGCAAAAGCCTCCTGTATTATGCTGGCTTAAGAGCTCTCCATGGACACTGTGCATATTTATGGTAGTAGCAACCAGTCCTCTTCTTTCCCCGGCTAGAAGCCTTCAATTTTAAATTGGCTGGGATAAGTCTAAACACTTGAACATGGAACCAGAAGATTATTTGAAAAATACAAAGAGGAAATTAAACATTGGGTTGCTCTTAAACGGAACATTGAATTGTAGCAAGAGGCCGACACCTTCGTTACTATAGGATTACCCCTGAGGAAGATTGGGACTAAATGAGTTTATACCTGTAGGCTCCTGGAGAATGATGGGCTTGTAATATTGCCAAGTTTTAAAATGTAATATGATTCTTACTGAACATATGTTGTCATCTGTATCACAGTGTTTGTTTGTTCGTTGCATTTCCTATACCTGTAATCCCTTCTTGGTTTTTTCCCCTATGATGGAGGCAGATGTTTCTGGACGGGGGCTTCCTGCAGATGCAGAGACGATGCCTCCTCGGCTCTTTGAAGCGTCTCCTGCTTCCAGGATGTGGAGGAAAGCAGGGTTGGCTCTTTGATTTGAAGAAGAAACGCTCTGGGGGATAAACAAAGGGGCACCAAGGAATACACCAGCGGGCCGTCACATGTCGATTACCGGGAACACAGAATGTAATTAGTACAAAGGAACATATCTTATAGAACAAACTGTAACAGATGTACCGTAATTACCCAAACGATTGTCGTGCTGTGGAAACTGTGTTTAATTTCATCCCAGCTGCCTGAAGAGTATGCAGATGGGAAGAGATACTCAGGCAAGGAAGCCCCTGTATACATGGGAAGCCCCTTTTTCTTCATTCTCTCCCTCCCCCCTTGGCTTTGCAAGCCAGACCTCTCCGGTTCAGTCCCGGGATCACCAGTGAAAAGGATCTCGGTTAGCGAGTGCTGGGTTAAGACCTAGGGAAGCCACTGCCACTCACAGCGGAAGGGCTGTACATAGTTCAGTGGGTGAGTCACATACTCTGGATCCCACACATCCACGGGACCAGTCCCTGGTATCTCAGGAAAAAAAAAGATATTGGGTGGTAGGAACGAGGAAAGATTTAATCCAAAAATTGCAGGCAGTCAAGCTTAAAGTGGGCCAGACAGGCCCGTCTCAGTCTGTGGGAGCGGCATACTTTTACACGCCTTCCAAATTGTGTGGAGCCGAAGTTGGCATTTGTGTGCACGCACGTGACGTGACGATTTCTTCTGATCCAACCTGCAGCCCATCAGAACAAGCTAGAAGAGATGATCAACGAATTAGCGGTGGCCATGACAGCCGTCAAGCACGAACAGGAGTACATGGAAGTGCGTGAAAGGATACACAGAGCAAGTAGGTGCCTCGGTTTTGTGCCTTCTGTTCAGTCGCGGCCTGCCGATCGTTGGCTGGTTTTAGCAAAAAAGTGGGAGAAAGAGCCCCCTTTCGGCTTGAGGGTTTTAGGGAACCGCTGCTCCTGCTTAGGACTGATTGTCCTTAATGGTGGGACACCCGTAGCTAAGCCTCCCCCTGGCCTGGAATGGGCTTCGGGAAATGTGAGCTCCTTCCCCACGCAGTGCCTCCTTCCTCTTGTCTTGGCCCCTGCAGCTGCTACCACTCTGGACTTAGGGTCCCTTGAGAAGGCCCAGAGTACCCTCCCAAGCCCAATCAAAATGCCCCTTTTTTAGCCGAGAAACCTAGGCATGATGACCAGGCAGAGAACATTAAACAAATGGTTTATTAATATAGCAATGGGGCAAGGAAAACGAGACAAGGTGCTTTAAATATATGTAACAGTGTTCAAAGGCAAAATAAACAAATCTAACACAACTACCTATTTCTTCTTAACTGGTTACTATTTCAAGTCCCGCAGTCTTTTATACCAGGCCTATGCCTGTACTCACTCTGTCCCAAGTTGAGGGATCTTTCTCTCAGACCAGACTGTCTCCTCAGCTTAACTCTGTGAGACAAGACTGCAGTAGAGAAAACAACACAGTTCCACAGTTCACAGAGCTTAAGTTACGTCTCCTCACACTATCCCTGTACACCGATTGGTTACAACCGTCGCTAAGCATTATGGGGATTGTAGGCCGTGTCAGCTTTCCACTCCCACACAGGTCTCTCCTGGGCCTAGACTTCTAGGCCTTGTCTCCCAGTCCTGCACAGATCATGACAGACTGGCTGAAGGTCACCCACCCAGCCTGCTTCGAGTCAGAGCAGGGATTTGAAAAGGGGTTTGTGTGTTCTAGACCGACCCTAACCATGACCCCACACTCATCAGGGTCGCATAGCGGATGTGGGAACATTCAGCCTTCCTAATCCTGATAGGGTTGCCAGATCCAGCTTTGGAAAGCTCCTGGGGACTTTGGGGATGGAGCCCAGGAAGGGTGGGCTTCGGGAGAGGAGGCGCCTCAGAGGGTTAATAAGGCCAAGAGGGTCCACCTTCCAAAGCTGCTGCTTTCTTCAGGGGAACTGATCTGCCTCGTCTGGAGATTAAATTGTCATTCCAGGAGGTCTCCAGGCCCCACCTGGGGGTTGGCGACCCTGTCTCTTGGACTAAGGTTGCCAGTTCTGGGTTGGCGAGAAAAGGACTTGTCGCCGCTCAAAGCAGTAGTTCTTATCTGCTTGGAACATTAGCCCTCTGGCTCTGTGCCTTGGACTAGAAACGACCCTTTGGAATTCTGTACTAAGAAGAGCTCAGTTCTGCAACCTGCATAAATTATGCAAAACTGCATAGTCTCTCTCTTTGTATAACAAAGATTTTTATTGGAATATATTCAACATTGTTAAACACAATTTCCAAATCAACTTATAAGCTATATCCCTTCCCCCCTTCCCCCCTAATAGGCTTCCAACACTGCTATTGCCAATAACAAAGAAAATTTAACAGTAATCAGGTTTAAACTTATAGCAATCGATAAACCAGGTAACATATTTTTGTATACAGAAATCTGACTCATCTAACCTAATTCCATTTTCAATAAGAACCAAGATTATACATTTTCCCTTTCATTTTATATTCAGTTTCCATATATAGTCTCTCTCTTTGCACAGTTCCGTTTTTCCTGGTCATTGGGAGAAGCTATGCCGGGCCCCAGAGTTCTGCCCTGCCCCCCAAACACCAGAAGCCTTGTTAGCCGTCCTTCTGGTTTCTAAAACTTGGGCAGGTCTGGCCCGTACACCATAACTTCACAGTCATATTCATTAGAAACTTGCTCTCTAGAGAAGGGGAAGAAGCTGAGATGCTCAGGAAGCTGAATTCTGTGGCCAGCGTCACGTTCCCTAGATGTTCTGAACTTCTGCAGAACTGTAGAACGCACCTGGCCCCAGCAGGGCATTGTCCTAGCACCTCTGTTCCTTTTCCTTGCTGGCAGCAGCCGTTCTTTCCTGAGCATCAGGGTGTGTTTCCCAGGACTGGAGGGCGGGAGGAGTGCGCCGATGTTCCCTCTAAGCTGTGGAGTCTTGTGTGCAAAAATACTACTTTGTGAGCTGCCGGCATTAAAGTTGTGAGCGAGCGATTTGGCTGCTGCATCAATTAGTTTGCCCTGGATTTGTCCTTCCTGAGCAAAGATAAAAATGTGTGAGCCGGAGGCTGCAAAACTGTGAGCTAGCTCACACTAACTCAGCTTAGAGGGAACACTGGCATAGACCCTTCTCTTTCCCTGGCTGAGGAAGACTGTGTGCCCTCTTCTGGTCCTCTTCTCCGTTGCAATTTCGGGGGAGAGGGGAGTCAGAACAATCAAGGCGGGTTCCTGCTCTCCAGGGGGGCAAGCCGTCAGCTGACTTTGGGTGCGGTTACAACCGGTGTTCCCTCTAAGCTGAGTTAGTGTGAGCTAGCTCACAGGTTTTCTTTAGCCTCCGGCTCACGCATTTTTGTCTTCGCTCGGGACGGATGGCTCCAGAGCAAACCAATTCATGCAGTCGCCAAAATCGCTCGCTCACAGCTTCTAATGCCTGCAGCTCACAAAGTAGAATTTTTGCTCACCAGACTCCACAGCTTAGAGGGAGCATTGGCTGCAACCTGCTGTCTTGAAATGTGGGCCTTGCAGCCGATAAGCTTCCTGCTTTCTTCTCCAGGGCTCACCTCGGTGTATATTGACGGGAGGGTAATTCTGCCCCTGAAAAGAGCACTTCTTTGTGGTTCCTTGCCTGCCCTGTAACTGAGAGGTTCTCAGTGCAAACAGTCGGTCTTAGAATCTAAAAAAGTCCATAAAACATGAGACATGCCATGGGCTCGGTCTGCGGGGCCCTCTGCATAGCAACCCTGGATTTCCCTGGTGGTCTCCCATCCAGTTTGGTGTAGTGGTTAGGAGCATGGGCTCTAATCTGGGAGAACCGGGTTTGATTCCCCACTCCTCCACAGGCAGTTGCTGGTGTGACCTTGGGTCAGTCACAAGTTCTCTCAGCGCTGTTCTCTCAAGGGCAGTTCTCAAGAGAGCTCTCTCAGCCCCACCTACCTCCCAGGGTGTCTGTTGTGGGGAGGGGAAAGGAAAGGAGGTTATAAACTGCTCTGAGACGCCTTTGGGTAGTGAAGGGCGGGGTACAAATCCAATCTCCTCCTCCTCCTCCATCCAAGTCTTACCAAGGACTTAACCCATGTGGCTTTTGGAGTCTGGGCTACCAAGATCAGGCCATCATTGGGATGAAACGGTTTAAAGCAGATTTTGAGAAGATCAGGAATAAAACCAATCATGCGCATTAAGACCGCAACAAGGGCAGAATTGAAAAGAAATCCAGTAACAGGCAGGTCAATGTGCAAAAAAGCAAACACACACCGTACTGGCGTTATCTCTGCGTGTGCTAAGCGATTTCTTCCCCCTTCCTGTTTCTCTTCGACAGTTAACGACAACACGAACAGCCGGGTGGTGCTCTGGTCCTTCTTCGAAGCCCTCGTACTAGTTGCCATGACACTGGGACAGATCTACTATCTGAAGAGGTTTTTTGAAGTCCGGAGAGTCGTTTAATCAAACGTTTTGATTTTTTTCCCCTCCTCTCTCCCCTCCTCTTCCTCTCCGGCGATCCCCAGAGTCTCCATTCACTGTCTACCAAACAACTTGGTCGCAAAACTCGCTTAGTTTTACCCCTGCTTTCTGAACGATAAAAGTTTCCTCTTAGTTTAATTTTTTTTTATAAATATATATATATATATATAGATTGGGCAATACGTGCTGAGAGCTTTTCACCGGAATTGGCAGTCGCGTTTCTCACCGAGCCGGCGTGAGTTCAACCAAATTGCGATGGTTTTTTTTTCCAAAGCGGCACTGTGGGTTGTCTTTTAAGCTCTCCCTTGGTTCCTTTTTACTTTTGTAACGAAACGCAGTTTTTGTCTAGGAGCCAACGGTAGGTCCTGAAAGAACTGCTTTCGAAACCCTGTGGTAGACTCTTGGCTCCAGTCGAAGGATTTCCTCTCCCTGCTCGACGTGGGCGGCCAAGAAAGAAAAAGAAAAACCGAAACAGAAAAGAAAACGGCGTTCTGACGCAGAGGATCCAGCCAGTGGTTTCGTTTGGGACATGTGTAGCAGGGTTTTGTAAAAGCTCCAGTCCTCTTAAACTGTAACTACACTGATTCGTTCACCACGTTTCTTTTTAATTAAAGAGATGGGAGTTGCAGCGCTGTTCCCACCTGTTAACTAGTATGGTCCTGAGATTGCAAATGGGTGAAGGGGGAAGCCCTTGGGGTCAAGTTGACAAAAGAGTTACCGTTCCCCCTCCTACTTGTCGCTCACCGATCCAAAGCTCCTCTTGTTCTTAGCACTACTGAAGAGCCGGGGTTCAGGAGCCCGGTTTCTGATGCCAAATTTGGGGGCCAGGGCGGCGGGAGACGGGGAGGTACGACTACGCTATGCAGGCCGTAAGGTAGAGAGCCGTAGCCCGTTGTTTGGTTATAGTTAGGATTGCATCCCTCTTTCCTGGGAGAGGCCCCTGTGCCTTTCAC
Organism: Gekko gecko; assembly: GCA_029375565.1. NCBI lineage: Eukaryota > Metazoa > Chordata > Lepidosauria > Squamata > Gekkonidae > Gekko > Gekko gecko. The sequence goes on along the minus strand of JAPDNY010000012.1, from coordinate 72,978,816 downwards.
GCGGCCGGGAGAAACACAACAGGGCCGCAGCTCTTCCCTGACGGTGCGTCTCCCCCCGGAGCCCTTTGTGTGGCAAATAGCAGCACCCCAGGGAGCGGTTCAACAGGTGCAGTTTCTTCGGCACCGCCAGGATCAGATTTTCCCGCCAGTTGAATTTCTCCAAGTTGCGGTGTCGATAAATTAACAAAAAGCACAGGAGCCTCCTTCGAGAAAGGTGTTGGCAAGCCCAGTTAGGCTATCCTGAAACAAGCCAATCCGTTTTGTGCTTTCTCTCTGTTCAGACACATGGCTGGCTTTCAGTTTTTGTACAGACTATTTTTCTCGCTTACCTGTATGATGGGTTTAAAAAAATCGCAGTGTCTGTCGACGGGAGCGGGTGCTGATCCCCAAGATTATGTTGTGGACTGATGTATATTGGTTGTAATTTGGGGGCGGGGGCGGGGGCCTGGGTTCTTTTCAAGATCGGGGCAAAGGGGCACTCTATCGGTTACGCCTAAAAGAGTTTTGTACCAAATTTAATTTAATTAAAATTTGTTACAAGTTTCCACGGTCCAAGTAATCTTTTTCGGCCTTAGGCGGGCAATTTGAACAGCAGTTCTTCAAACTGGAGGGCGGGGGTGTTATTTCCCCCCCCACCTCCACCGTGACTGCTGTATGCCAACTCTTGTGTGTTGAAACACTTGGAAATTGAGCTCGAAGATGTACAAGTGCTTGCGAGTTGAAATATGGCCAGATTCGGTAAATAAACACCTTCTTTTAAAAGAATGAACTCAATCGGAGCCTGATGCTTGTCTCGCCTTTGGAACGGCACACTCTGCATGCTTGCACTCATTTCCCCTCGACCTTTTCCCAGGGAACAGTTTAAAGCAGAATACCCTCTTTTGTCAGAAGGACAAAACGAGGCCTCATGCAATTAAACCATTTCGCAATTGGTTGACGTTCCCTCCCGCTGGGAAGAGGTGAACAAAGTCTAAACCAAACAGAACAAGATGTGTGGAGTTTGTGACTGGTACCCCAGATGTTATCTGGCCCTAAAAGCAGCTGTGATGGGCCTGATATTGACTGAAGTTATAATGCTGGGGAATTGGGGTGTGTGTGTGTGTGTATTATTTATTTTTTTAATTGGATTTATAACCTGCCCTACCTCAAAAATGGGCTCAGGGTAGCTCACAACATAAAACCAACAAACAATAAAACAATAAATAGCGATAGTGGATAAAACCGAAACCCATTCTTCATGGAATAATTACCCCAAGAAATCCCAGGGCTCCCTCTAAGCTGTGGTCTTGTGAGCAAAAACTCTCCTTTGTGAGCCACTAGCATTAAAGTTCTGGGTGAGCGATTTGGCTGCTGCATGAATCAGTTTGCTGTGGAGCCATCCTTCCTGAGCGAAGACAAAAATGTGTGAGCCGGAGGCTTAAAGAACTGTGAGCCAGCTCACACTAACTCAGCTTAGAGGGAACACTGGTGCCCACATAATATTCAGGACAGCCAGGCACTGGGAAAAGGTCATGAACGGCACTATGGACAGGACAGGTGTGTGTGGGGGGCAGGTGTTGACCCCAAGTCCCTTTTTGTCCCCTGGCAACTGACTGGTAATGCACCCCCCCTTTAAACCCGTTTTTTTCTGAGCTGTTGTTTAAGGGGAGAGGTGGTATTTCTAGTTGGGAAATTCTTTTCTCCACTGCTGATTAGAGCCAGACTCTTAAGTCTGGAGATCCGAGCACGGAGAGCCCACGTGGTGTAGCTGGTCAGCCGTGTTGGTGTGAAGCAGTAGAACAAATTGAAGAGTCCATCGGCACCTTTTAAGACCGACAAAGGTTTATTCAAGGGACATGCTTCCATGTGCACGGACACTCTTTACCAAATACGCTAGAACGGCAGGCAAGGTCCAGACTTCCAGCCAGAGAATGAATGGCAAATTAACATGCAACACAATGACGATCAAGATGTGCAAAGTGACAATAAATGGTTAAGGTTATAGGGTCAACAGTTGTAAAGCAGGGGATTTGCCATTGCTTTCCTTTGCATGGCAGCCTGTTTTCATCGGTGGTCTTCCCGTCTAAGTCCTGACCCGGCTTAGCACCCAAACTCTGGCAAGATTGGGCTAGTCTAACTATTATGGCTACTGCAAACTTTGCCCTGGGTAGGTAGGTACCCATTCTGAGAGAGATTGGCTTTCACCAGACTCCCAGCTTGCTACCTGCTGGATTAAAGGAGCTTGCCAAACACACTTTGGGGAGTTCATGGAGGAGGGGTGTGAGTGGTAAAATGGACCCCACCTATATCTTGTTACACCAGGTCCCGAGACCCTTGTGAAGTGATGGCTTGTGCAGTTTTATTCCAGCCCCTCCCCCAACACAGGATTTTCTGCTGCCACCAGATACGAATTCTCGAGATGTTTGCCTCATCTGGACCTAGTCTGTTTTTTTAATTATTTTAAAGTTATTTTTATTTTTTATATAAATAAAGTTATATTTAAAGTTATTATTATTAACTTCATTTATATCCGCCCTTTCTCGCTGGAAACTCAAGGTTTCAAAATACGAAAAGCAATTTAAGCAGACAGTGAGGGCCTCCCGTAGTGGGACTAGTTTTCTGGACTTGGAAAAGTGACACAAATAAAAATCTGAGGCCTGCCATAATGAAGAGGGGGGGGTCAAGTTAAGGCCCTCCCTGCGACTTTTGTCATGGATATAAGGGAAACAAAAAGACCAATGAAATGTTTTAGGGTAGAAGTTTTTGTGATTCAAAGCTCTCTTCATCAGATACAAAAAGAACCATGGTCCATCAGCCCTTATACCCAGGTCAGAAGGCGGGAGAGGTGTTACCAAGCGGGGCAAGCTGGAGTCAGAGGGTAGGAGTACGATGCAGAAATCGGCTTCCTTAGAGCTGGAAGATTTGCACAGAAATGGGTAATGCAGACAATTAATTGGCGTCTGTAATAATGATCCTATAACCCTACTGAGCCTGGGGTGAGGTCCATAGTCCTGAACTCTTTAATGGATTCTAATTTGGCAAGAATTCAAATCAAGGCAACTGTTTTCCTGCCTCCTCTTTGTACCTTTGTAAGTGTGGGCCAGATGAGGTTTTTATGTGAGACTCCAGAACGTTGTCAGAGAATTCACTGCCACAGGAGGTGGTGGCAGCTACAAGCATGGATGGCTTCAAGAGGGAATTAGATAAGCATCTGGAGCAGACATCCATCAGTGGCTGTTAGCCACAAGGTATGGATAGGAACTCTCAGTCTGGGGCAAGTGATGCTCTGTATTCTTGGTGCTTAGGGTCAACAGTGGGAGGGCTTCTAGTGTCCTGGCCCCACTGGTGGACCTCCTGAAGGCACCTGTTATTTTTGGCCAGAGTGACAGAGTGTTGGACTGGAGGGGCCACTGGCCTGATCCAGCATTGGCTTCTTATGTTCTTATGGATAAATATATAGAGCAGAGGTTCATCAGTGGCTATGCCACAAGGTAGATAGGAACTTCGTCTGGGGCAGTGATGCTCTGTTTTCTTGGTGCTGGGGGCAACAGTGGGAGGGCTTCTAGTGTCCTGGCCCCACTGCTGGACCTCCTGATGGCAGCTGGTATTTTTGGCCGCTGTGTGACAGAATGTTGGACTGGAGGGGCCACTGGCCTGATCCAGCATTGGCTCTCTTATGTTCTTATGGATAAGTATATGGAGCAGAGGTCCATCAGTGGCTATTAGCCACAAGGTATAGATAGGAACTCTTGGTCTGGGGCAAGTGATGCTCTGTTTTCTTGGTGCTTGCGGCAGGGGGAGCAACAGTGGGAGGGCTTCTAGTGTTCTGGCCCCACTGACTGGAACTCCTGATGGCACCTGGTACTTTTGGCCACTGTGTGACAGAGTGTTGGACAGGATGGGCCATTGGCCTGATCCAACATTGACTTCTCTCTTATGTTCTTAAGTAAATGTTCGTAATTGCAGTCACAGGTTTCAAAAGGGGCTGGTCCTTTCCTTCAAAGCCCTGGATGGCCTGGGACCCCCATGCTCTTAACTTCCCTCCCCAATAGAGCAAGATTCCAGTACCACCTTCAGGACTAATTATTGGACTCTTGCTCTTTTCTACTGCTCCAGGCAGACTAACAGGGCTACCCGTCTTGATCTTTCCCCTCCCCAGTTGCTGTAAATTATAATAAATAATGTTTCTCTCCACACAGTTTGTGGGTGATAAATCCTGAGAATCAGCCCTGTAGTTAGGGTTACTGATGGCCTGAGGGGAAAACGTCCTGTCCTTTTAATATAGTTTTAATGGGCTGCTGTTTACCATGTAATATTATTTACTTCCGTGCCATGAAAAGCTTCAGCTTCCCATTTCTGTACACTAAACCTCTATTATTGAGAGAGGACTCTCCCCCTCCCTCAGTCCTTCCCTTGCTTAACTAACGACATTAAGACTCAAGAAGTGCTGAAGGTGAAATAAAGAGACTGAAAATTCAGTTTTCTTCCAGGCCATACCCCACAACGATATTAAATATAAACTTTTTATTTTAAAAAAATTATTATTCAACACTAACTAGCAGTAAGCAATACAAGCAAAAAAACCCCAACCTCCACTATGGTGCCCCCCTTCCCTCAGTGCCCTAAGCATGTACTTATTTTGCTTAATGGTTATGCCAGGGCTGGGTGGGAGATGGATGTAAGCTGGGGAGGGGATTTCCTGTGCCCTAAGAATCCGGTGGCTCAAGTGGTTAAGCTGCGGTGGCTCAAGTGGTTAAGATGCTGAACTGCAGGCTGTGGAAGGTCAATAGTTCAGCAGTTCAAGACCTGAGAGTGCCGCATGACGGAGTGAGCTCCCCTCTCTAGTTCCAGCTCCTGCCAACCCTAGCAGTTCGAAATTGCAAGTAGACAAATAGGTACCACTTCGGTGGGAAGGTAACAGCGTTCCATACGCCTTGGTGTTTAGTCATGCCGGCCACATGACCACGGAAACGTCTTCGGACAGCGCTGGCTCTTCGGCTTTGAAACGGAGATGAGCACCGCAACCCTAGCGTCGGATTCGACTGGCTTTCGAGCAAGGGAACCTTTACCTAAGAATCCGGAACAGGTGGGCTGCTGCGGAACCAACTTTTCGCAGCTTCCGTTTCCTACCGGTCCCTAGATGGACGGACTACGGCCGTGTGGGGGACCGGAGAGCGGACGGACCCGTGTCTTCCCCACGTGTGAGCTGCCCGGGCAAGATGGAGCCGGTGACGGAGGAGTCGTGGGAGTCCCTGCCCGTCCAGCTGAGCCCGGGCGTCCTGCGAGCCTTGGAGGAGCTGCGCTTTTCTCACATGACCCCGGTGCAGGTAGGACGTGGGTGGGAGATGAGAGGCGGGCGGATCTCCTTCCCCTGTAAGTGAGATTCTCTAGACGGTATTTCGGCTACGAGCCTGAAAAGGTCACAGGGTAAAATAAAATAACGCTTGAATGTCAGAAGAACTCTAATTCTGCTGCGGGCAGAAGCAGGCAGCCTCCCTCGTTTAGGTTGGCCGTAGGGGTGCCAACCTCCAGGTGGAACCTGGGGAGCCCCCCCCGCCCCAGAATTGCAGCTCATCTCCAAATAAGGTTGCCAGCTCTGGGAAATACCCGGAGATTTGGGGGGGGGGGTTGAAGCCTCGGAAGGGCGGGGTTTGGGGAGGGGAGGGACTTCAGTGGGGTAGAATGCCAGGGAGCCCGCCTTCCAAAGCAGTCATTTTCTCCAGGTGGTCTGACCTTTATTGCCTGGAGACCAGTTGTAATCCCAGGAGGTCTACAGCCGCCACTTGGAGGCTGGCAAGCCTGTCTCCAGACTACAGAGATCAGTTCCCTTGGAGAAAATAGATGCTTTGGAGGGTGGACTCTATGGCATTGTACCCCCGCCCGAGGGCTCTGTCTTTCTCAGGCTCTGTCCCCAAATCTCCAGGAGTTTCCCAGCCCCTACCCCCCATCCCCTACCAATGGCCAAAGAGGACCTGGCAACCTTAGGTTGCCAACTCCAGGAAACTCCTGGAGATTTGGGGGTGGAGCTTGGAGAGGGAAGAGTATAATACCATAGAGTCCACTCTCCAAAGCAGGTGTTTTTTTCCCCAGGGAACTGATCCCTGTGGTCTGAAGATCAACTGTAATTCCAGGAGCTCTTCAGGGCCCACCAGGAGCTGGCAACCCAACTCCAGGTTGAGAAATTCCTGGAGATTTGGGAGCGGTGCCTGGGGCTGGTGGAGTCTGCAATAATTTCTCGTTCAGATGTTGATCAGATCTATACTTGCCTAGCCTCAGCAGTTCTATAGTATTGGGTGTTCCTGACCATGTCATGCTTTTAGAGAAGGGACAAACCTTTAGAAGCATCCCCTGTACCTCTTCAGCTTTTATAAAGGAGTGTTCTTCCTATATGGTCCCCTTTTAGAATGGCGCCTTTCTCTCTCTCTCTTTTCCAGTCTGCAACTATTCCTTTGTTTATGACCAATAAGGACGTTGCTGCTGAAGCTGTGAGTATTTTGCTATTCCATTTAGCTGTGATTTTGCCTTTTTGTTACATGCAGAGCTAAAGAAACTTTTCCTTGTGCCTCCTTTTCCTTCCCAGGTAACTGGCAGTGGGAAAACTTTAGCTTTTGTAATCCCTATCATAGAAATTCTTCTCCGACGGGAAGAGAAGCTCAAGAAAATGCAGGTAAAAAGTAATTTTTTTCCCTCTCCACTGCTCAATACTTATAAACAGCTGGAAAGTTGCCCGAGGGGATGGGTTAGACAAGTGCCAACTGTTTACAATATTCATACACCCCCTTTTCAACAGTTAACCACACGAAAGCTCATACGTTGAATAAACCTTTGTTGGTCTGAAAGGTGCCACTGGACTCTAAATTTGTTCTACTGCTTCAGACCGGCACGGGTGACCGTATGGATCTATACAGGCAAGGCAACAGTGGTTTTCTGGCAAAGAGAGTTCTGAGACAAGCTCAAAGTTTTATCTTCTTTGCCATTCACTACTGCCCCAGCTTTCTTACATTCCCCTGAAGTCTACAGGAAGAGCATCGTTTCTGAGTGTCAGCAGCCTCAAACCACAGCCCTCCCCAAAAATGTTTCTCTTTCTTCTTCTGTGTGCTGCCGCAGGTGGGTGCGATTGTCATCACGCCCACGAGGGAGCTCGCGACACAGATCGACGAGGTGATCGCCCATTTCACAAAGTATTTCCCGCAGTTTAGGTAGGTGTGGCCCGATTGGTAAGACGCTGAGTGTGCCTGTTTCAGCTTGCGGTGCTCTGAGGTCATGTCTGTGCGCTGTTCTTTTTCAGCCAGTGCCTTTTAATCGGTGGGAAGAATCCCATGGAAGATATAGAAAAATTCAAAGAACGTGGGTAAGTGACTCCTGGTCGGTACTGCAGGGCTGTAAGTTGATGGCTTTCACTTTGGGTCCTCTCTTTCTCATCCAACTTCAATGCTCCCTCTAAGCTGTGGTTCTTGTGAGCAAAACTTCTACTTTGTGAGCTGCCGGCATTAAAGTTGTGAGTGAGCGATTTGACGACTGCACAGATTAGTTTGCTCTGGAGCCGTCCTTCCTGAGCCAAGACAAAAATGTGTGAGCCGGGGGCTAAAAATCCGTGAGCTAGCTCACGCTAACTCAGCTTAGAGGAAACACTGCCACCGTCCCCCACCTGTCTGGACATCTGATTATCGGCAGCCCTTGCTATTTGAACTTACTCAGAGCTTGACTGGCCTGCAGGCCCCTCATTTAACTGATACCCATCTCATTAGCACTCCTACTTATCTCTATCTTGGATTATAATTTGATTATTTATTTCCATTTGTATCCCGCCCCTTCCCTGGCAACCAGGGCTCAAGGCACTTAATACAAAGCATAAATAAAAATACAAACATTCTATAAAATAATGTAATGCACTAGCAGGCTGTTTGGGTACTCACTATGAGTATCTCAGTTTGGGTGCTCCCTTTTTTGTTGGGGGTTGAGTATTTTGTGTGTGTGTTTATGCCTGAAAGTCGTGGTTGACTTCTGGGGGACCCCTAGTGGAGCTTGGATGTTTATCAGGGAAGTAGCTTATTATTGCCTGCCTCTGGATCCCCGGCCCTGGTATTCCTTGGAGGTCTCCCTTCCAAGAACTTGCCAGGGTCTGTCCTGCTTAGCTTCCGAGATCTGACAAGAACAGGCTTGCCTGTGGGTGTTCCCTTCTGAATGGAGTATAGGGAGGGGTCAGGCAGAGTGATTGCGGTGCTAAAGGACAGCTGGGTGGGAACCAAGGGGGGACGCACTCATGTGCTTGCTCAGAAGCACGCTGTAGTGGTTAGAGTCTGGAGACGTGGGTTTAAATTCCCACTGTGCCTTTATTTTTTTTGACATATAGTTTTTATTTACTATATAATTAAGGGGTACAGAAACCAAAGGGGGGAAAGAAGTAACAAAAAGTAATTAAGCATCATTCTTCAAATGCTTTCACATTTTCCATTTACTGAGAACACGATTCTAATATAAGATGATACGTGGGATAGAGCAGATGGAGAAAGAGGTACTTTTCTCCCTTTCTCACAATACAAGAACTCGGGGGGCGCTCCATGAAATTGCTGAGCAGTCGGGTTAGAACGGATAAAAGGAAGTACTTCTTCACCCAAAGAGTGATTAGCACATGGAATTCACTGCCACAGGAAGTGGTGGCGGCTACAAGCACAGATGGCTTCAAGAGGGAATTAGAGAAACATATGGAGCAGAGGTCCATCAGTGGCTATGAGCCACAAGATATAGATAGGGACTCTGGGGCAAGGGATGCTCTGTATTCTTGGTGCTTGGGGGGACAGCAGTGGGAGGGCTTCTAGTGTCCTGGCCCCACTGATGGACCTCCTGATGGCACCTGGTATTTTTGGCCACTGTGTGACAGAGAGTGTTGGACTGGATGGGCCCTTGGCCTGATCCAACATTGGCTTCTCTGAGGTTCTTAATATATCGAATAAGTGTAATAGGTACATAGATCAGGAGCAGAATATCAACTCACTTACATTTCTCAAAACACCAATATGCTTTTTTTTAAAAGCACACTAATTTTTAAACAATTTAATTTAAACATAGTTTGGTGTAGTGGTTAAGTGCGCAGACTCTTATCTGGGAGAACCGGGTTTGAATCCCCACTCCTCCACTTGCAGCTGCTGATGTGACCTTGGGTCAGTCACAAGCTCTGGCACAGCTGTTCTCTCAAGGACAGTTTCTGTCAGGAGTTCTCTCAGCCCCGCCTACCTCCCAGGGTGTCTGTTGTGGGGAGGAGAAGGGAAAGGAGTTTGTAAGCCGCTCTGAGACGCCTTTGGGCAGTGAAGGGCGGGGTATAAATCCAATCTCTTCTCTTCTTCTTCTTCTTAATGCGGTAATTTTAAAGTAGCATTTATCACACTTTTTCTAGAAATAAAAAAAACATTCTAAATGTTGCTTACTTAATATCGTTTTAAGTCTTTTTAATAAAATAGATATGTTACATATACTGAGTATCAAAAAGGAATAATATTAATGATGACTGTAATATAATAATTTCTCCTTCCCACGGTGCCTTTAAAAAGGTCATTGGTGACTTGGAGCCAATCACAGGCTCTCGACCAGGAGGGAAGGGCGGGATAAAATTGTTGTAGACTGACCCATCCTGGCTTGCCTGGGAAATGGGGGAAAGGTGAGTGTTCAGGGAGCCTGTCAGATATAGCACATCTCCAGTTCCCTTATTCAGCCTCCCCCCAAATGTAAGAATTGGTTTGAGCCAGGTTATGTCCGTAGGATGTGGAGCAGCGCAGTGTCACTGGACTCCTCCTGGGCCCTAGTGCCTGCCTGGTCAGTTCTGACTTCCCCCAGCTCCACATGAATAGACCTGGGATTAGTTTGATTCGCACTGAGATCCAAGGAAACAACTTCCGGCATGCTGGGGAACACTGTGTGCTTCTTTCTTCTGCTGACGTCAGCTTTGGTTAACCCCACATGCTTATAGCCCTGGGAAGGGTTGAGAAGCCATGAGGTTTGGAAATGCCGCTGTTAAATAAATTAAAGATAAAAATAGTCCTCCTTTTTCGCCTTGGGTCTTCTAGGAAGAGGCAGCAGAGCTTGGGATCGCAGGGCAGGGAAAGGAGAGATGTTGGGGGGGGAGTTTTTGTGGCAAGGAGCTGATTTTTCTGAGCATTTGTTAATTTCTTTTTTTTGCGATTAACTTTTTCTATTAACTTTTCATAATTACGAAGAACACAGAACGCCAAAATGACGCTTTCAATCTAACAAACAACTTTGGTTGATACAGATACATATGATATAAATTAAGACACTAAATAAAGTATGAATAAACGTAGGACAGTTTAAAAAGAACTTCTTATACATTGATAATGTCAAGGAGTAAGAAATGAAATCAAGAAGACATATCTGTCCTCACCACAGCTGATTTGGGTATTGTCCTTACAGGCCGGCCTGTCGATAAAATGCAAAGTCTTTACACTTCTGAGGTAAACAACACAGCTGGGGTTGACATGCAGTTACATATTCGAAAAAACAAACAAACCATTTCTCCATAAAATTATTCTTATACGGATTGTCTAGTGCTAACAATTGTATTGCTAACAGCATTTGGTCATTTTAAGAAACAGCATGTCTTTTCCTCTCGGCGTCGTTCTCCATTTCAAATTTTGGGAAGACGGGATTGTTCTCGGCCTCGTCTGAGGTCAGGCTCTCCCGTCAAGCTATCCTGAGATGGCTTCTTTTTTGTACCCAACAGTGGAAACATCCTCGTAGCCACACCCGGGCGCCTGGTGGACATGTTCAAAAGGAAATCGGATGGGCTGGATTTGGCCAGGTCCGTGAAATCCGTCGATGTGCTGGTCTTAGATGAAGCCGACCGGCTTCTGGATATGGGCTTCGAAGCCAGGTATTTGATTTGTGAGCAGAGTAGACCTTCCATCGTTCAGACCTTGACCGATCTGCTGGCTTTCGCGCCCCTCTTTCCGCAGAGGAACGCAGACGGGCAATGCCCCGTCTGGAAAAACCAAACAAACCTGCCTCCAGAACCTCCCCAGGCATGGAGACGAAAGGCCATCTCATTCTGAAACTGTGTTTGCTTGCAGTTTAAATACCATTCTGGACTTTTTGCCTAAGCAGAGACGGACTGGCCTCTTCTCGGCTACTCAGACCCAAGAAGTGGAGAACCTGGTGAGGGCTGGTCTCCGGAACCCGGTCCGCATCTCGGTGAAGGAGAAGGGGGTGTTGGCGAGCAACGCCCAGAAAACCCCAACGCGGCTTCAGAACTATTACATGGTGAGGAAGGGCCGTGCTTCCCCCTCCTCTGCGTCTTGTCCTCCCTGGTGATGCTTGGCACCATGAATCCCTTTTTTAAAAAATTATTTGTGTGTGTATGCTTGCCTGGAAGTAATGATTGACTTCTGGCGACCCCTACTGGGGGCCTGGACACTTTTCAGAGAGGTGACTTGATCAGCCTGCCCCCGCCTCTCGCCTCTGGTATTCCTTGGAGGTCTTCCAACAATCCAAGACAATAAAATACTGTATGTTAAACCAATTTTTATCCAAGTTTTACAAATCACAAAAACTGTATACATTCTTGTTGTATCAATTGTTTAACAAAATACACACTATTATTTTGGTTATTTAACAGTTGTTGACGGTAGTCTCCAGAATGCTCTACCATTTCAATAATCTCTCTTTCTCCAAACGAATATCAATATTGAAGCAAAGTAGCATTCAGTAGCGTTCATAAGTAGCGTCCCGGCTACTACGGAGCCTTACAAACACTTGTGTCTGGTCAATTTTCTTTCTAAGTATTACATCAATGGTTATACTCAATTTATGGTTGTATCAACACATCATCATGACAGATTTACAAGATCATCTCAGATGGGCAAGATGCTTGCTTGGGCTATCCAGGTTCAGGGCAGCACCGTGAATCTGCGATGACGCCCTTGCACTGTGGGTCAGACCATTGGTCTTTCTAGCCCAGCCCAGGTCCTGCAGCAGCCGCTGACGGTCTCGGGCAGGGAGCGGTCTCTCCCATCACCTGGTACCTGAGACCCTTCCGCCAGATACGCTGGGAAGTGCAGAAGGTCCCAGCAGATTCACATCACCCCCTCGCCCTCCCCGTTGCCGATAGGATCCCAATCCCTTTGGAGGCTGAGATGGGGATTCTATAGCTGTTTGCTCTCTTCCTTCTCCGGGTGCAGATAGGATTTGTTTTCATGCAAAATCATCATGCCGTATATAAAGAGGATTTTTGTTGTTGGATATTGTCACTCTGCGTGCAAGAGGATCTGGGAGGGAAAGGGTTAAGAGAGTTCTCTCCGCTGAACTGCAGGCTGTGGAAGGTCAGTAGTTCAGCAGTTCGAGACCCGGGTGCCGCATGACGGAGTGAGCTCCCGTCTCTAGTTCCAGCTCCTGCCAACCTAGCAGTTCAAAAGCAAGAAATTGCAAGTAGATAAATAGGTACCGCTTTGGTGGGAAGGTAACAGCGTTCCGCGCGCCTTGGTGTTTAGTCATGCCGGCCACATGACCACGGAAACGTCTTCGGACAGCGTTGGTTCTTTGGCTTTGAAACGGAGATGAGCACCGCAACCCTAGAGTCGGATTTACCTTTACTCCCTGGGGGACGCTTGGCAGCGGGCCCCACCCTCTCAGTGGGTTAGATGTTGAGCCTCTTCTTATATAGGACCTCTCTTCTTCTCTCTCTTACCGGGGCTTGGAGCTGTTCTGGAAGTTAACCTTTTTGGAAGTTATTGTTCACAATAAGTTAAATATACCCACAGGAAAATGCCATGTAAGATGTGCCTCTGTTGTTTTCCAAGTCACATTTCTTTATCTCCTTATCATTGGAGTCAGGTCGTCTTTGTAATTTGTTTGAGCAGTGTTTTCCCTTTAACTGGGAAACGTGGAGGATCCGGGAGTTTGTGCTTCCGTGACAAATGATCTCTCCCCCTCCCCCCCCCGCATTTAACCCACAATATTTTTGTTTGCTGTATGCTGCAGTGATGTTGCCAGGAGAGCTTCCAGTGTTTGCAAGGCCGGGCTACCCAAGATTTAAGTTTCCTGCTCGTAGTTATGTCTAAACTCTCCCCCCCGCCCCCCGCTTTCTTTTTCTTAAAGATCTGTAAAGCGGATGAGAAATTCAACCAGCTGGTCCACTTCCTTCGTCACCGCAAGTCAGAAAAACACCTTGTCTTTTTCAGGTAATGCCTTTTCCTGGTTAGAGGAACCGGTTGAGGGCATGCAGTCTGCTCAGGGATGGATTATCTCTGTGGCAGAGTTCAGGGCAGGCAAATGACACACGTCAGCCCTAGCGAGCAGGTCGGGTGGAGGGCAGGTAACATTCCCTGGTCCAGATCTTGTTCCTAAAGCACAGAAGAGGGCAACCAAGATGATTGTGGGGTTGGAGCACCTTTCCCCTGAAGGAAGATTGAAGACCCTGGGACGTCTCACTTTAGAAAACAGATAACTGAGGGGATAATGTGATAAAGTGGGGGATCTCTAATCTGGGAGAACTGGGTTTGATTCCCCACTCCTCCACTCGCAGCTGCTGGATGACCTTGGGCAAGCCATAGTTCTGTCAGAGCTGTCCTTGAAAAAGAGCAGTTTCTGTCAGAGCTCTTTCAGCCCCACCTACCTCCCAGTGTGTCTGTTGTGGGGAGGGGAAGGGAAAGGAGTTTGTAAGCCACTCTGAGACTCTGAGTGAAGGGGGGAGTGGAAAGCAGACAGCCTACAATCCCCCTAATGCTTAGTGACGGTTGTAACCAATCAGTGTTTAGGGATTGTGTGTGGAGATGTAACTTAAGGTTTGTGAACTGTAGAACTGTGTTCTTTTCTCTTCCAAACTGAGGGGACCGTGTTCTTTTTTCTTCTGCGGTCTTGCCTCTCACAGCATTAAACTGAGTGGACGGACTGGTCTGAGAGAAAGATCCCTCACTTGGGACAGATTGAGTACAGGGACAGGCCTGGTTTAAAAGGCTGTGGGCCTTGAAATAGTAGTCAGTTAGGAGAAATAGGTAGTCGCGTTAGATTTGTTTATTTTGCCTTTAAACACTGTTATATATTTTAAAGCACCTTGTCTTGTTCGCCTTGCCCCAGTACTGCGTTAATAAACTATTTGTTTAATGTTCTCTGCCTGGTTATCATGCCTATGTTTCTCAGCTTAAAAAGGGGCTTTTTGGTTGGGCTTGGGAGGGTACTATGGGTCTTCCCAGAGTCACCTTCCAAGTACTTGGAGAGCCAGTTTGGTGTAGTGGTTAAGTGCGTGGACTCTAATCTGGGAGAACCGGGTCTGATTCCCCACTCCTCCACTTGCACCTGCTGATGTGACCTTGGGTCAGTCACAAGCTCTGGCACAGCTGTTCTCTCAAGGACAGTTTCTGTCAGAAGTTCTCTCAGGCCCACCGACCTCACAGGGTGTCTGTTGTGGGGAGGGGAAGGGAAAGGAGTTTGTAAGCCGCTATGAGACGCCTTTGGGCAGTGTAGGGCGGGGTATAAGTCCAAACTCTTCTGTCTTCTTCTTCTCTCTTCTTCCCAAGGGGACCCTAAGTCCAGAGTGGTGGCAGTTGAGGGTGGCAGCTGAAGCTGACTAAGGACATTTTGTCTTTGTTTGAGCTGCGGACGCTTACCCCTCCCCCACACCAGGCCTGGTTAGAGTGCCGAGGGGGGGGGGCTTCCTTCTCCTCCCGCCATGCCGTTTCCCCAACTTGAAACAGTCCCCTGGGCCTGCTATTTGCCCTCTTTGGGGAAATCCTACAAACTGCTGGCATTTTGTCTGTGTGTTTTTCCCCAACTGCACAAACAGAAGAGTCCCAGTTGGCTGTTTGAAAACGGTGTGTGCCTGTGTGTGTTGAAGGGGGTGGTTAAACCGCCTCTCCCCCCACCCCAGGGTTGCTGTGGCCCCGATCCACATCAGGAGTCCCGTGGTTGCAGTTTACCAACGAAAGTCACTCTTCCCAGTATCTCCTTCCATAATCCTTTAGACTCCAGCCCTGTCGATAACATAACAAATGAGATCAAACCCTGACGGACTAACTAATAATGATTATGAAATTATAAAAATGAATTTGTTACGTAATCATTACTCGTTAACCCATCACGGCTCAATCTTCTTTGTTACAGATTGTTTCCGTGATTCTCTCTTCGTTTGTCTATTTGATTCTCCCTTTGCTTGGTTGTGTTGAGGGCGTAAAACGGAGAACGGCAAGAGCTGACCTTTTGGCGGTGTGTCTTATGCCTACAGCACGTGTGCTTGCGTGGAGTATTACGGGAAGGCTCTGGAAGCGTTGATTAAGAATGCAACAATAATGTGCCTCCACGGGAAGATGAAGCACAAGCGGAACCGGATCTTCACGGAATTCCGGGGCCTCCCGAGGTGAGGGGGACCGGCGGGCGTGGCCCGTGGGCTGCTTCCAGTTCTCGCAGGAGCAAACAGGTTGGGCGAGAGGGCCGTGCGAACCCTTGCCCTGACCTTTTTGAACCTGTGGCCACTTCTTGACTTCTCATCAGTGCCGGGCGCAAACACAAAATGGCTGCCGCAGAGGGCAGAGCTAGCCACAAGCTATCAGAGAGCGAGGTTATGCAAGTTTTAGTTCTTTACCATTTCAGGTGGAAGTGCCATTTATGAACAGAGCCAGCGTGGCGTGGTGGTTCAGAGTGGTGGATTCTAATGTGGAGAACCGGGTTTGATTCCGCACTCCTCCTCCACGGTGACCTTGGGCCAGTCACTGTTCTCTCAGAGCTCTCTCCGGAGAGCAGTTGTCGGCTGGCCAGTAATGGGGGCGGGATGGTATAGAGTCTGAGCAGCACTTGTGTCTTAAGGCAACTCTCTCTCTCCTGACTTAAAACGGGAGGTGGTGGCAGCTACAAGCATGGACAGTTTCAAGAGGGAATTAGGTAAACATCTGGAGCAGAAGTCCATCAGTGGCTATTAGCCACAGGGTATAGATGGGAACTCTCAGTCTGGGGCAGGTGATGCACTCTATTCTTGGTGCTGGAGGGGGCAGCAGTGGGAGGGTTTCTAGTGTCCTGGCCCCACGGCTAGACCAATTGAAAGGACAAAAAGAACTGTGAAAAGGCTACAGAATTCCAATACAAAGTGTACTTTTAACTTTACTATTGAAGAAGGAACTGATGAGGACTTTTTCCTTGTAAGATATTTCTCTAGAAAATGGACTGATAAACTTTTTCCTGGCAATGATGATGTAAGATCTTAAGAGAACTAGGAAGCTGTGCTAAGTCTTCAGGCTGGAGAAAGACCACTGTATTGGTTGAAACGGATTTAATCATTCCGGAGGACGCCGTTGCGACTCTGCATGTGACTCTGCATTTTCAGTTTAAAACCGTTTGTTGTTGCTGAAAATAACACATACATTACTGAAAATAACATATATATTGTTAAAAGTACACTTTGTATTGGAATTCTGTAGCCTTTTCACAGTTCTTTTTGTCCTTTCAATTGTATCAGTAGAACTGTGACCTCTTTTGTATACCCCACTGCTAGACCTCCTGATGGCAGCTGGTATTTTTGGCCACTGTGTGACAGAGTGTTGGACCAGATGGGCCATTGGCCTGATCCAGCATTGGCTTCTCTTATGTTCTGATGTTCTCTTATGCAGATCCTGCCTTCCCCCATGGCTCAAGGCAGCTCCTTAACGTTGCAATTTCTCCCGATTTCCTAGCGGCATCCTGGTCTGTACCGACGTGATGGCCCGGGGCATCGACATTCCAGAAGTGAACTGGGTGTTGCAGTACGATCCCCCGAGCAATGCAAGGTATGCACCCTTTCTCTTAAGTGGTGTAGTGGTTAAGAGTGGCGGGTTCTGATGTGAAGGACTGGGTTTGAGTCCCCACTCCTCCTCCAGGGGAAGCCAGCTGGGTGAGCTTGGGCCAGTCACAGTTCTCTCAGAGCTCTCTCAACCCCCGCCTACCTCGCAGGGTGTCTGTTGTGGGGAGAGGAAGGGAAGGGGATGGTAAGCCGCTCTGAGACTCCTTTGTGTTGCGAAGAGCAGGGTACAAAACCAACGCTTCTTCATCTTCTCTCTTAAGCCTGGATCTAATCGTTGATCTGCTGAAAACTTTATGAATTAAAACCACATAGACACGGAGGCTTCCTAAATCGCCATGTGTAGGGCATGCTCAGTTCTCAGTGAGAGCCAGTTTGGTGTAGCGGTTAGGAGCATGGACTCTAATCTGGTTTGATTCCCCCCTCCCCCACATGCAGCTGCTGGTGTGACCTTGGGTCAGCCACAAGTTCTCTCAGAGCTGTTCTCTCATGAGCAGTCCTCGAAAGAGCTCTCTCAGCCCCACCGACCTCACAGGCAGTGTTCCCTCTAAGCTGAGTTAGTGTGAGCTAGCTCACAGTTTTTTAGTCTCCGGCTCACACATTTTTCGTCTTAGCCCAGGAAGGAGGGCTCCAGAGCAAACCGATTTACGCAGCAGCCCAATCGCTCACTCACAGCTTTAATGCCAGGAGCTCACGAAGTTGAATTCTTGCTCGCAAGACTCCACAGCTTAGAGGGAACATTGCTCACAGGGTGTCTGTTGTGGGGAAGAGGAGGAGATTGTTAGCTGCTCTGAGACTCCTTTGGGTAGTGAAGGGCTGGGTATAAATCCATTCTCTTCTTCTCTGGCATCTGGGTTTACAGAAGTGAGGTGCCCAGTCCCCAGCATTTCAGATATTAGGGGAATGACTCTTCTCTCCAGGGCTCTTTCTGTAGCTGGACCTCCTTTGCATATTAGGCAACACCCCCCTAATGTAGCCAATCCTCCAAGAGCTTGCAGTAGCCCCTGTAAGAAGAGCTCTGTAAGCTCTTGGAGGATTGGCTACATTAGGGGTGTGTGGCCTAATATGCAAAGGAGGTCCAGCTACAAAAAGAGCCCTGCTTCTCTCTATGTTGTCTCTCTATGTTGTCTCTCTTTCTCCTTGATACTCTGGACAGCTGATACTCTGGACAGCTGCTACCCCACAAAATGTTGGGCTGGGTGCGCCAGTTCTCTGACTCTGCATACGGCAGCTTCGTACGTTTATCCTCTCTAGCAGTCTGTGCCGCTTGAAAAATCTTCCTCACGCTAAATTGTGTTCCCCCCACAATTTCAGTGCATTTGTCCATCGCTGTGGCCGCACCGCCCGCATTGGCCACATGGGCAGCGCCCTTGTGTTTCTGCATCCCATGGAAGAGGCCTACGTCAGTTTCCTGTCCATTAACCAAAAGGTGAGTGGACCGTTTGCTCTCAGGGAGGGGTGCAGCCCAGCTTCCAGAGTCTATCTGGAATCTAACGTCTGGGCCTATTGTAAAGGTAAAGGTTCCCTTGCTCGAAAGCCAGTCAAATCCGACACTAGGGTTGCAGTGCTCATCTCCGTTTCAAAGCCGAAGAGCCAGCGCTGTCTGAAGACGTTTCTGTGGTCATGTGGCCGGCATGACTAGACGCCAAGGTGCACGGAACGCTGTTACCTTCCCACCGAAGTGGTACCTATTTATCTACTTGCAATTTCTTGCTTTCGAACGGCTAGGTTGTAGTGACCATCTAACAAGAGAGAATTGACTGTTTCAGTTCCTCCTGCCATGAGAAATTGCATCTGCACAAATTCTCCTTTCCATGCGCGAGAAAACTTTGGCCTGTAAAAACGCCCCTTGCAAAACGTCTTTCAGTATTAAAACGGCTGCATGGGGCCGCTAGCTGCACAAAGATGAACAAAGGCGCCCGGGGGCTCGTTTTGGAAAGCTGACGCTTCATTTCCCTCAACAGTGTCCCATGCAGGAAATGGAACTGCAGAAGAACGTGGCGGACGTCCTGCCCAAACTGAAGTCTCTGAACATGGCCGACCGAGCGGTGTATGAGAAAGGGATGAGGGCGTTTGTATCGTGCGTGCAGGCCTACGCCAAGCACGAATGCAGTCTCATCTTCCGGATCAAAGGTAATTCACACCCGCAGCCTGTGTGTTTGTGTGTGGGGGGTGGAGGTTTGAAATCTGTCCCCCGGCAGAGACCAAAGTCCAAGGGCAGCTGGGAGGTCGCAACCCTCTTCCTTCAGGCGTGGGGAAGCCTAACGTGGCGCTGGGCTGCTGGCAGCTCCGCTGTGTATTACATGTGCCTGTTGGAAAAAAGCTCCTCTTTCCTGGTCAACAGTGGGGTTGGAAAGCGCCATCGAATCACAGCTGATTTATGGTGACCCCGTAGGATTTTCAAGGCAAGAGATGGTCAGAGGTGGTTTGCCCTTGCCTGCCTCTGCGTCCCAGCCCTGGACTTCCTTGGTGGTCTCCCATCCAAATACTAACCAGGGCCGACCCTGCTTAGCTTCTGAGATCCAATGAGATCGGGCTGGCCCCGGCCATCCAGCTCACAGCTGTCTCTCCTAGCAGTGTCTAACTGGTTCCCCTCCACTTTCCTCTTGTTTTTTTTTTTTTAAACTACCCCAAAAAGGGGGTAGAGTTTTATTAAAGATTTCCCCACTTTCCTCTTGCTGTCTGCTCTTCTGAGATTGTAAGAAAAGCCCTTTCACTTCATTAGCCACCACTTCATCTTCTTATACTGAGCTTTTCTCTGCGCTGGGGAACCCAAAGCGACTGGCGACATTCTTCTCTCGACCTTATCCACACAACAGCCCTGGGAGGTAGGCTGGCAGAGAGAAACAGTCTGGTTCAAGATCTCCCAGTGAGCTTCTGTGATAGAATGGGGATTCAAACATGGGCTTCCTAGCCCAACACTGTAACCTCTGCACCATGCCTGTGGCGGCAAGCTGGTGGCTAAAGGGGAACCTCCACGTTCGGAGGTGGTCAGCCTCGGAATCCCAGTGCCAGAAGCCAACGTCGGGGAAGGTCTTGGCCTCTGTGTGCTGCTGTCGGCCCTTCCGTGTAACTGGTTGGCCCCTGTGTGAGGCAGGATGCTGGACTGGACTGACTACTGGTCTGATCCAGCAGGGCTCTTCTGATGTTCTTATGAGTTTCACATATTGATTTTACTCTTTTTGCCTCTCTTGATGTTCTTTTTGCCTTCCTTGAACATTTATCACTTTCTTTGGTGGGCTGACCCTGAGTTTTGGTATTCGGAGAGGGATAATCTTCCTTCCTCTGTACCATTCAGATTTTTATAACAAAGTCAACAAGTTTATTGTATAAGCCATTGGCCATAACAAAACAAAATACACACACAAATCTTATACACAATGGGATAACCCTTCAGTAGCTTGCGTTGAATCCTAACCTTAATCTAATCTTCCTTGCCGCCAGAGCAAACAGGGACATTTTGCTGGTGACATGAGCATCGGAGTCAGAAAGCAGAAAAACACTCATCTCCGGTCCAGAAAAACCATTATGCAAGGGTAAAATAGGGTAGATAAATCTCTGCCTGAGTGATTCGTGCCATGAGCATCTCAGTAAATAGTGTTCAATATCGTCCACTTCGCCCAAACCACATTGACAGATTCTTAAAGCGGCAGGTATATCCATAAAATGACCAATACAAACCATTGAGGGGGTGGCATGAACCTTAGGGCAGTAAATGCCCTTCTTAGGTCCAGATTTTTATAAGCCAATCCCTGCAGACCTTCATTTTCTTTTAAGGTATTTTTTTGTATTTTTCTGTGTGTGTGTGTGTGTGTGTGTGTGTGTGTGTGTACATGCCTGGAAGTCATGGTGACCTCTGGTGACTGACCCCTACTGGGGGCCTGGAGGATATTCGGAGCGGTAGCTGCCTGCCCCTGCCTCCCAAGCAATGCTCCCTCTAAGCTGGGGAGTCTTGTGAGCAAAAATCCTACTTTGTGAGCTGCTGGCATTAAAGTTGTGAGCGAGCGATTGGGCTGCTGCATCAATTAGTTTGCTCTGGAGCCCTCCTTCCCAAGCTGAGACAAAAAGGTGTGAGCTGGAGGCTAAAAAAGTCTGAGCTAGCTCACACTAACTCAGCTTAGAGGGAACACTGCTCCCAACTGTTGGTATTCCAAGGCGGTCTCCCCTCCAAGCACTTGCCCGAATCAGCCCTGCTTAGCTTCTGAATTCTGATGAGATCGGGCTTGCCTGGGTTATCCAGGTCAGGGCCAGACCCTCATTTCCTGTATGAAAAAAATCTCTAGTCATTTTCTTTTATTTTTAGAATACTTATCTCCCACCTCTCTGTTTAAAGTAAATGCTCAGAGGGCAGGGCCTTCGTGGAGAGCCGGCCCCTGGTTCTTGGAGGCCATCTCGAAATACTAGTGGATTCTGATGTTCACAAGATGTTTCCTACCGAACGGGACCCGGGCTTTTGCCTTGCTCAGCTCTCTCCTTTTCCCCTTTGGACAGACCTGGACTTTGCCAGCCTGGCCCGAGGCTTCGCCTTGCTGAAGATGCCCAGGATGCCGGAGCTGAGAGGCAAGACTTTCCCGGACTTTGAGCCTGCCGATATCGACACGGACTCGATTGCGTTCAAAGACAAGAACCGGGAGAAGCAGAGGCAGAAGCTGCTGGCGCAGCCGAGGGTGGAGGAGGAAGGGAGGAGGAGAGGCGCCAGGAACCAGGCCTGGTCCAAGCAGAAGGCGAAGAAGGAGAGGAAGAGGAAGCTGAAGGCCAAGCGGCAGAGGGAGGAGGTGAGCAGCCCTCCCTTTGGCGGGGCTTGGCAGGAGTCCCTGCCAGTGCTCCCTCTAACCTGTGAAGTCTTGTGAGCAAAAATTCTACTTTGTGAGCTACTGGCATGAAAGTTGTGCCTGAGCGATTTGGCTGCTGCATAAATCAGGTTGCTCTGGAGCCACCCTTCCTGAGCGAAGGCAAAAATGTGCAAGCCAGAGGCTAAAAAACCGTGAGCCGGCTCACACTGATGCAGCTGCTGGCTTAGAGTCTGAAGGATGACGAAAGGGTCTGTGATTGAGTCCCTGAGACACATTGAGATGGGTTTTTAATGCCCCAGTCTGGACTTCTGTTTTGTTCTTTCTGCTGCTCAGCTCAGCACAGGAGGTGGTGGCAGCTACAAGCATGGACGGCTTCAAGAGGGAAATGGATAAATGTATGGAGCAGGGGTCCACAAGGTATAGACAGGAACTCTCGGTCTGGGGCAAGTGATTCTCTGTATTCTTGGTGTTGGGGGCGGGCAACAGTGGGGGGGCTTCTAGTGTCCTGGCCCCACTGCTGGATCTTCTGATGGCACCTGGTATTTTTGGCCACTGTGTGACACAGAGTGTTGGACTGGATGGGCCATTGGCCTGATCCAACACTGGCTTCTCTTATGTTCTTAGGAACTCCTGGCCTGGGGCAAAGGATGCTCTGTATTTTTGGTGCTTAGGGGGGTTCAACAGTGGGAGGGCTTGTAGTGTCCTGGCTCCACTGCTGGACCTCCTGAGAGCACCTGGTATTTTTGGCCGCTGTGTGACACAGCGTGTTGGATTGGATGGGCCATTGGCCTGATCCAACACTGGCTTCTCTTATGTTCTTAGGAACTCTTGGTCTGGGGCAAGGGATACTCTGTATTCTTGGTGCTTGGGGGGGGGCAACAGTGGGAGGGCTTGTAGTGTCCTGGCCCCACTGCTGGACCTCCTGATGGCACCTGGTATTTTTGGCCACTAAGGGGGCATTTGAGAAGCCAGCTATGGGCATGCAGGTGTTCTTTCTTTGAGAAGTGTGTAGAGCCCACCTGGGGACTTTGGTTGCAGTTGTCTGTCCTAGGACCAATAGATAAAGGCTTATGTAGGAGGGAGGCGGGGCCAAACCAGTCTGCCCCTTGGAGCAAGTGGGTGGTTGTACTGAGTAGAAGAATATAAGAGAAGCCATGTTGGATCAGACCAATGGCCCATCCAGTCCAACGCTCTCTAGCGGGGCTAGAACTTCAGAAGACCTCCCACTGTTTCCCCCCACCCATACACCAAAACAGAGCATCACTGCCCAAGACATGAGACCATAAGAGATGCCATCTTGGATCTGGCCAATGGCCCACCCAGTCCAGTACTCTGTGTCACACAGGTGCCATCAGGAGGTCCACCAGCGGGGCCAGAACTCCAGAAGCCCTCCCATTGTTGTCCCCCCCAAGCACCAAGAATCACTGCCCCAGAGTGGTCCATCTATATCTCGTGGCTAACAGCCACCGATGGGCCTCTGCTTCATATGCTCCTCCAATCCCCTCTTGAAGCTGCCTGTGCTTGTAGCCACCATCACTTCCTGCAACAGTGAACGCCATGTGTTCATTATTTCCTTTTATCTGTTCTAAGCCTACCGCTCAGTAATTTTGTTGGGTGCCCCCACGGGTTGTTGTATTGTGAGAAAGGGAGAAAAGTACTTCTTTCCTCTGCCTTCTCGATCCAATGCATAATTTTGTAAACCTCGATCGTGTCACCCCTCAGTCGTCGTTTCCGCAAGCTCGAGAGCCCTGACCTCTTTAGCCTTTCTTCACAGGGAAGGCGTTCCGTCCCCGTAATCATTTCAGTTGCCCTTTTCTGCACTACTGATCTTTTTTCCTCCCCTGCAGGGTTCAGAGGTGGACGAGAAGGACATGGAGGAGCTCTTGAACGACACCCGCCTCTTGAAGAAGCTAAAGAAGGGCAAGATCAGCGAGGAAGAGTTCGAGAAGAAAGTGCTGCAGAGCGAGAAGGCGGCTTGGACTGACGCAGCCGCTGGCTCAGAGTCGGAAGGATGAAGAGAGGGTCTGTGATTGAGCCCCTGAGACAGACCAAAGCTCGCCAGCTAGTACTGACTTTGAGATGGGTTTTTAATGCCCCGGCCTGGGTTTCTGTTCTGTTCTTTCTGTTGCTCAGCTCACGCCTAAGCCACAGGACATTCCCCTAACAGGACTTTTTAACCACCCCACTTGTAGCGTTGGAAGGATTTCCTTGCTTTTTCTCCTGTCTAGGTCTGGATGGGCAACTGTTTTGGGCTACCGGCCCACTGAGTTTGTGCCTCTCTACCTTTGCCATCCACCTACTGCCCATTTATCCCTGCTGCTGCCGCCGCCGCCGTTCACCACAGGAGACCAGAGTTCACAGATAGAGTTTAATGAGTTCGTCACTCACAGCCGACGGGGTCAGGACCCCAAGATCGGTGAAGAGGAGGGTGATCAGGGACGGGGAGGTGTAGTCCACGAAGGGGTGCTCCGCCGCCAGGCCCTCGCTTTTCTTCAGAGTGTCTGCTTTGTACTGGGGAAGGAAAGAAAGTCGCTTAGAAGGGACGGCATTTTAATCCAAGGCACTGCCGTGACCCAGAACGGGACAGTGGCAGCCGCTGGAGAGAACAGTGCCGAGGCAGTTCCCGTCTCCTTCGAGGCACGCAAGAGGCCCTGACAAATCCCAGGCGCCAGGTTGCAGAATAGATGGTCACGCGTAACTTGATTGCTGAAATACAAGTCTGCCTTCTACGGAAAATGTGTCAAGGCCTGGTTTACAATATGAATGTATGTCCCGAGGGACACTAGTTATCTGTGTACTTGTAGAGGTGGTCACCAAATTTGCCACACCAAGTTTAGCATGTCATTTTCATGGCTCTGGATAAATGTACTAGGAAATAAGTTTGTTAGGACTTGTCCAATCATTCCCACTGAAAATATGCACCAACAAGTGCATGGTCCGTCTCACTTTCATCCTTCTCTTCTTTCAAGAAGCCGACGAAAGCACAGAGCATTCCCTTTTCCCCATTTTATCCACATTATTACTATTATTGTATGGCATCGTGTATAGTACAGCCAAGAGATCCTAAGATTGTCCGGCAGCCAGAAGTTCTAGCTCCTTTTAGTGTTATGCACCACTAGGTGTCGAGCTAGACTTGTTTCTAAGGCAAAAGGCATTTCAGAGGTGGTTTGCCATTGCCTGCCTCTGTATCACAACCCTGGTATTTCTTGGAGGTCACCCTTCCAAATACTAGCCAAGGCCGACCCTGCTAAGCTTCCGAGATCTGACAGGATCAGGCTAGCCTGGGCTATCCCCTCTTATCCACAAACAAACCCTGTTAGGTGCGTTAGGTTGAGAGAATCTGCCGCTGTAGCTAAAGGGGAATTTGAACCCAGGCCTCCCTGGTCCTCCTTCAACACTCTGGGCTGTGCCCCAGACCACTCTTCCCCCAGTGAGTGAGCAACGGACAGTTCCATCTTCAACATGCAGAGAGCTCCAGACTACGACTTAGCAAGAAACAGTGGGGCTAAGACCTTCCTTCGCTGCCTCCCCCTGCTGCAGGCAGAACCCACAAATAGTGTCTGCCACACCAGGGTGCTATAGAATTCAGGTTTCTTTTTGACACTTGGTAAGAGGATATCACCAAGGAGCAGAAAGGGGGGGGGAGTGCCAGCAGCCCCAGGGCTTCACAGACACTTCCCCTCCTTCTCCCAGTTAACACCCTTACGGTTTGTTTAAGAACATAAGAAGAGCCCTGGTCCATCTAGTCCAGCATCCTGTCTCACACAGGGGCCAACCAGTTCCTCTGGAGGACCATGAACAGGGCAGAGAGGCCAAGGCCTTCATAAGAATGTAAGAAAAGCCCTGCTGGATCAGACCAGTGAGAGTCCACCTAGTCCAGCATCCTGCCTCACACAGTGGCCAACCAGCTCCTCTGGCAGGTCAACAAAAGGGCAGAGAGGCCGAGGCCTTCCCCTGATGTTACCTCCTGGCTCTGGGATTCAGGGAATTACTGCTGTAAGCTTGTGGTTAGAAGCAGAGCCTGGCCACTACATTGCTCGAAGGTTTCTACTCGGTTTCAAACCACTGTGTCTTGATTTCAAAGATCTAAGAACTATTCCTGCTGTCCCCACCCCTTACCTTAAATTTATCAGGGACATCTTGCTGGTTCAGAGGGAAGAGTCTTACGAACTTGAAGCTCTCGGCAACCACGTAGAAGGGCTTGTTCTGGGCCTTGGCGCACACGGCCATTTGATTGGTCCCAATCTGCAGCGGGAAGAAATCCACATGTATGGTTGGGCCGAAGTTCGGAGTGGTGCTATTTTCTGTGGATTTTTTTTAAAGGGACCAATGAGAAAGATTGGGCCAAACTTCACACACGATCTGGTGGATTTCGGTTGTGGAGACGGTGGCTTTGGCTTCTCCCTCTTCCGCTGAAAGCACTCCCCCCCCCCCAGCTTACTTGGCCCTCTTTCAGAGGCTGACATAGTCCAATTCCTTCCTTAGCATTTTATTTTGAATCAGGAGGGTGCTTGTCCATTTTTACAAAAATAAAGGCTGTATAGTCCTCAGTTTTGCAAATAAAAATGTATACTTCTTTGGAAAGAGAGGGAAGTAAGCAGTGGTTATGTTATTTACGCATGCTGGAAACCCCGCAGGATGTGAAGGTGTGGTTCTGGGCGCATGCAATCCAGCTTCCTGAGAGTCTCGGCTTTCAGAGAAAGTGTCTAACCGTGACCGCTGCAAAGGTATGCTCAAAAAGGTTTCCAGTGCTTACGCAGATGCCAGTGGTGGCTGAAGTGGATTTGTAGTGGGGGGTGTGGTGTCAGAAGCACGATGTGCAAAACCAATATGAGTTATGCCAAATAGTAAAAATTATCCAAATATACTTAATGGGCATCATGTAGGCAGGTTGCCTTTGCAAGTCACGCAACGCAGTAAATAAGTTTCTAGAAATGCAACTCAATTGGGCGCTTAGTTGTTGCGAGCACTAGGAAAAAAAATACTGCGCTTGAGTTCTGTTCTATCACTTTTGTTTCCGGTTTGGGAGCTTCCTGGAGGCATCCGTGGAGATACTGGGAGACCTGGCTGCTCTTACAAACGGCAGTTTTCTAGGACCAGGAAAATTCGACATTCAACGCACAACAGAGCCACCGGCTTGGGTCCTGCACACACCACCCCTTTACCTTGTTAATGATGCCCCCGTTCTCGACGACTCCTTCTGCTCCGACTATCACCAGGTCGACCTTTTCCATGATGTAGCTATTGAGGGAAGGACAAAAGGGGGAAAAAGACAGCAGTCAGTCGTAAGAGTAGGGGATGGAATTGACAGACCCTTTCTGCTAGTGGAGGTGCTTTCCTTTGGCTGAGGGAGCCCTTCCCTGACTCGACACTCTCAGAGGGCTCCTTCCGCTGGAAGAAACCGCTTCCGCTGGAAGGAACGGATCTGTGAGATCCGACCCACGAACTAGCTTTTGTGGTGTCTTGTAGCACCCAGAACCCTG
Source organism: Gekko gecko (assembly GCA_029375565.1). NCBI lineage: Eukaryota > Metazoa > Chordata > Lepidosauria > Squamata > Gekkonidae > Gekko > Gekko gecko. The sequence continues at coordinate 72,951,793 of JAPDNY010000012.1, read as the reverse complement.
CTGACATACACTGGTCCTGCCCCAGGTTCGACAGCTGCACAGGAATTCAGGGTTATTCTTCGGCCACCAGACGGAAGGGATGACAATAGGGCATCAAGGGCTCTTTTCAGACAGGAAGGTGGTCTCGTGGGTCCTCCGAGAGGGTTGGGGCTGCTCTTTGAACTGCAGACCATTCTCCCCCCCCCCCCCCAGTTCTCTCTCTCAGGCTGTTCTGGGAGCTCCTTTTCATTGCCAAAGTTCCACGGGAAGGAACACGCCCGCGCTTACCCAACGGCAGCGTCCAGGATTACGGTCACAGGGATACCAAGTTTAGCGAGGGCCTCCGCCATCTTTTGCCTGTGTTCAAGAAAGGGGAGGGGGGGAGAGAGAACGCAGACATGTTGCACAACTCCATATCTTCAGGGCATTTTTGTAGAAAAAGCCCCGCAGGAAATCATTAGCATATTAGGCCACACCCTGACATCACAGTCAATTAGCATATTAGGCCACACACACACACATTACCAGAAGTGTGGTCATCCGGCCACACCCACCTTTTGCTTCTTATTCTGTTTACCTTGTTTCTTGTCAAAACCCAGGGCTTTTTTGGTAGCAGGAACTCCTTTGCATGTTAGGCCACACACCCCTCATGTAGCCAATCCTCATGAGTTTCTGCTGTTGGGTGTGGCCTGTTATGCTAATGAGTTCCTGCTGGGGGTGGCCAACTCGGGAGCCAGCCGGAACTCTGTTCCTGCCCAAAAATAGCCCTGCTAAAAGCTACTTATTAAAGAATAAGTTGGTGTGAGGCAGTTTAAGGAACTGGGACAATTTTTAAGATGAGGTGGAGAATCAAAATTTAGTGCAGTTCTGGTCGCCGTATCTCCAAAAGGACATTGCAGAGCTGGAGAAAGTACAGAGGAGGGCGACCGAGATGATGAGGGGGTCGGAGCACCTTCCCTCTGAGGAGCGGCTGAAGAGGGGGGACGTGATAGAGGTTCATAAAACTATGCATCCCTCTCCCATAATACTAGAACTCGAGGGCATCCAATGAAGCTGATGGGCAGTAGGTTCGGGACGGGCACAAGGAAAGACTACTTTACGCGGATAGCGATTGAAGGGTGGAATTTGCTGCCGGAGGATGCAGTGATGGCCACAAGAATAACAGGAGGATTAGACAGATTCATGGAGGATAAGTCTATGGTGACTGAGGGGAACCTCCACATTCAAGAGCCAGGAGGCAACATGAGGGGAAGGCCTCGGCCTCTCTGCCCTGTTGCTGGCTGTCCAAAAGAACTGGTTGGCCCTTGTGTGAGACAGGATGCTGGACTATGCTCACCACATTCTCCATGAACGGTCATGAAAGTGTGGAGAGGGAGGGACTTGTGAACCCAGGCAGATCACAAGAAGGGAGAGCAGGAAGGGTTGCATCAGTGCTTAGTTCTCGTGGCCCTTTCCCCAGGACAGTTGGGCTGGAGTTCCTGGAGGGTTTTTGCCATCTTCTGGGCATGGAACAGCGGTCATTGCGGGGGGGTGTGTGCAGGGGGGGAGGTATTTGTGAATTTCCTGCATTGTGCGGTGGGTTGGACTAGATGACCCTGGAGGTCCCTTCCAGCTCTATGGTACTGTGATTCTCTCTCTCTGGTCTGGTTTTCCTGAAGCCAAGAGACGAGCCATGCTTCATCAAAAGCCCCCTGCAGAGTGAAGCAACATCCAGCATGTCCGCTGGCGCCACAAGGGCTTGGGAGGAGGCGGCCCCGTTCTCTCCCCTCCCATGGTGGGCATCAGAAAAGGAACAGGGCCTCCTTCTTCTTCCTTTCCCGTGCTGGAGCCCAGCGTAAAAGGAGAGAGACCCTTCGCTTCCCTTTGAGTCTCTTGCGGCGCAAGACAAAGCGTTTGGGGATGAAATTTGCACTCTCTGATTAGCAGAAGCTAAACCAGGCCAGTAAGTCTTAGGCTGCCTGTGGTCACAGACCGCTCTGCCACCTGCCCAAGGGAATTCACAAAAGGGTAAGACAGTTAACTGGTTTGCTAATGAAAAAGTCAAGCATTTTCCTTATACTTGCCCTGCTTGGTCTGGCTGTGATTCCGTGATGTAGACGCTGAAGCGCTTCTTTGCTTTGGCAGCGTCTTCTAACACTTTCAGGACGACTTTTGAGTAAGCGTGTGTTAATATTCTCTGTGGAGGTAAGAGGAGGAGGAGATTGGATCTATACCCCGCCCTTCACTACCCAAAGGAGTCTCAGAGTGGCTTACAATCTCCTTTCCCTTCCCCTCCCCACAACAGACACCCTGTGAAGTAGGTGGAGCTGAAAGAGCTCTGAGAGAAACTGCTCTTTTTCAAGGACAGCTCTTGTCAGAACTATGGCTCGCCCAAGGTCATCCAGCAGGTGCGAGTGGAGGAGTGGGGGAATCAAACCCGGTTCTCCCAGATTAGAGAAGGAGGAGGAGGAGATTGGATTTATATCCCGCCTTTCACTACCCAAGGGAGTCTCAGAGCGGCTTACAAACTCCTTTCCCTTCCCCTCCCCACAACAGACACCCTGTGAGGTAGGTGGGGCTGGGAGAGCTCTAAGAGAAACTGTGCTTTTTCAAGGACAGCTCTGATCAGCGCTATGGTTCGCCCAAGGTCATGCCAGCAGGTGCAAGTGGAGGAGTGGGGGAATCAAACCCGGTTCTCCCAGATTAGAGTCCACAAACTTAACCACTACACCAAACTGGCTCTCAACTTTCATGTCATTCCTCAGTTTATGGTCTCTGTCCTTTTAGACAACTTGATTTTTTTAAAACCAAATGCTAACCAAACAAGCCTCTAGTCTCAATTTTTAAAAATGCCACTTATTTTTTTACTCAGGGGAGTTTTGCCAGAATACATGGGTTCTCTTTCCTGTGCCAGCCTCTTTTCACCCCGTCTTTAAACTTCTAACAGTTTTTGGAATCACCGTGAACTGATTTAACACACTAAATAAGGCATCCGGCACCGATTTCTGTACTACTCAATAGGACGACTGTGGTATTCAAAAAAAGAAGGCGTATTTCTTGATCCCATAAAAGCCAGGTTGACTTACCCCACCATCTTTGATAAAGGTACGACAAAGTTGGGCAATTTTGCTTCTGGAAAGAGAGATTCTCCGGAGAAAAAGTTCGCCTCGTTCAATCATGATCGCTTTACATTTGGAATAGTCCTGGGAAAAGTGGTAAAAACAAGATTTGATAGACAACGGTGGTGGAAGAACAGAAATGAGACAGGATGGGTACCTCATGTAATGCTTAGTGCAGGGGTGGCCAAACTGTGGCTTGGAAGCCACATGTGGCTCTTTCACACATACTGTGAGGCTCCTGGCAGGGCGGCTGGGAAAGCTAAATATCTTTAAAGGTTCCCTTGCTCGAAAGCCAGTCGAATCCAACTCTAGGGTTGCGGTGCTCATCTCCGTTTCAAAGCCGAAGAGCCAGCGCTGTCCGAAGACGTTTCCGTGGTCATGTGGCCGGCATGACTAAACGCCAAGGTGCACGGAGCGCTGTTACCTTCCCACCGAAGTGGTACCTATTTATCTACTTGCAATTTCTTGCTTCCGAACTTCTAGGTTGGCAGGAGCTGGAACTAGAGACGGGAGCTCACTCTGTCATGCGGCACACTCGGGTCTCGAACTGCTGAACTACCGACCTTCCACAGCCTGCAGTTCAGCATCTTAACCACTTGAGCCACCGCAGCCCCTTTAGCAAACAAATATCATTGGACAAATAAATATCATTATCAATATCTGCTTTTACTGCTTTGGTTATTATTTTTGGCAGCCTTGTTTGATGTTAATAAAAAGCAAATTTGCATATTTCCCAGTAAAAACGTGTCATGTTTGCTCATGGCATGTGACTCTCAAACATCTGACGTTTATATTATGTGGCTCTCATGTTAAGCAAGTCTGGCCACCCCTGACTTAGTGTCTATAATGTGGAGCTGGGATCAAGCCTGTGTAGGAGACGCATTCTCTGACCTGGAAGCCCTACATCATTAACCCCAAACGCAAGGCATCTGGTTCATTTCAGGTGGGTAGCTGTGTTAGTCTGCAGCGGGAGAGCAAAAGTCAAGTCCGGGAGCACCTTAGAGACCAGCACAATTTTGGGGGCATGAACTTTCAAGAGTCAAAGCCCCCTTTGTCAGACACCTGATATCCAATGAAGGGCGCTTTGGAGAGCTTATACCCGGGAATGCCTGTTGGTCTTCAAGATGCTACTAGACTAAGTGTTGCTCTGGTTTGGGTTATGTCTTTCCTAGGGTAGAAGCTGTCACGAGTCAAACCTCACCTCTGGTATCTGATGAAGGGGGCTGTGATTCATAAAAGCTTATACCCTGGAATTTTTTTGTTGGCCTTTAAGGTGCTATCGGACGGATTTTGGTTCTGGTTACTTAGTGTTGAGAGGAGCTGCGGTGGCTCAAGTGGTTAAGACGCTGAACTGCAGGCTGTGGAAGGTCGGTAGTTCAGCAGTTCGAGACCCGAGAGTGCCGCATGACGGGGTGAGCTCCCGTCTCTAGTTCCAGCTCCTGCCAACCTAGCAGTTCGAAAGCAAGAAATTGCAAGTAGATAAATAGGTACCACTTCGGTGGGAAGGTAACAGCGTTCCGTGCACCTCGGTGTTTAGTCATGCCGGCCATATGACCATGGAAACGTCTTCGGACAGCGCTGGGTCTTCGGCTTTGAAACGGAGATGAGTACCACAACCCTAGAGTCGGATTCGACTGGCTTTTGAGCAAGGGAACCTCCTTTACCTTTACTTAGTGTTGAGGGAAAGGCGCTTGCGATTATCACAGTTCACTGTGAGCTGAAGCCTTGACATTTAAAACTTGGGAGACTCAGCAATGTACAGTGGCTAGACCGCCAAACTAACAATGCCATCCTAAGTGGATCTACGCAGATTCCTACCCAGATATATTCAACAGAGCTTACTTCCCGGAAAGTGTTCTTAGGATTGCGCTGTGTGAGTGACTTGAATGCAAACCTTCGCTATGCCATGAAGCTCACTGTTGCCCTGTGAAGGTCTCTCTCGTGTGCTCTCTCTCTCTCAGCTCTCCTTACCTTACAGGATTGGCATGAGGATATATGTTCCACCCCGGCCTCGCGGAAGAAACTCCCGCTTGAGATCAGGGCCCTGTGGGGCTTATTATCATTCCGCAGGGCCAGAAAGACGGAGCTCTTCCGCCAGGCCTTTGGTTGAGGCAGCGGGCGTCTAATGAAGCCAGCCTCCCTCACTGGGGCCTGTCATCAGTATTCGGCCCAGATTAAGAAGATCTCTGGATCCAATCGCTCCAGCTGAAATCGTGTTTGTTTTTATGCACTGTTGTTTTAAAATTGTATTATTTAATTGTTTTAAATATTGCTATATATTTATTAATGCGTGTTTTTATCTACTTATGATGTGATCCACACTGAGCCTGTTCATAGGGACAGCGGAATATAAATCTAAATATATAAATAAAAACTAAATATAATGGGAAAAGGACAACCACCATGCATGCCACCCTGAACTCCTTAGAGGAAGGGTGGGATTAAGATGAGATCTGTGGGTATAAAACGATTCCAGGGCTAAGTATTTAGAGCCAAAGGTTTAGCAGCATTATGGTTCACAGTTTCCCTAGAAATTCAACATTTCTAAAGTGGCAGCTCCGACTTATTGGAACAAGCTCCCAGGTGAGATCAGGGCCCTGCGGGACCTGGGACTGTTCCGCAGGGCCGTGAAAACGGAGCTTTTCCGGCAGGCGTTCCGTTAGGAGCAGCACCTTATCAGCTACGCCCTGTGCCGACTTATTGCCAGCCAATGCTACCGGGGGGGGGGGATGCACTGAACGTGTTCTAAACGCACTTTACTACATCTGGATCACCATCGATATATTTAATTGTTTACTGGGTATTTTATGTTGCATTTTGAACTGTGATGTTTTTACTGGATTTTAGGTAAGCTGCCCTGACCCTGCTTTGGCGGGGAGAGCAGGGTAGAAGTTGAAATAATAAATAGATAAATAAATAAACATTATAAGGGAGACTATGGAATTTCCCTCCCCTCTTTGACAGACAGCTGATTAAAACTCACTGGGTTCTCCAAGGAAGTGAGGCTGATGAATCGCAGGAAGAGCTCCCCTCCCGAAGAGACCGCCACTGAAGAATCAACGCCAGAGAGGGTTTCTATTGCGTTTTTGAGATTTGCTCTCAGCCCCTGAATTGTCTCACCTGACAAAGGCAATAAGAAAGACAATGCGTTAGAAAAGACCACGACACCATCCAGTACACCACTGAATTCACCTTCACCTGCCCATCTCTTCCTCCACAGTTCAATCCACACCACATCGGGATCACTTTTCTACTTACCTTTGTCTCTCTTTAAGAACTCTAGCAAGACACGGATGGCGGCCACGGCAGAGGCAACATCAGGATCCGTCCTCATCTGGGTTTTAAATGCTTCTACCAGCTCTGAGAAGAAGAGGGGTTGGGGGGAGAAAGGATAAGAGAGAGTCTGTGAGGTTCTATGTAATTATTTTCCTGCCTCCCTCTAAGATTCTGCCTCTGTACCCTGCCATCTAAAGCTTGGTACAATGTATTCTATATTATTAACTTATTTACAGTATAATTAAAAACAAGGTCTTACAAGACACCAAGCTTTTAAAAGCATTAAAAAATGAAACATATAGCAAAATCTTTAAAAGATATCTCTCTCCAGTTCTCAGAAAGAAATCCGTGAAACTGTTCCAACCGTTCAGTGCAAAGCAACTTTCCTTTTCTATGAGGAATGTAAGATTCCATCGAGGTTATCTGCAGTCTGAAGAGGAGGAAAGCAGTTCTGTTTGTTAAAATGAAATTGGAGTAGGATCATACATTAGTGCAGGGATGTCAAACATGCGGTCTGGGGGCCAGAATAGGCCCCCAGAGGGCTTCTATCAGGCCCGCAAGGGACTGGCTGCCTCCTGCTTCTTCCTCCAGTTCTGCTGCTGCTGTTGCGTCATAGCTTGCTTTCCCAGACCCTCTCAATCACTCAGGAGAGATAGATAGACAAGCTTCTGCTCCCTGCACTGGGCTGAGGCTCCTTCCCCTCCACCTCCCAGATTGCTACGGCACAGACATTTTGATGCAATAATTCAGAGCAAGAAGTGTCGGTTATCAGAGACAGTTAAATAAACAAAATATTGCAAGAATGTTAATGTTATAGGCATGTTTTTAAGTAAAAAAAAAATCTTTGTGTTTGTGTCCTTTATAAAGTTTATATCTCTGCTACCTGGCGTTACATTTTATGACACACGTGGCCCGGCCTGACAAAGTCCAATTTATGTCAAATCCGGCCCTCCGTAACAAATGAGTTTGACACCCTTGCATTAGTGGGATCATTTCTCTAAAAGAACAAGAGAGAAAAAACTGATCCCCAAGCCCCTAAATCAGGGGTCCTCAAACTACGGCCCGCGGGCCACATGCGGCCCGCCGAGGACATTTATACGGCCCGCCAGTTGTGCGTGGGGGACACGCCCTCGGGGGCGTGCGGGGCTCTCGCTTCTGCGGGCGGGCGGGTGCGAAGACCCGGAGGGCGGGGCCTGGTGGGGGGCAGCCGCTGCCACAGCCCCGCCCCGAATCTCCAGGAGCCCCCGCCTGGCCCAGATCGCTAACTTCTTCCTGCGGCGGAGCAAGCCTGGTGGGTGGGCGCCGTGGTCTGGTCCTGGGCCGGTCCCGCTCAGCGGAAAGCCCCCCTCCCCCCCTTTGCTGGCGGGCCAGGGGTTGCAGCCTGCAGTGCCACCTGACGCACGAGCGGACCTCGGGTGGGCTCGGGAGGAGGCGACTCTGCGGGGATCCCACGGGGCGGGAACCAGGCGCCGGGGAGGGGGTGGATCGCGTGTTGCCCGGGGGAGCCTCCAGGGAAGGACCCCGCGCTGCCTTCCACTTCCCGGCGTTGCCCTCTGCTGCTGCTGCCGCCTCTGGACTGTTCCATAGTCCGGCCCTCCAATGGTCTGAGGGACAGTGAACTGGCCCCCTGTTTAAAAAGTTTGAGGACCCCTGCCCTAAATCAAGAAATCCAAAAGATCCCATTGGAATGACAATATCTGAGCTAAAGTTTGCACTGCAGTCCATACAACAAGATTTTCAGGGTCTCAGCTTTCAAGATTCAGAGCTTCCTCTGTCAGATACCCTGGGTATTTTGTTGTTCTCTATGGTGCCGAACACAAATCTGGCTGTGCTCTCTTGCTGACCAACACGGCTACTCTCTGAAGCAAGTCTATACAAGTCACTGCAAGAGACACATTGGCGCCTATCTAGTAAATTATTTATTTAATTGGATTTATGAATCACCCGGCCTGCAAACAGGCTCTGGGTGATTTACAACCTTACAGACATTTAAAATACAATATGTTGTCGAAGGCTTTCACGGCCGGAGTTCATTAGTTGCTGTAGATTTTCCGGGTTGTGTGGCCGTGGTCTTGGCATTGTAGGACCTGACGTTTCGCCAGTAGCTGTGACTGGCATCCTCAGAGGTATAACACAGAAAGATGGAGTCCTCTCTGTGTCAAGGTGAGCCTCCATTAGCATGATCATAGCCTGGAGAACTCCTACAAGATAATGACTCAGCCCTACGCCACCTTCCAGGGTAGATATAAATTACCCACCTACCATTTTTCTTCTCACCTTGACACAGAGAGTACTCCGTCTTTCTGCGTTATACCTCTGAGAATGCCAGCCACAGCTACTGGCGAAACGTCAGGTCCTACAATGCCAAGACCACGGCCAGACAACCCGGAAAATCTACAGCAACTAATTTAAAATACAATTAACATATAACTAAAGTCATCAATAGTAAAAAAATAAATTAAAACCAACCCAAGATGGCATACAGTAACCCTCCTTTGCCAGCCACACTGCAGGGAACAATATTAGGCGTTTATATTCATGCAATAAATATAAGACTAAAGGAATAAGCGCTGCTGGCCAGATCTGCTCTCGCAGCAGCGGAGATGACAGGCTTCCAGGCCGTAGACGTGGGGCTTAGAGGCAGGCTGAGCCCGGACATCACCTCGAGGAGAGACTAAACCCTGCATAAGGGGGGCAAGCGAAGGCCGCCCGTCACAGAGCAGAAGCAGGGGGGCCGAGTGTCCAGGTGAGCAGCCCTTTCTCGCCTCACCTGTCTCGTTCATGGTGAGAAGAAGACGATGCAGCTCGAGCCCCCACGCTGCCGGCGAGCCTCCCTCGGAACTGTTGACACAGCTCCCCGCGACCTGGACGGAACCCTTTCCGGGAAGCACCCACTTCCGGTGAGGCGCATGAGGAAAAGCATAGAGATAAAAAAAAAATTCGATGTAGTATACACTTCCGGTATGGGTTGAAAAGCCGTCCAGGCTATGCATTGGCCTCTCCGGAATGAAACCCGAAGTGGCGACGGATGAGAGTCAGTTAGAGACCGGAAGTGCTGTGACGACTTGTTCGATCTCTATGGGAGAGAACGGATGACGGCCTGGAGGTGACGTCTACTGAACGCGCCGGGGCTGTTCCGTGACATCACTGGCGGACGACGGCGCGCTGGGCTTGTGGGCGCAGCTGGGCACCATGAGTGGGGGTGAGTGTGGGGCGCAGGTCGGGCTGCGGTGAAATTTCCAGTCGGTTTTGCTTAAAGAAGGAGAACGAGATTCCGACTGACTGGAGTGATTGAATACATGCAGGGCGTAGCAAACGTGTTCAGGGCTAAATGAACAGTTACAGCAATTACTAGAGCCTCTCCAGGGTTCCCTCTAAGCTGAATTAGTGCGAGCTAGCTCACGGGTTTTCAGCCTCCAGCTCACACATCTTTGTCTTAGCTCAGGAAGGATGGCACCAGAGCAAACTAACTATGCAGCAGCCAAATAGTTTGCTCACAACTTTAATGCCTGCAGTTCACAACCTAGAATTTTTGCTCACAAGACTCTACAGCTTAGAGGGAGCATTGCTCTCCAGTGTTCCTTCTAAGCTGAGTTAGTGTGAGCTAGCTCACAGTTCTGTAGCCTCCGGTTCACACGTTTTTGCCTTCGCCTCAGGAAGGGATGGCTCCAGAACAAACTAATTTATGCAGCAGCCAAATCGCTTGCTCACAATCTTTAATGCCAGCAGCTCACAAAGTAGAATTTTGGCTCACAAGACTACACAGCTTAGAGGGAGCATTGGCCCCTCTTCTCCATTCTTTAAAACAGATTTAAATAAAAAGGCTCCACAGAGAACGCATTTTGGTTGCTGCCTACTGACGTGGATAGGAATCGCCTGCTGAACTGACGTGGGTGGGATAAAACAAAGCTTGAGTCCAGGGGCAACCTTTAAGACCATCCAGGTTTAATTCTGGGTATAAGTCTATGGGTGTATATGAATGCATGTGCACAAAGAGGTGTGCATGTGCTTGTGCACAAAGAGGTGTGCATGTGCATGAAAGCTTCTGCCCAGAATTAACCTTTGTTGGTCATAAAGGTGCCCCTGGACTCAACCTTTGTTCTGTTGCTTCAGACCAACACGGTTACTCCCTGGAATCTGATGCTCCAACATGGCTACCCACTGGGATCTGACCATGGACCCAATCTCTCATAGAGCCCTGCATCGTTTTCTGGCCTTTCACTAAAAGGTGTTTTCAGGTGACTAGAAAGGGACAGTGCGCTTATTGTGAAATCACACCCAGGCCTTAAGATGCCTGGAAATAGGTCATCAAAGAGCAGCGAGTGAGTGTGAGCCAGTACAACACATGAAGCTGCCTCAGGCCTGTAGCTACAGTGGGACGTTTCGAGGCCTGCCCCCGACTTCCTACAAGGCCCCACACTTCCATCTAGCCCAGGCCCCCTGCTGCCCCTACCCCTTCCCCAAGCATAGCTTGCTTCCACAACTGATGTCAGTGCCCTCCAACTTATTTAAAGCCCCCCCCCCCGAATTACAAAATCCTGGCTAAGGGCCTGAGCTGCTTTGTACCGAATCGGACCCTTGGTCCATCAAGGTCAGTATTGTCTACTCAGATTGGCAGCAGCTCTCCAGGGTCTCAGGCCTTACCCATCACCTACTGCCTGCAATGCTTCCTCTAAGCTGTGGAGTCTTGTGAGCAAAAGATTCTACCTTGTGAGCTACGGGCATTAAAGCTGTGAGCGAGCCATTTGGCTACTGCATCAATTAGTTTGCTCTGGAGCTGTCCTTCCTGGGCAGAGGCTAAAAAACTGTGAGCTAGCTCACACTAACTCAGCTTAGAGGGAGCACTGACTGCCTGGTCCTTTTAACTGGAGATGCCGGGGATTGAACCTGGGACCTTCTGCATCCCGAGCAGCAGCTTTATCACTGCGCCATGGCCTTGCCCCCCTAGCATCTCAAAGAGGTGTCTAGATTTTTTATATATATATTTTTGGATTTGTTTTCTGATGCTACTTTCAGCCAAATGTGACTCCTAAGAGTACACCTGTGTCCCCTTGGTGATGGTGTTGGAAACAGCCTTGGTAAACATGACATTGTTTGGATTAGATTGGTGGTGTCTACTCAGGAAGAGCCACCTTGGCACCAGTTCTCAACTAGCAGAGCCATTTGACTACTGTGTGCTCTCTGGCAACTCCCAGTTTGGTGTAGTGGTTAAGAGCGCGGACTCTAATCTGGGAGAACCGGGTTTGATTCCCCACTCCTCCGCATGCAGCTGCTGGTGTGACCTGTGGGCCAGTCACACGTTCTTTCAGAGCTGTTCTCTCAAGGGCAGTTTCTCTCAGAGCTCTCTCAGCCCCACCTACCTCACAGGGTGTCTGTTGTGGGGAGGGGAAAGGAAAGGAGATTGTAAGCCGCTCTGAGGCTCCTTTGGGTAGTGAAGGGCAGGGTTTCAATCCAATCTCCTCTTCTTCTGTGCTGCCCCCAGCACACACATACAATAATATAAGATATATCTGTGTGTGCATAAGATGCCGTTGAGTCAAAGCTAACTTATGGCAACCCTGGAGGGTTTTCAAGGCAAGATGTGAACAGAGGGGGTTTGCCAATGCCTGCCTCCGCGTAGGGACCCTGGACTTCCTTGGTGATCTTCCATCCAAGTACGGATCCGGGGCTGCCCCTGCTTATCTCCTGAGTTCTGACCGAGATGGGGCTAGCCAGGGGCATACAGGTCAGGACATAAGATACAACTATAGATGCTGAATACATAATTTTAACTTTTAATAACCAGATCACTTCTGAAGGCGCAGGGTTGTCTGTCCCCACCACAGCTGAACCTGGGCCAGCCCTTGTGTATCCAGGGAAGGCCTTCCCCTCTCTGCCTTCTCACTTTGTTCCCCGCTGCTGGACCTCCTCCTGATGGCCCCTGGTATTTTTGGCCACTGTGTGACACAGAGTGTTGGACTAGACGGGCCATTGGCCTGATCCAGCATTGGCTTCTCTTATGTTCTTATGTTAAGAGCAAAGGTCCATCAGCGGCTGTTAGCCACAAGGTATAGATAGGGACTCTGGGGCAAGGGGTGCTCTGTATTCTTGGTGCTTGGGGGGGGCGGGCAGCAGTGGGAGGGCTTCTAGTGTCCTGGCCCCACTGCTGGACCTCCTGAGGGCACCTGGTATTTTTGGCCACTGTGTGACAGAGTGTTGGACTGGATGGGCCATTGGCCTGACCCAACATTGGCTTCACTTATGTTCTTATGTTCTGTCCTCAGCATGAGGCACAGCAGGCTGGGCCAGGCCATGATCCTGCCCAGGCTCCCAGAGGAGAGCAAAGAGGCTGTGGAGAAAGGGGAGTAACCCTAACCCACCCATCCCCGACTGCGGTCAGTTTGCTCATTTCCAGGGTTTAGATTGCTCTCTTCTCAACAGCTGCTGGAGTGCTGGGATAAGAGTGTGGCGGCTGTCAAGAAAGGTGGGAGGTGGCTGAAGAAGGCAGGCCCTTCACTTCCATCCCCAGAGGCCCACAGCTTGGGGAGATTTTACCCATCCTCCAGTTCCCATGGCAGCGGCTGTTTCAATGTTGGAACCACCTGCCAGCCACAAGCCCTGCTGGGCAATCACCTTGCCCACTTCCCTAGAACGTGGGGCGAGTGCCCCATTGGGTGATGGAAGAGACAGTGGTGACTCCCAGTCATTGACTAGAAGAAGAAGAGGAGATTGGATTTATACCCCTGCCCTTCACTTGGGAGTCTCAGAGTGGCGTACAAACTCCTTTCCTTTCCCCTCCCCACAACAGACACCCTGTGAAGTAGGCGGGGCTGAGAGAGCTCTTTCCAGAACTGCCCTTGAGAGAACAGCTCTGACAGAACTATGGCTTGCCCAAGGTCATCCAGCAGCTGCAAGTGGAGGAGTGGGGGAATCAAACCCGGTTCTCCCAGATTAGAGTCCGCCGCTCTTAACCACTGCACCAAACTATCAGTAGATTAGATCTTTCAGCCCACTGGTGATTGGAGGCTTCCAAACAAATCTAACTTTGCTTGCAGTAAATGTTGACCTTCCCGTAGGGAAGCCATCGAACAGTGTTTCCTGACATGCACATCTTTGTTTTTCTAGACGATGAACTGAATCTGCTAGTCATCGTAGTCGACACCAATCCCATCTGGTGGGGAAAGCAGGCAATGGCAGGATCCGAGGTAGGACCGCACAATATAGAATCATAGAATCACAGAGTCGGAAGGGACCTCCGGGGTCATCTAGTCCAACCCCCATCTCATAAGGCTGTTTGTTTGCTGTGCTGGGTTTCTTCATAACCCACAGGGAGAGGCCCTCTTGACTGCCCCGCCAAGCAAAGAAACTCGTCCGCTGGGCACTTATGGCATGGCCTTTTCAGTGGCAGCCCCTCATTTGTGGAACAGCCTCCCCAGGGAGGTGCGCCTGGCCCCCCCCCTCATTTTCAATCCTTCAGGAAGCAGCTGAAGACAGATTTATTTAGGACAGCATTTGACTGACTTAGTTTTTATTTAGAGTCCGACGGCAACTTTGAGACCGACAAAGTTTTATTCAAGGCGTGAGCTTTCGTGTGCAAGGCGTACTTCGTCAGACGGTGAAATGGAATTACATACCATAGTTGTATGTATAGGGTTGTTTTGTTAAATTAGCATGCAAAATAGTGAAGATATTTTCTTAGCAGATCGAAAGAGTGACAAGCTGGGTTTCTGGTTATCAATGGTCATCTGTTTGGGTTCACCTGGGGGGGGGAACAACATAGGTAATAAATATGTCCAGGGCTCTTTTTTGTAGCAGGAACTCCTTTGCATATTAGGCGGCACCCCCCCCCCCCCAATGTAGCCAATCCTCCAAGAGCTTACAGAGCTCTTCTTACAGGGGCTACCGTAAGCTCTTGGAGGCTTTTTTTAAAAAAAAGAAAATTTATTAACAGGATATAATAGCATGTTCCATATTCGACAACCAATTCTTAACATATCCTTTTCTAAAAAAATTTATCCCCCCCTCCCCTGGCTTCCAGCGATGCTCCACCCCCCATTAACATTTCTATCAATATTCTCTTACAAGCAATTCATTTTCAATATTCAATTCATAATTTTCAATATTTTCCTTTTCTGTTTTTCACTGTTAGGTAACTTTTCTATTACAATCCCTTTTCTTACAACACTTCTATTATTAACAACTATCGAAACAAACCAGTCTATTTTTCACATCCCAGTTAAGTTCCAAGTAATCTTTAAAGTCTTTCCAATCTGCTGAAAATTCTTCGTCTTCTTTTCCATGAAGTTTTCTTGTCAGCTTGTCCATTTCAATCATAAAAATCATTTTTTTTATCCATTCCCATTTGTCAGGTACCCGCTCCTGCTTCCACGTAAGCTCTTGGAGGCTTGGCTAGATTAGGGGTGTGTCGCCTAACATGCAAAGGAGTTCCTGCTACAAAAAGAGGCCTGAATATGTCAGAACTGGAGACTGATGTGCCCTAAATTGTCACTCTTTTGATCTGTTAAAAAAAATACCTTCACTTTTTTGCATGCTAATTTAACAAGACATCCCTATATATACAACTATGATACGTAATTCCATTTCATCATCTGACAAATTGCACCTTGCACACGAAAACTCACACCTTGAATAAAAGCTCTGTTGGTCTTAAAGGTGCCGCTGGACTCTAACTTTCTTCTATTGCTTCCGTCCAACATGGCCGACCACCTGGATTTAGTTTTTATTTATTGGCAGTCCTAATTGAGGTTTTAAACTGCGGTCTTTTATGTTTAATAATATAATCTTTAATAATAGTTGCTTTATTTACATTGTAGGCCACCTTGAGTTCCGCAAGGTAGAAAGGCGGCCAATAAATGTGTTAAATAAATAACTAAATAACTCTGAATGTAGATGTTACCGTCCTGGTGGAAGCTGAGATTTACTTTTATGAAGTCTCTGCTGCTTTCAGAGTAACTTCCTGGTAAGGATGTAGTCCTAAGCATGCTTACCTGGAAAATACGTCTAGCTGCACTCTTGGAACTGAATTATGGGTAAGTCTGGATACAAGTGAGGTGCTTAGGAACTGAGGAAGGCTGTTTCCCAGTCCGAGAGTCCATTTGTACATCCAGCCTGGTCAGAATGTAATGTCGGAATAGCAAAAGAAAATCTACATGTAAAGTTCTCAGTCCTAGAACTAGTGGTTCGCTGCACGAATGTTCGTGTTTTCTTAAAATAAAATGAATCTCTTAAAAATGTAATTTCTCTTTAAAATACGCACCGTTGGCCAAGATGCTCCCTGATTTCATTTGCCTTCTGTGTACGTTTGTTCCCATTAATACTTTTCTCTCTTTCTACTGGCAGTTTACGTTGTCAAAATGCCTCGATGCAGTCATGGTGTTGGGCAACTGTCACTTGTTTATGAACCGCAACAACAAGCTTGCTGTGATCGCCAGTCATGTACAGGAAAGGTATTGCAGCATTTTGGGTTACAAGTGGAGTGGTCCCTGGGACATAGCCAGAGGTGGGAAGAGATGCATGGCTGGGGGAGAGCGGATGTAGTTAAGAGGGAGGATACCTAAGAAATGCTATATATTATTGCGGCTGCCAGATTGGAATCGGCTGGAGTTTGGAAGAAAAAGAAAACCCCCAACATGAAGAGCCTTTGTGGATCAAGTTAAAACTTCGTATATGAGTGTGAAATTGGCAGTTTTACAGAAAAATAGAGACTTCTTGGATTGATATAACTTGGAAGGGTATTGTAAGTCAGATGGAACGGGTTATAGTGGAACGATCGGCTGCTGTGACTTTGCTTTGAATAAGTGTAAAATTTAAAAAAGGGAGGATAACTCTGAATACCAGATTCTGGGGAAGGCAGTGTATTGCATCCTGCTTCTTTTAGAAACAGAATGTGGAACTAGGTGTGTCATGATCTGTGCAAGACTGGGAGACAAGGCCTAGAGACCTGTGTGGGAGTGGAAAGCCAACACAGCCTACAGTTCCCATAATGCTTAGCAATGGTTGTAACCAATCGGTGTCCAGAGATTGTGTGAGAAGATTGTAACTTTAGCTTTGTGAACTGTGAAACTGCGTTCTTTTCTCTTCTGTGATCTTCCCCGTCACAGAGTTAAGCTGAGGGGACAGTCTGGTCTGAGAGAAAGTTCTCTTACTTGTTACAGAGCGAGTACAGGCATAGGCCTGCTATAAGAGGGCCCTGGGCCTTGAATAGTAATCAGTTAAGTGAACGAGGTAGCCACGTTAGATTTGATTTATTTTCCCTTTACACACTGTTATATATTTTAAAAGCACCTGGTCTTGTTTGCCTTGCCCCAGTACTGTATTAATAAACCCTTTGTTTAATTGTTCTCTGCCTGGTCATCACACCTATGTTTCTCGGCTGAAAAGGGGCATTTTGGTTGGGCTTGGGAGGGTACTCTGGACCTTCCCAAGGGACCTTAAGTCCAGAGTGGTGGCAGCTGAAGGTGGCAACCCGCTGAGATCATGCCAAGGTGGCTCTTGGCTCTGTTTCAGCAAGACAATTCCTGGAGTTTGGCTGCTTGCCTATGACCTTATTGGTGTTCTCCCAAGGTAACCCTCAAAAATGCATAGATGGCCTAACCTACCTCACAGGTTTATTTATTTGCCATGTATGTCGTCTGCCTTGCTTCCTGAGACTTAGAGTGGAATACACGGCTTAAGTCAATACATTCAATATGATGAGACATCTAATAAGCAATGGACAGAAATCTGGACAAGCACAGAGTATCAGAATCCACAGACTGCAGATACAGTGCAGGAAAATGGTGTTACGTCAAAGAAAAGAATGCAGCGACAGTGGGAGAATACAGGCAGCAAACAGAACTCTTATCTGTGGGACATGATAGGTAGAAGTGAATGGCCCATTTTCTCCCTTTCTCTCTGAAAAACCCTGTTGCTTCTCCAAAATCTGATTTCCACATTAATGCTTATGATAAAGTTCTTTTATCACTCTTGTTTTCCGTTTCCTCGCAGTCGCTTCCTGTTCCCTGGAAAGCGCTGGGCAGCTGCTGATCTCTTTGGGGAGGCTGCGGGGAACTCTCTGGAATTCAACATTTCCGGCAGCAAAGATGGGAAGTACGAGTTGTTGACCACCATAAACGAAACCATTGCGGAGGAGATAAAGGACCTCATAACCGCAAGTGAGAGGACTTTCCAGCCCAGTTTGTCCCATCCTTCTGCGTCTCTTTCTTGCTCTTCTGGTTTCCTGGGCCCCTCTTTGAGCAGCAGGCTTCTCTAACTGTCCTGCTGATTTCTCTCTGGGCGTCGTGAGCCCCAGAAGAAGACCCTGTGGCCTGGGGGAGGGGAAAGCAGCGCTGTTAGCAAGCGCACCGTGTTCGAGAAAAGAAATGAATTTATAACCGTTCTCTCTTTTTCCCCCCCTCCCCCTTCAATTGTAGCTGAACTTAAAGGCCAGCAGACTGAAACGTTGCTCGCGGGGTCCCTTGCCAAAGCGCTCTGCTGTATCCTTCCGATTTTCCAGATCTTTTCATTTTTCAGTGCACGAAGCTATTCTCTGCTGTCACTCCCAGCTGTAGGGAGTTTAGATCACACTCATTGGTGAATCGCACAGAACCACCCAGCAAGGGTTCGGAATTTAATAAGAAAAAATAATAGTGTGTGAGAGAGACAGGCCTCTGCCCCCAAGGAGCTTACAGTTTATATTTCCATAGTGGAGGAGAGAACTTGCCAAGTGGTGTTAGAGAGAGCCAGAATATCAGTTCTTCTACTGCAGTACTTACTCTGACGGGCAGGAGCTTTCCACAGTCTCAGAGAAAAGTCTTTCCTAGGACTCGCTCCTTGAGATTAGGGAGGGGGCTGTGGCTTAATGGAGGAGGAGAAGGTTGGATTTATACCCTGCCCTTCACTCAGAGTCTCAGAGCAGCTTACAATCCCCTTCCCCTCCCCACAACAGACACTCTGTGAGGTAGGTGGGGCTGAGAGAGCTCTTTCCAGAACTGCCCTTGAGAGAACAGCTCTGACAGAACTATGGCTTGCCCAAGGTCATCCAACAGCTGCAAGGGGAGGAGTGGGGAATCAAACCCGCTTCTCCCAGGTTAGAGTCTGCACACTTAACCACGACACCAAACTGGCTCTCAAACTGGAAGAGCTTGTGCTTTGCACGCAGGCTCAATCCCTGGCATTTCCAGTTGAAAGGAATAGGATAAGTGGTATGAAAGACCTCCGCCTGAGATCCCGGAGAGCCTCTGTCAGTCTGAGTGGACCAAACTGACCTCGATGGACCCTAGTTCAGTATAAGGCAGCTTTGTGTCTATTCCTGTTCCTGTCTGCTCTTGAGCTGGCGATGCTGGGGACTGAACTCGGGGGAAACATAAGAGAAGCTGTCCTGGATCAGGCCAGTGGCCCACCCAGACCAACACTCTGTCACACAGTGGCCAAAAATACCAGGGGCCATCAGGAGGTCCAGCAGTGGGGCCAGGACACTAGAAGCCCTCCCACTGTTGCCTCCGCCCCAGGCACCATGAATACAGAGCATCCCTTGCCCCAGCCTGAGAGTTCCTGTCTATACTTTGTGGCTAAGAGCCACTGATGGACCTCTGCTCCAGATGTTTCTCCAGTCCCTTCTTGAAGCTGTCTATGCTTATAGCCGCCACCACCTCCTGTGGCAGTGAATTCCATATGTTAATCACTCTCTGGGTGAAGAAGTACTTCATTTTATCCATTCTAACCTGACTGCTCAGCAATTTCATTGAGTGTCCACGAGTTCTTGTATTGTGAGAAAAGGAGAAAAGGACTTCTTTCTCTACTTTCTCTGTCCCAGGCATAATCTTGTAAACCTCTATCTCGTCACCCCTCAGTCATCATTTCTCCAAGCTAAAGAGCCCTGACCATTTTTAACCTTTCTTCATCGGGAAAGTGTTCTGTCTCCTTAATCATTTCAGTTGCCCTTTTTTGTACCTTTTTTGAACCATCGTGCCAAGTGGAAACTCTCCTGCTAAACCTTACAACAGGGGAAGGGAAGAGGGGTGGAGCTGCAGAGGCAAGGCCTGGAAGGGTTAAATGGGGGCAGATGCAGTTATGCATGGTGAGGCTTGGTTACATTTGTGGAGGAAGAGTTGACCCCAAAGGGTTTGTGGGGAAGGCTGGTGAATTTGAGGAGAGGTGGCCCAAAACATCAGTTCACAGAGAGAGCTCCAGGTATAAGAGCTATAAGAAAGAATGGTTAGAGGCATTTGGAAGAGCTATGGGCTCTTAGATGGCTGGGAATGGGATGGGCCAGAGCTTAGCGGCAGACCGCATGTTTTGCCAGTCGACTGTTCTGTTTATCCACGGGTCTCCAATGTGGTGCCCACAGGTGCCATGGCGCCTGCTGAAACCTTTCCTGGCACTCGGCAAGTGCTTTTAGAAAGTGGGTGGGTCTCAGTGGGGCTTTTGCCCAGCGAAGCTTCTAATTGGCTGTGCAGATTAAAAGGCATCCTGTTAAACAGAGTTTCTGCCTGAAATGTTGAAGAGTCACTATTAGAGTTTTACGTCGCCTCAATCACCAGCATTCTGTGGCTGGCTCCGCCTCCTGCAGGAGCCATTTTGTGATTAGCTCCACCTACTGCCGCAGCCATTCTGTGATTAGCTCCACCTACTGTGGCAGCCATTTTGTGGTTGTGCCCACCACCCTGTGTGGGCTAAGCACTTCAACTGTGTTTCGTTTGATACTTATTTTATTTATATAGAACGTTTTAATGCCACCTTTCCGAGAACATACCAGAGGAAGCTTACGAAGGACAAAGAGTTTGTGCCGGGTCACGTTTTTTGCCTATTTTCGGGATAACGATTAATAACGTCGACCTCTGGGGGAGAAAGGAAAAATAGTTCCGTCATATTTACTGCACACATCTCTTTGGAAAGAAGAGTCGCTGATTTCCTTTCGGCCACGACGTTACAAACGCTGGAGGCTGTGCTGTCGCGTTTCCCAGACATGCTTAAAAGTATCACCAGAATTTTGATTCCTTAATATTTGTGTGCCTTAGATATTCACAGGATGAATAAAGAGGGAAAAGGTACCGTGACTTTTTAAACCGTTACTCTGCTGGCGAGTCTGAGCCAGGCTTCTCTCCCGTTCCCTTCCCCGTCGGGCAGCTGCAACCCGTGTTCCCTCTAAGCTATGGAGTCTTGTGAGCAAAAATTCTACTTTGTGAGCTACTGGTATGATAATTGTGAGCGAGCAATTTGGGTACTGTATAAATTAGTTTGCTCTGGATTGCTCTGGAGCCATCCTTCCTGTGCGAAGGCAAAAATCTGTGAGCCAGAGGCTAAAAAACTGTGAGCTAGCTCACACCAACTCAGCTTAGAGGGAACACTGGCTGCAACTCCAGAGGCCCGCACAAAGTTGTGGTTGTTGTTGTTCTCATTAAACGTATGAATGGCCCAATCCCTGCAACAAGTTAATTCCATTTCAGACAGCAAACAAATTAATCCCATTTCAGACTGCTGGCTGCTCCGTGGGCAGGGGGGAGGGGTAAGGCAGAGGCAGAGTGCAGAAGAGGTTGCCTGCCAAGATGGAAACTGTCCTTAACCAAAGGCCTGGTGGAATATCTCCGCCTTGCAGGCCCTGTGGGATTCCCTGTGGAATCCCATAAGGCCCTGCAAGGCCCTGGTGTCCTTTGGCAGAAGGAAAATATTTAACAGATGTGAGGACCAAGCAGGAATAACAAGTTTAGGTTACCTTTTACTCGGGTTTAATTTTGGGGGGAGACGTAGTGAAAGAAAGAAAGATGTCAAAATTGGAGAGATTAAGAACAGAAGAGAAGCCAATGTTGGATCAGGCCAATGGCCCATCCAGTCCAACCCGACACTCTGTTTCACACAGTGGCCAAAAATACCAGATGCCATCAGTAGGAGGTCCAGCAGTGGGGCCAGGACACTAGAAGCCCTCCCACTGTTGACGGCCCCCCAGCACCAAGAATAGAGTGCATCACCTGCCCCAGAGTCCCTATCCATACCTTGTGGCTAATAGCCACTGATGGACCTCTGCTCCATATGCTTATCTAATTCCCTCTTGAAGCCGTCCATGCTTGTAGCCGCCGCCACCTCCTGTGGCAGTGAATTCCACGTGTTAATCACTCTCTGGGTGAAGAAGGGCTTCCTTTTATCCGTTCTAACCCGACCGCTCAGCGATTTCATGGAATGCCCACGAGTTCTTGTCTTGTGAGAAAGGGAGAAAAGCTCCTCTTTCTCTACTTGCTCTATCCCATGCATAATCTTATAAACCTCGATCACGTCACCCCTCAGCCGTCGTTTCTCCAAGCTAAAGAGCCCCAAGCGCTTCAAGCTTTCTTCGTAGAGAAAGGGTTCCAACCCTTTTATCATTCTAGTTGCCCTTTTCTGCACTTTTCCCAAAGCTATAATGTCCTTTTTAAGCTGTGGTGACCAGAACCAGGAATTCTGAAGGCGTCTGAGGGTGGGCATCAGTGAGACCTGTTTGGTACTCTGCAGGCAGAGGATGCTGAGGAGAGGGTAAAGTTGACTTGAGCATCACCTGCCTGGTGCATATCTGACATTTAATGTGGTGGATGCTGACCATGGTTCTTAAGTGCACTTAAAACCACAGTTTCACATCTTGGCTTGCAGCCAGTTCTGGTCTAGGTGTTTAGATGTAACAGTTTAACCAGGGAAGCAGTGCCAGATCCATCCTTAAGCGGACTGAGCACGTGCTTAGGGCACCAGGGCCAAAGGAGGCACCACAAAGTTGGGAAAAGGGTGAAAAGGAAAGAATAAGAATGAAGATTTGTAAAAAATAAATAAATGATAAAACTAGTGCAAATTGGTCATGGTGCACCCTGGGGTTATCTTCTGTTTTTTGTTGGCCAGGTGCAGTGACAAAGGCTATGTTTAAAAGTAAAATGCATGTGTTTGAAAGTAAAATGATGGAGCCAAATTCAGTTGTCATGACAGTCATTTCAATGACCCTCTCTGGGTCAGTGTGGAAAGGAGGGGGGGCACCAAGACTGGCCAGCGCTTAGGGCACCAGTGAGCCTTAATCTGCCCCTGCAGGGAAGCAAACCACAGTTACACCTTCATAGGGCTTTGGTGGACAGAATGATTCTGGAGGATACTCTGTGGAACGGCTTAGGAGCGCTAACGTTCTCTTCTCTTTTCTTCTCAACCGTTTAGCCGGCCAAGAAATTAAGTCTAGGATTTTGGTAAGACGCCTCCCCTCCCAGTTCCCATAACAAATCTTGTCAACCAGCGGACTTGGCCGAGTGGAGCACGTGGACTAACGCCCGCTGCCTCTCTTTGCCAGGTCATCAAAGCGGCAGAGGACAGTGCCTTGCAGTACATGAACTTCATGAATGTCATCTTTGCCGCCCAGAAGCAGGTGAGTTTCCCCCAAGCTGATTATAACCACTGCCTGTAAAAATCCTGAAGATTCTTGTTGGACTCCATCCTGGAGGACTGGGTGTAGTTCTTTACAAATGACGTTGACATCAGAGAGTCAGAGGAGGGCAGCTAATGGGAGTCGGGTTCGGGGGGGAACTGGCCTTACAAGGAAAAGTTGGAGAAACTGGGTATGTCGAACCTCGAGGAGGTTGGATGTCAGGTAGCCCTGTCATGGGGATGGATTGTGATGGGAGTACTCTCAGTCTACCAGCCTCTGGACATTACCGTTTTACCGTCTGTATGTTATCGTCTCTGTGACCTTGTAGTAATTCCAGCTGCAGAACTCCTATGCTGGGAATCAATGGCTTTTAGATTATTTGCCTGCTTTGCCCACTCGCTTTGCCCGCGCGTGCAAACTATACTCATTGGCTTCAGCTCAGTTAAGGGGGTGTTTGATTCTACTATAACGTAGGAAGCCCTAGTGTTCCCGGGCATTCCTGACACAAGATGTACATGTGTCTTTAGTTATGATTCACCAATAAACAGTTTACTTTGAATGAAGCCCTGCGTTGTGTGTGCTTGACTAAGGATTCTGATAAAGTGTCAGGAATTCTGATACTGGGGCGGGGCGGCGGCATGGCTGTATGCATCAACTATCTGAAGGTCTGCCCCATAGAAGAGGACAAGGGCTTGTTCTCTGCTGCTCCAGAGAGAATTAGACTCAGCGGCTTTCTTACAGGTGGGTAGATGTCAATTGAACACTAGGAGAAACTCCCCAACAGTAAGGGCAGTTTGAGAATGGAATAACTACCTGGGTGGATCGTCCCTTCTCGGAAGTCTTCGAACAGAGGCTGGGCACCCATCTCTCGGGGATATTCTAGCTTTGGATTTCCTGCAGTCATCAAGGCATTTTAGGCTAGATGGCCTAGAAGGCCCCTTCCCCCTCCAGGACTCTGTTGAGAATCTTGGTCTTAAGGATAATCACAAGTGTTTCTTCCCGATGGAGAACTTAACTCCCTTCGAACCCAGATCTCGCTAGGCTGTGCCAAACAGAGGGGAATCTGTTGTGTTATGTAACTGTTCACCCCACCACACACATACACACCCATTCCTTTCCATGAACGTAATTTTTGTTTGTTTGTTTGTTCATTTGGCTTTTCAGAGTATTTTGATTGATGCCTGCGTTTTGGACTCTGACTCAGGGCTCTTGCAGCAGGTACGATCAATGTGTTTTATTGCTTGTTCATCTTATTTCCAAGCTCTGAGGAAAGAGCAGATCTGGGGAAAGGTGGTGGGGTGATTTACAAAGCTAAGGAATTCCTGACAAGAGCGGTTCCTCAGTGGAACGGGCTTCCTCCGGCGGTGGTGGGCTCTCCTCCTTTGGAGGTTTTTAAGCAGAGGCTAGAGGGCCGTCTGACAGCAATGCTGATTCTGTGAACGTAGGCAGAACATGAGAGGGAGGGCAGGAAGGGTTGCCTCAGTGCTTAGTTCTTGTGGTCCTTATTACATGTCCAGGGAAATGCTAATTGCCACTTTGGGGTCAGGAGGTGATTTTTCTCCAGGCCAGTTTGGCCGGGGATCATGGAGGTTTTTTGTCATCTTCTGGGCGTGGAACTGCGGTCACTGCGGGTGTGGAGGGGCAGGTATTTGTGAATTTCCTTCCTTGTTTGGGGGTTGGACTAGATGACCCTGGAGGTCCCTTCCAACTCTCTGATTCTAAGGACAATACAAAACTACTATACCACATTACCAAAAGCACAACAGTTCATTAAAAAAACAGCATAAAACTTCTAAGCAGCAGGAAAACCAACACAGAAGGTTTAAAAAGCCGTGACAGAAGTTCAAGCCAATCAAAGCAAGCCACCCAAGAGTGTGGAGGCAGGAGATTTTAGATACAGAACGGTCAGCTGTCAAAGAGCAACAGGGAACAGAATTGGCCTCCATTAAAGACTCCCCCTTCGCCTATCCCTGCAGCGCCTAGAGCAAAGGAGCCAAGCGGGGCTTTTCCTGGGAGAGAGAGTTTGCAACTGCATGCAGAGTGGCACACATGGTGTCTTAGTCCAGAAGCTTCTAGGCATCAAAACATTTCCCAGCGGCTAAACTTTTAGTCCTTGTCGTCTTTCTGTTTTTGATTTTGTTCGCAATCATGAGGTCTAGGAGCTTGCGAATGTGGCCAGTCATTCGCTCCTAGACTTATTGGTACGGTGCTGCCATTTTTTTGAGAAAGAGGATGATCACCTGTTTTCCAGGCTTGCGATATTACTGGCGGGATCTACCTGAAGGTGCCCCACATGCCATCCCTTCTGCAGTATTTGCTGGTGAGTGATCTCTTTTCGACCACTTTCAGAACTGTGACTGTTCAGAACTGCTGCACGGAAATGGAAAGAAACGTTATTGAGCTGACAGGCGCGGCTTTGTTGAAAACAGATTCAGGTGGGGGCAGCCGTGTTGGTCTGAAGCAGCAAAACAAAGTTTGAGTCTGGCGGCACCTTTAAGACCAGAAAAGTTTTATTCAAGGTGTGCACCAGTGCTCCCTCTAAGCTGTGGTTTCTTGTGAGCAAAAATTCTACTTTGTGAGCTACTGGCATTAAAGTTGTGAGCGAGCCATTTTGCTACTGCATAAATTAATTTGTTCTGGAGCCCTCCTTCCTGAGCTAAGACAAAAATGTGTGAGCTGGAGGCTAAAAAACTGTGAGCTAGCTCACGCTAACCCAGCTTAGAGGGAACATTAGTGTGCACACTACAGAAGTGGGCATGCACATGGAAGCTTATACCTTGAATAAAACTTTATTGGTCTTAAAGGTGTCACTGGACTCAAACTTTGTTTTCTTGAAAATTGGTGCGGGGGGTTGCTTCTTGATAGAAGGGATAGGGAAATAATTTTCACCCGCGGATGAATTTTCGACTTTGTAATAGTTATTAAGGTAATGTGTACCCCACCTTTCTAGCCAAACATTCAAGATGATTTATATTTGACCGCTATGTCATTACGAAACAATGCAGTCAATCATACCTCCCGCCCCGGTCAAAAGAAATTGGCAAAGGGGTTTGTAGCTGGATGGCTTTGCATACGGAAGAGCCAGAGTTTGCCACCTTGTTCAGGAGCAGCTCAAGAAACAGGTGCTGGGAAAGGCCTTTCTCTGCCTGAGAGCCCAGAGAGCCGCTGCCATTCAGAACAGCAGGTGCTGCGTGAGATGGGCAAGGGTCAGGCTCTGTTTAAGACCATCTTGTGTGTTCAGTTTGGTGCAGTGGTTAAGTGCGCGGACTCTAATCTGGGAGAACCGGGTTTGATTCCCCCACTCCTCCACTTCCACCTGCTGATGTGACCTTGGGTCAGTCACAAGCTCTGGCACAGCTGTTCTTGAAAAAGAGCAGTTCCTGTCAGAGTTCTCTCAGCCCCACGTACCTCACAGGGTGTCTGTTGTGGGGAGGGGAAGGGAAAGGAGTTTGTAAGCCGCTCTGAGACTCCTTTGAAGGGCGAGGTATAAATCCAGTCTCCTCCTCCTCCTCCTCTTCTTCTTCCTCTTCTTCTTCCTCTTCTTCTTCCTCCTCTTCTTCTTCTTCTCTCATGAGCAGTTCCTGCCAGAGTTCTCTCAGCCCCACCTCCCTCACAGGGTGTCCATTGTGGGGAGGGGAAGGGAAAGGAGTTTGTAAGCCGCTCTCAGACTCCCTTGGATAGTGAAGGGCGGGGTATAAATCCAATCTCCTCCTCCTCCTCCTCCTCTTCTTCTTCTTCTTATCAGCCCCAAACTATTATTAACATCAGTTTTTATGGGGAGATAAATGGGTAAGTTTATTTCGTTCTAATATTTTGAGTGGCTGGGCTTCATGTTCATGGAGCGTCCATCTGTCCGTGGCCGTTAGCGTGTTACCTAAATGGAACTCCCATGTTCATCAGCAGTGCATCAGCTGCTGGGGGCAAGCGACAGGTGATAGCAAGGTTCCCACAGCATCTGGTTGGCTGCTGTCGAAGATGGAGTGCCGGACCAGCCGGATCCTCTGGCCTGTTCCGGTGAGGCAGCCCTTACGGGTCCTCTGATCCAGCAACTGCCTCCCAAATGCTTAAAGGAAGCCATTTTCCTAGGGCTTTTTTGGTAGAAAAAGCCCAGCAGGAACTCATTAGCATAATGGGCCACACCCAACAACAGAAACTCATTAGCATATTAGGCCACACCCCGACAGCACAGCTCATTAGATATTAGGCCACACCCCCATATTGCCAGAAGTGTGGTCATCCGGCCACACCCACCTTTTGCTGCTTATTCTGTTTACTTTGTTGTCAAAACCCAGGGCTTTTTTTGAAGCAGGAACTCCTTTGCATGTTAGGCCACACACCCCTAATGCAGCCAATCCTAATGAGTTTCTGCTGTTGGGTGTGGCCTGTTACGCTAATGAGTTCCTGCTGGGCGTGGCCAACTCGGGAGCCAGCCGGAACCCCGTTCCTGCGCGTTCCTGCCCAGAAATAGCCCTGCATTTCCCGATTGCAGTGGGTGTACCTGCCTGACCAAGAGCAACGATCCCAGCTGATCCTGCCACCCCCCGTCCACGTGGACTACCGGGCTGCCTGCTTCTGCCACAGGAACCTCATCGAAATCGGCTACGTCTGCTCCGTGTGCCTGTCGAGTGAGTTGATCCAGCCGCCTTTACGGGGCTTTGCTTGGCCAGTGAGCTGGATGTGACCGACCTGAACGAAACCTCTCTTGTTTTTCTTGTTTTCCAGTCTTCTGCAGCTTCAGCCCCATCTGCACCACCTGCGAGTAAGTGTCCCAAGGAGTTTTTGAGGCGTCAAGCAAAGGGCGGGGTCTGTTCCGTGTCTCTGTGATCCTGCTGACCCCCGTCTCCATTTGATGAGAACAAAGCAGGTTGCTGACCCTCCGAGAGCCAGTTTGTTGTAGTGGTCAGGAGCGCCGACTCTAACCTGGGAGAACCGGGTTTGATTCCCTACTCCCCCACATGCAGCTGCTGGTGTGACCTTGGGCCAGTCATGGCTCTCTCAGAGCTTTTTCTCGAGAGAGCTCTCTCAGCCCCACCGACCTCACAGGGTGTCCGTTGTGGGGAGGGGAAGGGAAAGGAGACTGTAAGCTGCTCTGAGACTCCTTCAGGTAGTGAAGGGCGGGGTATAAATCCAGTCTCCTCTTCTGTGTTGCAGCAAGAGGCATAGGAATGCCTTGATGCAATCTAGATTGACAGACTTCTTCCTTGTCTGTTTGGGCCCTGCAAGTAATCTAACTTGCAAGTAATCTAAATTTTCCATTCCCTCCCTTCCTTTCCTTTCCTTTCCTTTCCTTTCCTTTCCTTTCCTTTCCTTTCCTTTCCTTTCCTTTCCTTTCCTTTCCTTTCCTTTCCTTTCCTTTCCTTTCCTTTCCTTTCCTTTCTTTTCCCTCCCTCTCTCTCTTCCCCCCTCCCTACCTCTCTCTCTCCTCTCTCTTTTTGGTATTTTGTATCTGTGTGTGTCTGCGTGCATGCCCTCCCTACCTCTCTCTCTCCTCTCTCTTTTTGGTATTTTGTATCTGTGTGTGTCTGCGTGCATGCCTGGAAGTCATGGCTGACTTCTGGCAACCCCTGGTGGGGCTTAGAGGCAAGGGACATTCAGGGAGGTGGCTTGCTGTTGTCTGCCTCTGCATCCCGGCCCTGGTATTCCATGGAGGTCTCCCCTCCAAGTACTTGCCAGGATCGGCCCTGCTCAGCTTCTGAGACCTGATGAGACGGGGCTCCCCTGGGCTACCCAGGTCAAGGCATTTCCGTTCCTTTTCTGATTGCCTTTCCCCCTCTGCAGTCCTTAAAAGTTCTAACCACCTGGAGCCCAGCTAAATGAGATCTGAGAAATCCCCGATCAGATTGTCCGACATTAAAATGCACGCATGCCCTGACCTGGAGAGCCCCGGCAAGCCCGATCTCGTCAGATCTCGGAAGCGAAGCAGGGCCGACTCTGTCAAGTACTTGGATGGGAGACCTCCAAGGAATACCAGAGGCGGGAGGACAGGGCAGGATTTATGCAGCCGCTTCTCTGAATATCCTCCTGGCCCCCAGTAGGCATGGCCGGCTCGCCCACTAGGCAAGCTAGGCACGCGCCTAGGACACCGGGCCCGCAGAGGCGCCAAACGGCCCCCCGCCCCCCGTGAAAAGCCCACTGCCACTGCTGCCGCCTCCCCACCACCGCCACCAGTGAAGAGCGCCCGGCGAGGCTCAGGAGGCGGTAGCAGAGCTTGCCCGCCCTCCCCCCCGGGGGGGAGGGAAGGCGGGGGTGGTGGCCGGCAGCAAAGAGCGCTCCAGCGGGTGCTCAAAGGGAAGGGCTGGGAGGGAAAGCTGGTGCTGGGAGGGAAGGAACGGAGGTTAGAACCCCCACCCCTTCCCTGGCTTTCCTGGGGGCCCCGCAGCTCCGCCGCCCCCCCAGTCTCCAGGCCCCACCGGGAGGTTGGCATCCCCGGTGGGGTGGGTGCCCCAAGCTGTCCTGCCTAGGGCGCCCAGACACCTGGAGCCGGCCCTGCCAGTAGGGGTCAGTCACCAGAGGACGCCGTGACTTCCAGGTGCACACACACACACACAAATATAAAAAAATACAAAAAAAACCCACACACATTCTGGTGCAGGGCTATAGCCTGAACGCCTGTTGTGTCCCCCTATAGCTGTTTTCTACTGAGAGAACAGCAGAGAGAAAGGTTTTACTCCCTCTCCGCCACAAACCCCATGGAATTCCCCCCCAGCTGCAGTTTAATCTTAAAAATGTCATGAAATCCACTCACAGGTCTGCGTACTCCCAGAAACCAGTTTTAGAAGCAGCATTACAAACGACACAATATCCCCAGAGTTTTTGTTGATGGAGAATTTTGGGGTACGCGGAATAAATGCACTCCTGCGTGAGACGATAACCCATTCAATGCTCTTTCTTTTAAACTTATTCCAGGACCGCCTTCAAGATTTCGCTGCCAGCTGTCATGAAGTCGAAGAAAAAGAAGCCGAAGTTAGCCATCTGACGGGCCCGATTGTCACTGTGGACGGCTTCTTGCCGCAGTGCAGGTTGCGGCGGCAAAGCTATGAGTGGCGTTTGCAGGGTGCTGAAAGAGACCAGGCCCTGGATTAAAATAGACCCACCGGGAGCTAAAGCTTTCGGGAGAGTCGGGTGAGTCGGGTGCAGCCCAGCAGGTTGAGTCTGGCAGGTCTGTGCCATTAATGGCGCCGCTCTCTCCCCAGCGCACGGAGGCCTTCCGCTGATGCAAGAGGGTTGGACCCTTGCACGTCTGTACAATTAACGGTGCTGTCGTCCACCACCACCACCGCCCCCGGCACATGGAGCATCTCTTTTTTTGCAAGTACCTCTTACGACAAGAGAACATTCTCCGTGCCGGGGAAGGCACCACTGTTGGGGGAACAGTCTGGTGGGACCCTATCCATGAGCTAGTTATATAACTTGGATTGTAATGTCATAGGGTTGAATCCTACAGCTGTTCCGCTGATGGGAGGAGAGACTTCCTTGCTGAAGTCTCTTGACCTGTGTGGTTTTTTGCCCGGGTGGGGGAGAGTTCCCTGACCCTCAACAATGTTTTTCAAGGGGCCGCCAGGGGAAGGAAAGGCGGGGGAAAGGTCTGCTTCCGCTAGCAGAACACCTGCAGGATCCAGCCCATAACACCACATCTGCAACTAGTGGAGAGGTGAAGACGACACGTATAAAGGCAAAGACGCGGGCTGGTGCTCCTCTACTGTAACATCCTTGGACTGACTCTGTTTAAATGATTTAAGCCTCGTTCCCTCCCCTCCCAGCCCCCCAGCCCCAGTTTATTTAGGCAGCACTCTTAATATTTTTAGGGACTACGGTTCCGGCTCTTGGGCTGGTCCTGCTGAGCTCCTGTGTGAACGAATAAAAAGAACCACACAGTTTTCAAAACTGTGGAAGACCGGAGTTCTGGATTGCTCAGAGCTGAGCTTATCCGATATGGCTAGCAATCCAATATTTCCCCTTCACTTTTGTTAGCAATAACTATATTTTGTTTGGATGTGTTTTACGCTGTCCGAGACAGGTAGTCCAGTCATCCAGGTGTTTGGCCACCCAAACCAGTACGCCGACCTTATCCTAGCTTAATAGCCTGAGACGTCCCCCCAGTGATCCATCAGAATCAACTATGGTGTAAAACACCCTAATAATAATATAGCTTAGGTCACAAAAAGCCTCCCGCAGGTCTCCCTTCCTGGATGCAATGAAAGATTTCCCCGTTTTCTAGCTGGTTCTGGAAAAGGCACACTTCTCCGGGGTGCACTGGTCTTTAAGGCCTTGTCTTGAAAACTGGAGAGAGTTTGGTCTTCCCCTGACTTTTTATACTGTGTGGCTAACCCTGTCTCCTTTCTACTGATTATGAGGAAGGATTGTCTTGCACGTGGTGTGTACCTCCAAAAAGGGAAATGTGACTTTAGTCCTTCGAACACTGACTTGTCTTCAACAGCGCCAAAGCGCCTGTCCTTTCTTCCGTGTAAAGACCGCCTCAGTACGTTTTGCTTCCCGACTCTGAATCCAGCCAACTGTGTTCTGTTTGGCGGTCCCTTGGAACCGTTGCTCCCTGGAGACGGTATATTATTAACAGGATGCAACCTGTTTTCTGTCAGTCCTCGGTACCCTACCAGATCCTTCACTGTTTTCTAGCTAAATCCCGTTTTGTTT
Organism: Gekko gecko; assembly: GCA_029375565.1. NCBI lineage: Eukaryota > Metazoa > Chordata > Lepidosauria > Squamata > Gekkonidae > Gekko > Gekko gecko. Next base: position 72,920,443 of record JAPDNY010000012.1, on the reverse strand, counting down.
TAACAACGTTTTGTAATTTAATAAAGTGTTCCTAAGAAAATCGATGGGTGAGTTTGAAAAGGATAAAACCAAAATCTCTCTTGTGTCCAAGGGCTTTGTGAGTGGGATCTTGGTCGAAGGCTGAGAAGACTTGATTTCTTATTCACAGAGGAGAAGTCTGTCAGTAGCTACTAGCCATGGCGACTGAGGGGAACCTCCACATTCAGAGGCACTAATCCTCTGAATCCCAGGGCCAGGAGGCAACTTCAGGGGAAGGCCTCAGCCTCTTATGCCCTGTTGTTGGCCCTCCAGAGGAACTGGCTGGCCACTGTGTGAGACCAGATGCTGAGCCAGATGGACCGTTGGTTTGATTCAGCAGGACTCTTCTGATGTTCTTATGAAGGCCTCAGCCTCTATGCCCTATTGTTGGCCAGTGGTTGACCACTGTGTGAGACAGGAGGGTGGACTAGATGGACTATTGGTCTGATCCAGCAGGGCTCTTCTGATGCTCTTATGAAGGCCTCAGCCTCTATGCCCTATTGTTGGCCAGTGGTTGACCACTGTGTGAGACAGGAGGGTGGACTAGATGGACTATTGGTCTGATCTAGCAGGGCTCTTCTGATGTTCTTATGAAGGCCTCAGCCTCTATGCCCTATTGTTGGCCAGTGGTTGACCACTGTGTGAGACAGGAGGGTGGACTAGATGGACTATTGGTCTGATCTAGCAGGGCTCTTCTGATGTTCTTATGAAGGCCTCAGCCTCTATGCCCTATTGTTGGCCAGTGGTTGACCACTGTGTGAGACAGGAGGGTGGACTAGATGGACTATTGGTCTGATCTAGCAGGGCTCTTCTGATGCTCTTATGAAGGCCTTGGCCTCTCTGCCCTATTGTTGGCCGTCCAGAAGAACAGGTTGGCCACCATGTGAGACAGGAGGCTGGACTAGATGGACCACTTGTCTGATCCTGCAGGGCTCTTTTTAGGTTCTAGAGAGGGGAAGGCTTTTACATCTGTGCTCTGTTGTTGGCTGTCCAGAGGAACTGCTTGGCCACTGTGTGAGATAAGATGCTAGACTAGATAGACTTTGGTCTGATCCAGCAGGCTTCGTCTTAAGTCCTTATATGATCTTATTTGTTACATTTTGGGCCTGGTGGGAACACTAAAGAAGGCGGAACAGTCAATTGCTAGAAGAGGTAACAGTGGAGAGATTGCACAGAGGTTCTTTTGACATCGCTTCCCATTTGATTTGCAGACGAGCCACAGAATCATGTACCCACGATAACACCCTGACACACAAAGTGTTATCGTGACAATCAAAGCCAAATGCACAAAGTTACCTTCAGATTTCAAGCCATTCATTCCCGTGGCTGACTGATCCACTAAGGGGCGTGCAGTGAGCCAGTCTGACTGAGAAGAGGCAAGTAGCTTTTCCTTCTGGTCAGCTGCTGCTTGTTGTGTAGACCAGTGTTTTTCAACCTTTTGTGCAAAGGCACACTTTTTTCATGAAAAAAATCACGAGGCACACCACCATTAGAAAATGTTAAAAAAATTTAACTCTGTGCCTATATTGACTATATATAAAGTAATTCTCTTGAATAGGAATCAAATAAACACAAAGAAATTATTTTATAATTACTTTATTATGAAATAATAATACTTTATTTTATAATTGTTCATATGTTATGGATGAAATTGGAATTTTTCCCACGGCACACCAGACAATATCTCACGGCACACTAGTGTGCCACGGCACAGTGGTTGAAAAACACTGGTGTAGACAAAGGAGTAATGTTGGCTGACCCAGCGCTTGCAAAAGAATGGCCTGATACCTGTGCTTTAAAAACATAACAGGCAGGGTTCAGGCGTTTGCCCTGGCGGATTAGGCCCCTGAGATGAAGCCGCCCCTCTTGTCTTGCTGGGACCCGAATTGGGGGGGGGGGGAATCAGTGTTTTTCCTCATAAACCTATAAGAACCTCTAGAACCCTCTTGCTAAGCAAGTCTATATTTATTTTAGTATCCATGAATCGTTAGCATTAACAATACTCGAAGTCCAGAGTCTTTTACTTAACAATGATCACACTCCTCAAAAAGTTCCATAAATTAACCCGGGATCCACACAGTCGTGCCTGCCAAGTATTTTCGGAAAGTGGGTGGGGCCATGTGGCGCTCTTGCCTAGCTGGGGCCTCCTGATTGGCCACTGAAGATCCGGTCAGCCGTGCAGATGAAAACTCTGCCTCCCGTGGCAGCCATTTTGTGATCGTGCCCACCACCTTGTGTCAAAATTGCAAAGCTGCTCACGGGCTCGAAAAGGCTGGGGAATCCTACGTTAACCTTCAGATATTTTAAACACCTTGCCGTCCTTAACGCTCAGGCTAGCTAATGGGGGGAAAAAACCCATAGTTACTTAAGGATCATCAGGATTGAAAATCCCACTTTAGCCAGGGGAAGCACAGGCAGGCAGAACTGGGTGAGTTAGACAGAGTTTGAAGCACCCAGGGTTGCCATCCTCCAGGCAGGGGCTGGAGATCTGGGTTTACAACTGATCAGACAGAGATCACTTCACCTGGGAAAAGTGGCCACTTTGGAAGGCGGACTCTATGGCATTGTTCCCCATTGAAGTCCCTCCCTTCCTCAAAGCCAGCTCTCCTCAGGCTCCACTCCCAAAATCTCCAGGTATTTCACAACCTGCAAGCCTAGGAATCATAGAACGTTAAGAGTTGGAAGGAACCTTGCAGGTCACCTACTCCAACCCCCTGCACTCTGCAGGAGCATAGCCGAAAGCCCTAAAGACGCCACCTCTCAGCTTTCTTAGCCGGGAATTGTTCTGTCAGTCTAATGCTGCAGTCACACACACGAAACAATTCACTTTCAGTGCACCTTCCAACTGGGTTTCTACTGTCCGGTTGGAAAGTGCATTGAAAGTGGACTGAAAGTGGATTATTGGGTGTGTGTGACCGCAGCCTAAGAAGCGTATTTCAGAAAACATGCTTCTATGAGGCAAATCAGTAGTCCAGGTGGGGCAGGGCACCCTCTAGCCCAGGGGTGTCAAATTCATTTCTTATGAGGGCCAGATCTGACATAAATGAGACTTTGTTGGGCCGAGCCGTGTGTGTCATAAAAGGTAATGCCAGGTAGCGGAGATATAAACTTTATAAAGGACACAGACACAAAGGGAGTTTTTTTACTTAAAAACATGCTTAAAACAGCACTCTTGCAATATTTTGTTGATTTAACAGTGTCTGATAACTGACACCTCTTGCTCTGAATTAGTGCATCAAAATGTCTGTGCTGTTGCGATCTTGAGTATGTTGTTCAGGTGTGTCTCTGTAAGCCGCAAACCTACGATGACGCAGCAGCAGAAGAACTGGAAGAAAACGCTGAAGACGGCCAGTTCCACTGCGGGCCTGATAGAAGCCCTACGAGGGCCTGATCCCGTCCCCAGGCCGCATGTTTGACACTCCAGGGCTAAATAATTCACTTTCGGTGCACTTTCCAACTGGATTTTTACTGTGAACTAGCAAAATCCAGTTGGAAGGTGCATTGAAAGTGGACTGAAAGTGGATTATTATTTCAGGAAACATTCTTCCGTGAGGCAAAGCAGTAATCTAGGTGGGGCAAGGCACCCTTTAGCCCCACGGTGGTTATGGCTTTGAGACGTACACGCCTGCCAGTGAACCATCAAGTGCTTGAGGGTTGCTTAATAGGACAGAATAACTTGGAAGTTACCTCAGGTTCTCCCTTTTTTTGTGGCGCAAAGGCTTTTGAGAAGGCGCCCTTTGCTTTCCCTGGAACGCTAAAAGCGCAAATGTGTCGACTTGCCTCAGGCACCGAACTCATTTTGCAGAACTTCGAAGTCCTGCTTACAGGGAGCTCTTGGGTGACAGCAGGCGGAAAGCCGGCCGCTGCTTTGAGACCAGACATCGCTCCTGCACTGTTCCAACTGCTCTTACTCGAAGCGAGAGAAGAAAATTTGACACTGGAGTAAACCCTTTGGGAGCCTTTCTCGGTGGGCAGGGATGACCCTCTTCTGATGGAGACTGTGGGGGCAAGCCGCCTTTTCATCAGGAGGCTAAACTGCCTTTTCTCTTCGTTGAGCTGCCTCAACCGGGTCAGCTTCTGGTGTTCCAGTTTCTTTATTGTCTGGGGAAAGAGGGAATAGAGAACTTTTAAAAAGTTTCGGGTTACGAAGAGACAGAAATTGTGTGCCGTAGTTATCGTCAATTTTAAAAAAACCACCTGGATACCTATTTCCAGGGTTGCCGGCCTCCAGGTAGTTCTTTGTAGGAAAACAACCGTGATATGATAATGAAGTCGTGTTTAGGGGAAAAAATATATCTTCTTTAATTATCCAGTGAATAACCAGCCAGTGAAGCTGTTTCCTTTGAAATAAATTGGTCTCAAGTCTTTCTGACGGTACAGCGCTCGATAAACCGTTTCACTCAAGGTTTCATCAGATGAGACCTTACACCTTTCATATTTTTTCTGCAACTTTTCCCCTCTGCTCTTTCTTCCTATCCAGCTTAGGTAATAAAACAATGTACCGTCAGAAAGACTTGAGACCAGTTTATTTCAAAGGAAACAACTTTACTGGATTTAATTACTCACTGGATAATTAAAGAAGATATATTTCCCCCTAAACACGACTTTGTTATCATATCACAGTTGTTTTCCTATGAAGTTCAGCCCGTCCCGTGATCTCTTGCCCTTGACTTCAGCCTCCAGATAGTGGCTGAAGATTGCCCGCTATTACAACTGATCTCTAGGTGACGGAGATCAGTTCACCTGGAGAGAATGGCACCTTTGAAAGGTGGACTCTATGGCATTATACCCTGTTGAAGTCCCTCCCTTCCTTAAACCCCCCCCTCCTCAGGTTCCACTCCCCAAATCTCCAGGTATTTCCCAACCCAGAGCTGAAAACTCTACTTATTTCCCATTGAGAGTGTTATTAGATATGGACTTGATTGAACAACTTCTTGCTCAAACTACGGCCTTTTCTGGAATATGTTGGACATTTGAATGGGAGTGCTTATAAGAGACCGAGCAGACTCAGTTGACCTCTTGAGCCTGTTTGGTGTAGTGGTTAAGAGCACGGACCTCTAATCTGGGAGAACCGGGTTTAATTCTCCACTCCTCCACATGCAGCCAGCTGGTGTGACCCTGGGTCAGTCACAAGTTCCCTCATAGCTGTCCTCTCATGAGCAGTTCACAAAAGAGCTCTCTCGGCCCCACCTACCTCACAGGGTATCTTGCGGGGGGAGGGGAAGGGAAAGGGAAAGGAGATTGTGAGCTGCTTTGGTGTAGTGGTTAAGTGCACGGACTCTAATCTGGGAGAACCAGGTTTGATTCCCCACTACTCCACTTGCAGCTGCTGATGTGACCTTGGGTCAGTCACAAGCTCTGGCACAGCTGTCCCTGAAAGAGCAGTTTCTGTCAGAGCTCTCTCAGCCCCGCCTACCTCACAGGGTGTCTGTTCTGGGGAGGGAAAGGGAAAGGAGTTTGTAAGCCGCTCTGAGACTCCAAGTGAAGAGCGGAGTATAAACCCAATCTCCTCCTCCTCCTTTGTGAATTTTGTGTATGTAGACTGTTGAAATCCTTTGCTAACTCATGTCTGAGGAAGGGAGCTTTGACTCTCGAAAGCTGATACCCTGGAACTCTTGTTGGTCTCTAAAGTGCTACTGCGAGTGGATTTGATTTACCTTTTCATACCAAAACTGCTTGTGTCCATTAACAAAGCGGGATGTAAACTGCTTTCTTCCCTTTCCAGCTCTTCTTTGTGTTTCTGAATTGTAGTGTGCTTTTTAAAATGTCTGCAGCACTTCTGATTCTCTCCCCCTTCCCCCCGCCACCCTTTTTTACCATGCTGTCTTTCTCACGGTGTTTTAAAAACATTCTAAGTCGAGCGATATAGTGCTAGGTCAGGACTGTGCTTCAGTGCTGAAGTGGAAACACTGTGAGATGCCGTTTGCCCTAGCGTTGTCGTGCTCAACTTCGAATGCCCCCCCCCCCCAAACGCACGAGAAAGATTGCACGGCAAAAAAAGATGCAGGGGGAAACCGCTGTTTGAAATGACCTGAGCGCTTCAGAAATGGCTCCTTGACCGAATGGAATTTCCTGTATGAAACTCCCGTCCCTGTATTGCTTTGTTCGGAATCAGGAAAACAACCGATAACATCTGGCTTAGGACAGTAATGTGAAAGGGGCCGAGGTCTCTTCTCTTTTGGAGTACAAGCGATAGTTCTTTTTGCAGCTCTAACCAAGTTGTGCTGTATTTTATATGAAATGTCAGTTATCTCCATGAGAACGCTAGATCAGACCATGAGAACGCTAGATCAGTTATCTCCATGAGAATGCTGGATCAGACCAGTGGTCCATCTAGTCCAGCATCCTCTGTCACACAGTGGCCAGCCAGTTCCTCTGGAGGGCCAAAAACAAGGCACAGAGGCCAAGGCCTTCCCCTGAGAAGAACATGAGACAAGCCCAGCTGGATCAAACCAGTGGTCCCTCTAGTCCAGCATTCTGTCTCACACAGTGGCCAACCAGTTCCTCTGGAGGGCCAAAAACAAGACATAGAGGCTGAGGCCTTCCCATTAGAAGAGCCCTGCTGGATCAAACCAGTGAGGGTCCATTTGGTCCAGCATCCTGTCTCACACAATGGCCAACCAGTTCCTCTGGAGGGCCAGAAACAAGGCACAGAGGCCAAGGTCTTCCCCTGTAAAGAACATGAGAAGAGCCCAGCTAGATCAGACCAGTGGTCCATCTAGTCCAACATCCTGTTTCACACAATGGCCAGCCAGTACCTCTGGAGGGCCAAAAACAAGGCATAGAGGTTGAGGCCTTCCCATTAGGAGAGCCCTGCTGGATCAAACCAGTGAGGGTCCATCTAGTCCAGCCTCCTGTCTCACACAGTGGCCAACCAGTTCCTCTGGACAGCCAACATCAGGACATAGAGGCCAAGGCCTTCCCCTCATGTTGCCTCCTGACCCCGGTGACTGCCTCTGAACATGGAGGCTCCCTTTAGTCTAGTAGACTAAATGGCTAGTAGACACTGATAGATCTATCCTCCGTGAATCTGCCTAATCCCCTTTTAAAGCTGTCTATTCCTGCGGCCATCACTCCATCCTCTGGTAGCAAATCCCACATTATAATTGCTTCAAAGCCAAAATCAAACAATCTGTGTGCTGTCTGTTAATGAGGTTGTTTCCATTGATTCCCTGAATGCTACGGGGAGCCCCCTTCTGTAATGTTGAAAGGAGTCCTAAATAGATCCGACGATTCATTGAACATCCTGGATTACACGTTTGGTCAACTAGCCTGTTATTTTCACCATCGGTAACCCTAGACAAACGGTTAGAAGCAAAGCTCTGAAAGCCAGATCAGTCAACCCAATAGGATTAATTATTTGCTAGGTTATCTCCTGTTACCGTCGATGGCCCTTTGTACCATGCCGCAGCGAGGTCACCTGTGATTCTGCTGCGGGGTTATGCTGCTGGACAATGAAACCGGTCATCTTACCAGTGTGAGGTTCTTCTGCTCCTTGAGAAACTTATTCTGAATCCTTTGCGGTGCCGTCATCAAGTCGGAAAGGCAGAGCGAATAGAAAGGGTCGTTCTTGTATAAGAACGACAGGCGGATCCTTGGATCAACATCCATGGTCATTCCTCTGTTTGTCTGTCTGTTTTTCCTCCTCTTTGTACGTCTGTGAAAGTGACATAAAACTTCACAAGGCTAGTGATGCCAGCACATTCCTGCTCCGGGAACAGGGCGGAAAGACTGAAAATTTGGAGCCACTGAATGGACTCGATGTAATTGCTTGGCAGATGAGCAAAACGGAGCTCTCTTGTAGAGGGACGGGATGCGGCTGCACTGGTTTAAACCAGCGGAGTGGATCACTTTTCAGCCGGCACTACATCAGCTAAACATTGACTTGGGTCTCCTCAGAGGGAAGGTCAAGCGAGTGACCCGTAGTATCTCAGAACGAAACACTGATCCCTGGCCCATGAAGGACGCGAGGCACAACAAACCAATCTGAGGTTTTCCCGTACTCGTGAATTTCTGTTATTTTTCAGTCTTGCTTGAGTAGTTCACTTAAGAAGCAGATCAAATAGGATTGAATTTGCCACTTTTCACGATTCCTAGGCAACGTCCTGCTGCATGCAGATATAACCGCTGGAAGGTGGTCTAAACTCCTGTCTGGAGAAGAGTAGTTGGGAAGGAAAGCATGCATTTCCTGGATATGGATTTTATTAAGTTGTATGGATAAAGTTGTTTCCTCGGGCTAGACATTAGTTTGGGTCTGTGACCCTGTGACTATATTCAGAGCACATACTATAGTTTGCTCTGTAGAGGGTAATAATACTGTCTGTCACGGCTTAATGTTCCAAGTGAATTTCCTAGGCTGTTTTTCAATGTATTAATTTATTTATTAGTTGGATTTTTACCCTGCCCTTCCCTGCAAGCACGGCTCAACTTTTTCCTATAAACTTAGCAATGAAGTTCTTTAGACTTGGATCTAGAATTGTTCAGGCCTACAGTAAACATTGGTTTTGACCTTGGAACAAATGAGGTTTAGAAACTTGAACGGCAGTATCAAAAACATTTGTGTTTTTTTATTTGGGGATTGAATCATAAAGGTTTGATGAACCTGTGCTCTGTGGATCTGCCTTGACCCTTTTTAAAAGCTACCTATTGCTTTTAAAAGCTACCTGTTGAGCTGTGGTGGCTCAAGTGGTTAAGACGCTGAACTGCAGGCTGTGGAAGGTCAGTAGTTCAGCAGTTCACGACCCGAGAGTGCCGCATGACGGAGTGAGCTCCTGTCTCTAGTTCCGGCTCCTGCCAGCCTAGCAGTTCAAAAGCAAGAAATTGCAAGTAGATAAATAGGTACCACTTCGGTGGGAAGGTAACAGCGTTCCGTGCAACTTGGTGTTTAGTCATGCAGGCCACATGACCACGGAAACGTTTTCGGACAGCGCTGGCTCTTTGGCTTTGAAACGGAGATGAGCACCGCAACCCTAGAGTCGGATTCGACTGGCTTTCGAGCAAGGGAACCTTTACCTTTACCTATTGCTATAAAATTTTTTACAAGGATTGAATCTGATTTTCTGATACGTACCTGTTAAAGTGCTCTCCTTCTGTTTTTGTCCTTTATGAATTCTCTGGTTCAAATTTTGCTAGTGTGAACGGCTACAACTGAAATTCTATTTATTTATTTACTTCATGTACAGACCTCCTTTCTTTCAGAAACTCAAGGTCTTAATTTTGGGGGGAGGGTTGTATTTTTCATGTGTGTGCGTGTGTGCACCTGGAAGTCATGTTGATGTTTGGGGACTGATCCCTACTGGGGGCCTGGAGGATATTCAGAAAGGTGGCTGAATAAAGCCTGCCCCCACCTCCCAACCACTGGTATTCCGAGGAGGTCTCCCATCCAAGTACACGCCAGAGTCGACCCTGCTTAGCTTCCGAGATCTGACGGGATCAAGATTGCCTCCTGGGCTTTTTGGGTTAGGGCAAACTCAAGGTCTTTCTGAGGTTCCGTTCTGCTATAACAAACCAATCCTTTTCGCACTCCCTTGTTGGGCTACCTGTTTGCTGGCTGGCCTAGCTGCCCGCATCACCACCACCACCAGCTATCTGGTATATGTGGTGGGCGACAGTGACTCCAGCTTCCCCCTCCTGCATGGCTCATGTGGGGGTGGAGGTGGTTCTAATTCCCCCCTCCAATGCCCACTTCTTGGCCCACAGGGGTACTCCTTTATGTTCATCTCTTAGGGAGGGATTGAAAAAAACACACCCTTTAATTTACTTTTCACTTCCTTCTGCAAACCTAGGCTCGCCCAGGTCTTGAAAAGAATACCCCTATCTGAACCTAGCCCCATTCTCTGGGTTTTTCTATCTATATGGGGCTAGGTTCAGAAAATGTACCCATTCTACATGCTGGGATATTTGGAACTGCTGATACTGTAGGACACTCGTGTTTTTCTAGAGCAAAGTTTGAGCCCAGTGGGATCTTAAAGACCAACAAAGTTTAATTCTGGGTATAAGCTTTCGTGTTGGTCTTAAAGGTGCCACTGGACCCCAATTTTGATCTGCCGCTTCAGACCTAAAACGGCAGACCCACCTGAATCTATCTTCGTGTTTTTCTAGAATGTCTTTAAGTAAAAGAACAAATACCTAAGGCTCCGGCGGAGTAAATGATTACAGGAGGCAGAGCAGAGCTTTCAGAGGGTGAGGAATTGCTTAGTGATCCTTGATATGAGGATGAGTGTGTCTCTAAGTCGCCACTGACTTATGCTGACCCCAGAAAGGGGCTGTCAAGGCAACTGAGAAGCAAAGACGGTTTGCCAGTTGGTGTCGTGGTGAAGTCCCTGGACTCTAATCTGGGAGAGCTGGGTTTGATTCCCCACTCCTCCTCTTGCAGCCAGCTGGATGACCCTGGGCAAGTCATAGTTCTGTCAGAGCTGTTCTCTCAAGGACAGTTCTGAAAAGAGCTCTCTCAGCCCCACCTACCTCACAGGATGTCTGTTGTAGGGAGAGGAAGGGAAAGGAGTCTGTAAGCTGCTCTGAGACTCCAAGTGAAGGGCGGGGTACGAATCCAATCTCTTCTTCTCTTCTTCTTCTATCAACTGTGTGAGGTCAATTAGGCAAAGAGAGAACGACTGGACTAAGGTCACCCAAATGTTTCATGGGGAGGGCAGCAAGGAAGGAGCTAGAAAAGATTCTTCAGGGAAATGTCACTGGTGAGCAAGATCAAGCTGATTTATGCATAGTTTCCCCCATTACTATATACAGGTGTGCAGGGCTTTTTTTGTAGAAAAAGCCCAGCAGGAACTCGTTAGCATAGTAGGCCACACCCAACAGCAGAAATTCATTAGCATATTAGGCAACACCCCCCCCCCGACAGCACAGCTTATTAGCATATTAGGCCACCCCCCCATGTTACCAGATGTGTGGTCATCCAGCCACACCCACCTTTTGCTGCTTATTCTGTTTACCTTGTTTGTTGTCAAAACCCAGGGCTTTTTTTGGAGCAGGAACTCCTTTGCATGTTAGACCACACACCCCTCATGTAGCCAATCCTAATGGGTTTCTGCTGTTGGGTGTGGCCTATTATGCTAAAGAGTTCCTGCTGGGTGTGGCCAACTCGGGAGCCAGCCGGAACTCCGTTCCTGTGCCTTCCTGCCCCAAAATAGCCCTGCAGGAGTGAAATTTGGACAATGAAGAAAGCTCACAGGAAGATTCATTTGGAATGTGGTGTTGGAGGAGAGTTTTATGGATACCATGGGCTGGCAAAAAGACAGATAAGTGGAGTCTTGATGAAATCTAGCCTGAACTCTTCCCTAGAAACTAAAATGCTGAAACTGAGGCTATCCTAGTTTGGTCACATGATGAGAGGACAAGAATCACTGCAACCCCCCCCCCGGATAGTCCAGGCAAGCCCGATTTCGTCAGATCTTGGCAGGGTCGACTCTGGCAAGTACTTGTGTTATGTGGAAGTGATCGGACAAATGTCAAGCAGGAAAGACCTCACATGGGAAAATCAATCAAGGCTGGTTTATTGAAGCGTAATTTGCCAAAAATACGGGGGGGGCAAGGATAGGCAGTCTACCCATTTGCCTCCAAAAGTCTGTGATGCAGCACAGCTCAATTTAAAGCAGCCCCCCCACACCTCTATGGCTGGGCCACCCATAAGGGGTGGTCCCCCTCACAGTCTGGCTATCAAATTCCCTAAACCTGGTAACCAGGCTTTTACGCGCATAGAGGAATGTCGTTCAAGCCGTTCCTAGTCCCCCCCTTTCTCTCCCCCTTTCTCCTCTCTTGTGTGTGTGTGTGTATTTCAGCAGGCTCTTATCTTGGCTGTTAGTAAGCTAAGCTATTCCTTTGTCTGAGGCTCTGTTTTCCATGGCCTTGGCTACCTTATCTAGTCCCAAGCGAGTGAAGTTCCCAAGCTGTCTTCTATTTTATGCTTGCACAAGCTTTTCTGCTAATATATTTTGCTAACACATTTTGATAGTTCAGAACATTGATTCTTCCCCTTTCACTTGGATGGCAGACTTCCCTGGAATACCAGAGGTAGGAGGTGGGGGCAGGCTGTACTCAGCCACTTCCTTGAATATCCTCCAGGCCAGGGGCGGATTAAGGCTCACTGGTGCCCTAAGCACTGACCGATCTTGGTGCCCCACTCTTGGTGCCCTAAGCACTGACCAATCTTGGTGCCCCCCTCTTAGTACCCTAAGCACTGACCCGTGTTGGTGCCCCCCCCATTGAAATGATGGTCATGACAACTGAATTTGGCTCCATCATTTTAGTTTTTGAACACATGCATTTTACTTTCAAACATAGCCCTATGACACTGCACCTTGCCAACAAAAAATAGGAGATAACCCCTAGGGTGCACCATGATCCATTTGCACTAGTTTTATCAATTTTTTTTTTTTTACAAATCTTCATTCGTGTTTTTTTTTTCTTTTCACCTTTTTCCCAACTTTGTGGTGCCCCCTTTGGCCCTGGTGCCCTAAGCATGTACTTAGTCAGCTTAATGGGGTAATCTGGCACTACTCCAGGCCCCCAGAAGGGGTCAGTCACCAGAGGTTGCCATGACTTCCAGGTGTAGACACACACACACACACATATTAAAAATGCCAAAAAATTAAAAAAGACAAGTAATTGGGAAAGGCAGAGTCCAGTGGCACCTTTAAGACCAACAAAGTTTTATTCAAGGTGTGAGTTTTCGTGTGCATGCACACTTCCTCAGATGGAATTACTTTATCATGGTTGTATATATAGGCCGAGCGCCGAAGAATAGATTCTTTTGAACTATGGTGCTGGAGAAGACTCTTGGGAGTCCCTTGGACTGCAAGGAGATCAAATCATTCAATCCTAAAAGAAATCAACCCTGACTGTTCCCTGGAAGGCCAGATCCTGAAGCTGAAGCTCAAATACTTTGGCCACCAAATGAGAAGGGAGCCCTCACTGGAGAAGGCCCTGATGCTGGGAAAGATTGAAGGTCAAAGAAGAAGGGGACGGCAAAGGATGAGAGGGTTAGACAGTGTCATCGATGCAACGAACATGAAATTGAGCAAACTTCAGTGGACAGCGGAAGACAGGAGGGCCTGGCGTAATCTGGTCCATGGGGTCGCGAAGAGTCGGACTCGACTGTGCGACTGAACAACAACAACCTATATAGGAGTGGTGGTTTGTTAAATTAGCGTGCAAAATAATGAGGACACTTTTTTTTAACAGATCAAAAGAATGACAAGCTTAATTCCTGGTTATCATCTGTTTCGGTTCAGCGGGGAAAGGCAGTTAATGCTAGGAATCTTGAAGGCAGCAGGAAAAGAGGAATTAACCCAACATGAGATGGACTGACTCTATACAGGGAGCAAAGGCTCTCAGCTTGGAAGATCCGAACAAGGTTGTTGACGATAAGACGCTTTGGGGAATCATTAATTCATGGGGTCTCCATAAGTCGAAAGCAGCCTGCTCAACTAGCTTATGGTTCCCATAGTTTGAAAAGCAAAAAAAGAGGAGGTATTTCCCCACTACTTCAAATAAGTGATCACTAGGACAAATCTCATTTTAAATCCTCCTACTATTTAAGCGGTGAACATTGCTACAGCCTAGGAATATGTCTAACTTTCCAATCCAAAGAGGACATTTGCATCAGTTTAAAAAAAAAAAGAGCCCAAAAGAGGACGGACACCATAAAAAGAGGACATCTGGGAACCCTAAACTAGCGCCTTCTGCAGCTGTGAACTATGCCTAAACACTGCGCTTTAACAATCCACTCCAGATGACTGTAGCACATTGAGGCAGAGTGGGCACTCCTTCAATGTTTATGAATTGCGATTGGTTGTTCTTCCGACAAACGCATCGGCCAGCCAACCCAAAGGAGCTCTTAATTTCTGCTGACCAATCATATTCAGCTTACTCCTCTCGGTGCCGCCCTGCGGAGAGGCATTCTGGGAGTTGTAGGAGAACGTGGAAGCTGCGCCACCTTTGTGGCCTGTACCACTGAAACAGCTGAGGGGGGCGATCCTAATTTTGTCCATCTTGTATAACTTTTTTTTCCAACACGGACAACACCCACCCAATCTTAAACGTGCTTATGACTGAGCCAAAGCACACCAGGCTTGTTTTTGAAGCTTATCCTTTTGCTCTTGGAGTTGGCAACCTTGTCTTGGTCCCTGCTGGCCCCCCCCCGACCGCCGTTTCCATAGCAACCGAGTGCCTGTTGTCAAGATGGCGGCTGCTGCTGCGCCTTTAGCAGGCCTTTTCCCTCTCTGCAGCGCCTTGTAGCGGCGATGCTGCCCCGCTATGATCTTTCGGGGGCTGCTTTGGGGGCTGCTGGTGCTCTCCGGGGCTCTGGCCCAGAATGGGAATCCCGGTGGGTGAAGGCGGGCGAAGGAGCTGCCCCTTTCTTTGCTTCCTGTCCCTTTCATAACCCTGGGACTGGCAGAAATCCAACAAGTGCAGCTGCTCCCGGCGGTGCATCCCCGTGCCTGGAAGAGCTTAACCTGTTTTATTCCTGCTTGTTGCATTTTATTCTCTGAGAGAAACAGGTAGTAGTTTCTGCTTCGTGGGAGAGACGTCTAGGATTACTTTCCCCGCTCCCCCTGCCTTTAACAGCCACGAGACAGGCAGAAATCCAGTAGGTGCAGCCTCCCCCCCCCCGTTCTTGCATCTCCACATGGGGCACAAGGCGCAAGAGGCCTGCCAGGGAGGGAAAAGCTGAGGATACTATGCCTGTTCCAAGCAAAAGCACCTCTCGTTTTGTGCCTGCGGTGCTCCTGGACATGTAAACGATTGAGTTGCAAGATGGATGGGTGGGATTCATTTTTGACTAGCTTAGTTTCCAGAGGGAAGTAAGGGGGACTTATGATTTGGGGTATTTTTGGACAGAATGTAGGCTGTTTCTTAAGGAAAGATGGTAAAGGTAAAGGTTTCCCTTGCTCGAATTCGACTCTAGGGTTGCGGTGCTCATCTCCCGTTCCAAGCAGAAGAGCCAGCGCTGTCCGAAGACGTTTCTGTGGTCATGTGGCTGGCATGACTAAACACCATGGCACAGAGAATGCTGTTACCTTCCCACCAAAGTGGTACCTATTTATCTACGTTGGCAGGAGCTGGAACCAGAGACGGGAGCTCACGTCATGCGGCACTCGGGTCTTGAACTGCTGAACTACCGACCTTCCAAGCCAGCATAGTTCAGTGTCTTAACCACTTGAGCCATTGCAGCTCCAGGGAAAGATGGTGCTTGTGCTTGTGAATAAAATCCAGTATGATGCTCCAGAAATTCTGCACAATTTCATATTTCGGTTGTACACGGCAGGGACGAATGCCATGTCCCTTGCATCTTCTATCAGTTTGCTTCAGGTGCTGTTAAATGTTGAGCTCTGTGGGCATGTGGAATTACAGATGCTGGGCCTTACTGCCCATAACTCTTGAGTTATCATGCGGAACAGACAATAAAAGAAATACCTTGTCTTCTCAAATGTTTTCCCAAACCAGACCATTGCTGTAACTCTGAAAGCAGAAAAGGAATTGGGGAGGAGCTTCCAGTCAGAGTGGGCTCTATTTCTAGCATGGGTCTGAAATGAAAATGTATGAGGCCAAACTATGCTTTGTATAGTGGTGTGCGTTTGAAACCTAATAGCCGTTTGTTCTTTCAGGTTTTCAGCCTTCGTTTATCTACATGTCTGGGTCCATGGTCACTGCCTCTTTGGCTGGAAGCCCGGCAGATGTTTTTTCTCTTTCTGTCGCAGACAGTGAAACAGGTAAGATTGCTTAGAAACCATTTTTGAAAAAGATTTTCATGCTATTAAATATGGGTGGAAGTGGTTCAATTGCTTTTTTACCTCAAAGATCACTTATTTATTTAGAAAAATGTTTATGCCGCTGCTTCAGGAACCTGAGGCGGCGTACAAAAAAAAGTTAAAAAACAAAACACTGAAAGATATAAATTAAAATCTGGCATTTAACAAGCCCGATTCCAGCATCAAACAGAGAAAATAAAAGCAGACTACAAGTAATCAAAAATAACTTGATTCCTGGGCTAAAATAGTGTTAGAAATCAACCCCTTAATTAAAGCCTGGGTAAAAAGATGTGTTTCAGTCTGGCGCCTAAACAAAAGTAAAGTAGGTACCAGGTGAGCCTCGAGGGGGGTGGGTAGTCCAAAGATGAGGTGCCACCACAGACAATGCCCTGTCCCTATTTTATTTGTTTATTTATTAGCTTAGATTTACTAGCTGCGGTGGCTCAAGTGGTTAAGACACTGAACTGCAGGCTGTGGAAGGTCAGTAGTTCAGCAGTTCGAGACCCGGGTGCCGCAAGACGGAGTGAGCTCCCGTCTCTAGTTCCAACTCCTGCCAACCTAGCAGTTCGAAAGCAAGAAATTGCAAGTAGATAAATAGGTACCACTTCGGTGGGAAGGTAACAGCGTTCCATGCGCCTTGGTGTTTAGTCATGCCGGCCACATGACCACGGAAACATCTTCGGACAGCGCTGGCTCTTCGGCTTTGAAACAGAGATGAGCACCGCAACCCTAGAGTCGGATTTGACTGGCTTTTGAGCAAGGGCACCTTTACCTTTACCTTTACAGGTAGGGCTGAGGGTGGCATGCAACAAAATAATATACAAAATTCTTTAAATTAAAATCAGGATTAAAAACAGCTAAAATAGATAAAAACAATATACGTATACTAGATGGCAGGAGAGAAAAAAATTCAGCTCCCCAGCCTCCTTGGGGGAAGGGGTTACGAGGGATGGGGAAGTATGTGAGGCACCACCTGTCACGCCTCTGAAGGCCAGATCAGAGAAAGCAGGGCTTGAAGGCAAATCTTAACTGATGGGCTGGATAGTATGGGAAGAGACAGTCCTTCAGGTACCCTGTCCCCAAACTGTTTAGGGCTTCAAAGGTGAGAAACGGTGCTTTGAATTATGCCTAGAAACAGCCAGTACGTATTTTTCAGCACTGGGGTGAGATGATCCCTGTATCCCACCCCTGACAGTCGCCTGGCAGCCGCTAGTTGGATGAACTAAGGTTTCGGGCCTGTTTCCCAAGGCAGCCTGACATAAAGGGTATGACAGTAACCTGATCTGGATCACTGTGGCCAGACCACACTGTTCAAGGAACAGCCGTGGTCATTGTGTCAGCAGAAGCTGAGAAGAGGCACGTCCTGCCGCAGAGGAGAACTGGGCCTCCAAATGTAGCAGGGACCCAGCATTGCCCTCCATGACACTGTCTTCAAGCAGTTTTGTCAGTAACCAGCAGCCCCCTTGTCTTGTCTAGAATGAGCTTTAGTTTATTGGCCTTCTCACTGCCATCTCCGGGCATTTATTCAGGGCTTCCACAGACTCGTGTGTGTGTGTGTGTGTGATCCAATGGCAAAGACGGAAGCCTTCCCTGATGCTAATATCTCCTAGTTACCACTTGGGTGAAGGCTTGAGAGAAGATAATGGATTTAAAAGCATTCCTCGTTTGATCTTTGCTTTCTTTTAGGAATGTTACCTCCCGAAGACTGTAGTGGAAGAAACAGAACTGGGGACTGGTGTCTGAATGTCACATCTCAAGGGGTGAGTAAAATATGGGTCTCTCTCTGCAGGTTAAGCCGCCCTGAGCCTACCCCAGCGGGGAGGGCGGGATATTAAATAAATAAATAAAATATGTGTTGTTGGAGGCTTTCATTAGTTGCTGTAGATTTTCTGGGTTGTGTGGCCGTGGTGTTGGCATTGTAGGACCTGACGTTTCGCCACTAGCTGTGACTGGCATCCTCAGAGGTATAACACAGAAAGATGGAGTACTCTCTGTGTCAAGGTGAGCTGAAAAATGGTAGGCAGGTAATTTATATCTTCTCAGGGAGGTGGGGTAGGGCTGAGTCATTACCTTGTAGGAGTTCCCCAGACTATGAACATGCTAATGGAGGAGCTTTCCTGAGGAGGTTCTTTTGTCCATGGATTGTATCCTGCGGAGGTTTTCTATTTCTTGAGGAGGTTCTTTTGTGTGTAGAATGGCTATAGAAACTCTAATCTTATCTGTAGTACTGTTGTCAGCTGCAGAGCATTTGGTGTTTTTCAGGACAGGAAACCATGCCCTATTTATTTTTAAATTCTTATTTATTTTTAAACTAATGACTCAGACAAACAGGCAGTCCCATTTATAATTCCAAATAACTCTTCTTGCCGTTGCTGGAGACCCTGCAGCCCTTTGCTTGCCTCATTGCCACAAGACGTCAGATGTTTTGACATTAAGAACGCATTTGAGTGCGTAATATGCTCTTCAGAATGCTGCTGTTGCAATGTAGAAAGGAAAACAAATCCCTCTGCAAAAGCAAATTCCTGTATTACAGACAGCAGAAGAGACACTGGCAGGCGTTGAAGGTCGTTTCCAACAAAGTGGCGCTGAAATCCGCATGATGCTTAGGACGGGCCTAACCTGCCATCAAACGGTTTTCTTTCAGAATGTTTCCACGGTGACTGTGCTCTTGACCAGGAATCTGTATCTCTGCACTCCTAACCGCACCGGCTGTTGCACGGAGGCCCTCTGCTTGGTCACGGCTCTGCAGGTTTCTGCGTGTCGAGATTCCATGGTGGTGGCTCGTCTTTTGATCCAAGCGGAGATCTACGCCAACTCATCCTCAGGGAACGGGACGGGAAAAGTAGAAACATTCGGTATTTGGATCTCTTGAGCTTTACTTGGGCTTGTCTGTGTTTTCCGCATGGTGGCTGTGCACCGCGGGAGTCTGTGGGTTTGGACCTGATGTTCTTCATTAGGATAAGGTGGTGGAATGGGCATGTACCACCCTTTCCTCCCCCTTCTGCATGCCCTTGGCCTGCCTCACACTCATGTGAGCATACGAAGCTGCCTTATACCAAATCAGACCATCGGTCCATCAAAGTCAGTATTGTCTAGTCAAACTGGCAGCGGCTCTCCAAGGTCTCAGGCAGAGGTCTTTCACATCACCTCCTACCTGGTCCTTTTAGCTGGAGATGCCGGGAATTGAACCCAGGACCTTCTGCATGCCAAGCAGAGGCTCTGCCACTGAGCCACGGCCCCTCCCTCTCCTCTCCTGTTGTCCCATGTTGCTTCATAGACTAACTGGATCAGCTTCGAATTAGGGAATTTCAGTCCCTAAGTCCTTCTTTTCTGTGTAAACCAGACAATGCAACGATAATCCCCAATCAAGTGTATCAGCCGCTGGGCTCTTGTCCTTGCAATCTGACTGCCGGCGCATGTGATATCCGTTGCTGCTGTGACCAGGTATTAATTCTATACTTCAGTATTTAAAGTAGGGTTTAAAGCATGCTTTGTAATAGACCTTATTTTAAAAAATATTAAGCATCCCTTAGGGATACTCAGGCAATAATGTATTAGAGAACTGTGCTGTTGACTTTTGCCCCATAGCCTTTGGGAAAGGAGCAAGGCACTTTAATACAGATAAAGGGCTTAAAACGTTAGTACTATGCCCTAATAAACCGGTATCTGGAAATACCGTTCTGCAGGGCCTGCAAGATGGAGCTCTTCCAGCAGGCTTTCAACTAGGAGCCGCCCACCACTGCCACCAACTATTATTGCTAGTGACATCTATGGTGGAGGGCTGGCCCTGTATGGAGATCGAGCCACGGCATTGTGGGAGGCTGGAATACCACTGAATCGGGATTTTAGAACTATATTCTCTGGCATGCCACTGAATTTACTGAAGGAACGACCACTGTTGCGAGCATTAATTTGTTAATTGTTTATTGTATTGATTGTTTTAATTTGCTTTTAAATGTTTTATGCTGATTTGGCACATGTTACCGATAACTTGTGAGCTTCCCTGAGCCCGTTTGCGGGGAGGGCGGGGTATAAATGCAGTAAATAAGTAAATAAATACGTAAAAGTACCAATGATGGGGGCAAGGAGAGCCACCTCCCAACTGTCACTCCACCTGCCCCCTTGTGTCTTTGGTCCTTTCCGCACTTGGATCTCAGCCCTGGTTTTATCAGAGTTCAACTCGTGACGCAATACCCTTGCATTTATCCCTGTTATCAGCGTCCGTTTATCCCAGGACAAGCGTGGGATGAAACCGGGTTGACCTCAGTGTAATGTGGAAACAAAAAATACCCCAAGTTAATTACAGGGGTGAAATCAAATATAGTGTAGAATGTAAAAATACCCCAAGTTAATTAAAGGGGTGAACTTGAGTGTCGTGTAGAGTGTAAATTTGGGGACAGGGTTGAACCAGGATTTAAGGTCTAGTGCAGAAAGGACCGTTGTTAAGCACGTGTCGGCTTTGTTCTTGATGCTTCTCATTCTTTTGAGACTGGCAACAGGTTCTGCTCGGCTCTGTTGTGTCGTTAATCCCTTTGTGTGTGTGTGTTTTTCCTTTTAAAGGAATGTACGCCAGAGATGAAGCAGTTGTTCAGCGGGTCGTGTTTTCGTGGCATATTCGGCGGGGACGTCAACCCACCTTTTGACCAGCTGTGCTCCGTCCAAACTGGGATCCACACCCCAGACTGGTTTCCCTTCTTATGTGTGCAGTCTTCCCTGAACAATACACCTTTCCTGGGTTATTTTTACCATGGCTCTACGTAAGTATGGCAGCTCGTCTGGGACAAGTGTGCGGGCCTGTGGCTTTGAGTTTTAACTGTGCAGCAGCAGCAGCAGTACGATTTCTTATTCCCACTCCAGAGCTGGAATGCTCATTTAGGAATATGAATACAAGTCTTATATCTTTATCTTATCTGGGGCTTGCAATGACCTTCCGCCTATTTTTTTTTTTAAATGATCAGAGCAACTCAGCTTCAGGATTCCTATAGCATCAGTTGCTCCCATAGGAACTACCGCAGTCCCATCCATCATTTTAATTTTTTCACCAGAGGCTGTGCATTCCCCTCCGTTTGGTGACCAAACAGGGTTTTGTGGGTTTTTTGCTTTCAATTAACAGTTTATCAAGCATTAACAAACAGGCAACATACACACATTGTGTTTGAATAGATTAGTATACATCCAGTTCGTAATATAAAATAAAACCCATATGTACGAGATCACTGGGTAGGTAAACGATACTCAGACTATCTGACCTATATTGAGTTATACCTGTGTAATCGCATAGTAAGACATAGAAAACATTATATTCCAGGATCAACCACCAATCGGGGAATTTCCCCTTGAGATAACAAGTATTCTAGAATAGGTAACTGTATGGAGGAAAAGTAGGACTCTCTAAAGGGCTTAAGAATGCTATTCAGATTATCTGTGAGCTTCGCCATGATGTACAATTTCCATAGTTTTTGATGCCACTGTGAAATTGTAGGGGATTGTGAAGATTTCCAGGCTAAGGCAGTAGTATTTCTTGCTGCGTATATTATTATAGATAACCTTTCTCTAAGAACGTATGAGCATGTAAAGTGTTTCCAGTCTCCTAAGAGCAAATGTTCTGGCATAAGATTAAGGTCTAGACTCATAATGGATTTATCCTTTATTATAAATATATGGAGCAGAGGACCATCAGTCGCTATTAGCCACAAGGTATAGATAGGGACTCTGGGGCAAGTGATGCTCTGTATTCTTGGTGCTTGGGGGGTCAACAGTGGGAGGGCTTCTAGTATCCTAGCCCCACTGGTGGACCTCCTGAGGGCACCTGGTATTTTTGGCCACTGTGTGAGCAGAGTGTTGGACTGGCATGGGCCATTGGCCTGACCCAACATTGGCTTCTCTTATGTTCTTATGTTAGTATATATTCCCAGAAAGGGGCAATTTTAGGGCAGGAGATTCACCCATGAAGGTAAGTACCTACATCTCCACAAGTTTTCCCAGCATTTTGGGTAAGATGCTTTGGGGTGTGAGCTAATTTTTTTAGGGGTGTGATACCCGCACATCTATAATTTTGGAGCGGTACGGAGAGGAGGCCCAAGTGGAGGACTGAGTATCATCTGGTATTTCACAGCTATGGAATTCTTTTGGGGCAAGACTTAAAGATTTTATTTTTATTTTTTTAAAAAAGTTTGGATTGGGAGGAAATGGGGGATGAGGACAGCATCGTAGCTGTCTCTTCCATCGGGTCTGTTTCTCCCTTCTGCCTCCGCCGTTTACAATGTTACATGCTTTGCAGCTTCTGGATCTGTCTAAAGTTAACTCTTTATGTATTTCACGAGCGTGCTTTGAAAATGTATCAGCAGCACATCCTCCGAAGCATCTTCATTTAAGGTTCCATTTCAAGCCACCCCTGGGACACCTCTTGGCGGTTACAAACAGGGAGACCCAATTGTGACCGCAGAAAACGAGTATTTTGCAGTTCCTCAGGTAATAAGGGCCTCTTTTGCGTGAACAATCCCTCTGCCTCTTTGGGCAGGCTTGCTTTTAAATGGGGAGGGGAGAGAAGCTGCACGGAGATAAGTTTGCCAAATCGATTCAATTGCAGCCCTTCCTTGCTGGGCAGTGTGCAAGGGATGCCCCCGTCGCGTTCCTTCAGGATTTTGCCGTTGAGTGTCTGGCTACTTGCGAGGATGGGCGCAGCCTGCTTCCCAGTGTGGCCATAAACACCGGCACGGGAGGTATGTAGCGTTTGATGAGAAAGACAAGGGTGGCTGGACTGCTGGGAGGGGTTCTGTGATATTTTCAGGTGCAGTAAAGCTGCCTTACACTGAATCAGAGGTCCTTGGTCCATTAAGGTCAGTATTGTCTACTCAGACTGGCATGGCAGCTTCGTCCAGAGGTCATTCTGCTGAGGTCTTGTCTATATCACCTACTACCTGGTCGCTGCTTTCAACTGGAGATCCCAGGGATTGAACCTAGAGGCCTTCGGCATGCCAAACAGATGCTCTGCCAGTGAGCCCCAGCACAGACGGCCGTGCTTGCACGTTTGAGGCACCGTCCCTTGAAGTTGTCATACTGAATGTTTTATGCACTTACATAAGCAAAAAATGGGCACCATATGTACCAAAGGCTGCTAGCTTAAGATGGCTTTTCAAAAAGGATCAGACACGTTTATGGAGCAGAGGTGCATCATTGTCTTTTAGGAGGAGGAGGAGGAGGAGGAGATTGGATTTGTACCCCGCCCTTCACTCGGAGTCTCAGAGCGGCTTACAAACTCCTTTCCCTCCCCCTCCCCACAACAGACACCCTGTGAGGCAGGTGGGGCTGAGAGAACTCTTTCAAGGACTGCTCTTGAGAGAACAGCTCTGAAAGAACTTATCACTGACCCAAGGTTACAGCTGCTTGTGGAGGGAGTGGGGAATCAAACCCGATTCTCCCAGATTAGAGTTCGCACACTTAACCACTACACCGAACTAATCTAATTAGGATTTCCATGCTGAGGGATAGCATTCATCGGCATACGAGTTTCAGGAGAGCCACAAGAAAAGCTGTTGGCCTCTGCCCTCTTGCTTTGGGGGCCTTTTGGAGGTACCTTATCAGCCACCATATGAAATGGGATGTTGGATGAGTGGTCTGATCCAGCAGGACACTTTTTATTTTATTAACAGCAGATAAATAGCCCTGGGGTTTTGCAGGGAAGTCCAACAATCAAGGTGTAAAAGAGGAAACCAAGAGAGGAGGTTGCAGTCATCCAAGTGGGAGGTGGCTGCACCGTGAAGCAGAGGACAGCCAACACGACAGAGAGGAACAATGAGATCTGAGACTGGTAGCATCTTAGAGACAAATAGGATTTTGGGGCGTGTGAGCTTTCGAGAATCAAAGACCCCTTCCTCAGAGTGGCCCTATGCTTTTTTTTTTTAACTTTAGTTGTCTCTAAGAGAGAAACAAGACAAGAAAAGAACAGGTCTGGCTGCATTTCAGAATTGTGTTAGATTTAGGTTGGGTTTAGGCTAAGAGCTTGCCATGGATGTACCTGCTGAGTATGCGGGCAGCCCTCAGAACACCACTGACTTATTGAAGGCTTAGATGGGGCTGCATTTAGTGTCCGTATCCTGCCTCTTCACCTGAATAGGTACTGGATGTAAAAAGCCGCAGGAAGTCGGCAGCTGCACAAATTTCCGCCTGTAGTCCCCAGTGCGGGAGAATCGTGCTTCCGTATGTGGGACCCCTTGTTGGAATGAGGCATGTTTTTG
The DNA here is from genome assembly GCA_029375565.1 of Gekko gecko. Taxonomy (NCBI): domain Eukaryota; kingdom Metazoa; phylum Chordata; class Lepidosauria; order Squamata; family Gekkonidae; genus Gekko; species Gekko gecko. Next base: position 72,896,421 of record JAPDNY010000012.1, on the reverse strand, counting down.
TTGTTTCAGTGCAAGTCGTTTTGTTTTGCATTCCCAATTTTTGCTCTTCTCAGATCACATCCATCCACTTGTGACCTATGAGAAGACGACAACCAATGCAGGAAGCTGTGCCGGCGATGGTAAATATGTGGTTAATATCACTATAGGTGTAAAAATATTCCCAAATGCATAAAACTGTACATTCCATAGGAACCCTGTCTTGTTTTCAGCATGTGAAAATGTGACGTTTGCAGAAGATTATACGATCGTATGGGAAGGCAGGAGGATAATAGAAGTGAAGGTCTCCATCTATTTTGGAGAGATCTGCCCAGAAGGTACCTTTGTACGTCTTATGCATGCTTACGCAGATTTCTTTTTTCTAGCATGTACATTTTATTTCCCTGACCTGGATGGCCCAGGCTAGCCCGATCTCATCAGATCTCGGAAGCTAAGCAGGGTCGGCCCTGGTTAGTACTTGGATGGGAGACCACCAAGGAAGTCCAGGGCTGGGACGCAGAGGCAGGCAAGGGCAAAACCACCTCTGAAAGTCTCTCGCCTTGAAAATGTACAGGGTTGCCGTAAATGAGCTGCGACTTGACAGCACTTCACATACACACACACGCTTTAGCGAAACGAAGTTTTGAAATTATCAGTCAAATCGTTCATTCAGTGGGGTTACAGGACTTGTCGATGCTACAAAGTTCACAGATGAGCGCACGCATGATGGTAGCGGGGATTGCAAAAGCAACGGAAATGGTGCCCCTCTTCTTATTAAACACTGACAGCATTTTTTTCCCCACCAGACACCCTGAGGCAGAGGTTCAATGTGACCTTTGTGAGCGTGAATGCTACTACCACGGAAGAATTGTCCGGGAACCCAGGTGAAATCTCTTGTTGGCTCATAGACTGAAATGCCGTATCGATGGTCAGCAGTTTCCCCCCCTTGATTTTTTTGTAATATCAGCATCTGCTGCCTCTTGTGCTGCTCAGTTGTTCCCTGCTGCATTTGCTAGTTAAGGTGTGAACTGTCCTCTTCAGTTTTAACTGGAATCCAGAACACCCCCTAGAATGTCTTTGTGGGAACTCCGATACAGTCTCTTGACAGCATTGCTTGTTGGAAGCGATGAACTTCTGTACAATAAACATATGGATAAACATACGGAGCAGAAGTCCATCAGTGGCTATTAGCCACAGGGTATAGATGGGAACTCTCAGTCTGGGGCAGGTGCTGCACTCTATTGTTGGTGCTGGAGGGGGCAGCAGTGGGAGGGCTTCTAGTGTCCTGGCTCCACTGCTGGACCTCCTGATAGCACGTGGTATTTTTGGCCACTGTGTGACAGTGTTGGACTAGATGGGCCATTGGCCTGATTCAACATTGGCTTCTCTCATGTTCTGATGTTCTTACAATCCCACACAATATCCCCCTTTGTTTAATCAGGTTATCAAGTTGGAAAACCAGTCAGAGCCACAAGCCTGAATTCGTCCGTTACCGCTTTAAACCTCTTGAAGTCAGGTACAACATTTCTTTACACTGACTATTAGATATTGCCGTTTAAATGCTTCAGAGTAAGGCTGACTACTGCCGCAGTAATTTTAGTCTTCTGTTTCTTTGTCTGGGCAAGGTGACACCATATGGCTAGCAGCAAGGTATGGTTTATTAAGTGCAGCTTTAAAATGATGCGGCCTAACCTTTACCCATGCGGCCTATGAAGAATAAAGGGGTAATTAGAACAGAAGGTTTTCCTGCATTTTCTTCAGGCACTGGTTTATTTTTTTATTTGATTTATTTGATTTTTATCCCGCCCTCCCCGCCAAGGTGGGCTCGGGGCGGCTTACAACATGTATGCAATATAGTAAGACACACAGTATTTAAAACAGATAAAACAGTTAAAACCATCACAGTTTCAAAGTGCTAGCAGGCACAGGTAATAGGCGATGTCGGTGTTCTTTCGGCATCCGGACAACAAGCACCACCATTGTCCAGGTCCTTGCCAGGCTATTAGATGTTGATTTTGCACTGACAATATCAGTGTAATATTGGGGCTGGGGACACGATGTTAGCAGTGGCACCCTAATTGAAAGCCTGGTGGAAGAGCTCCGTTTTACAGGCCCTGCGGAGCCTGTAAAACTTGCGTCCTTCCTTTCTGCTTTACAATGGCCACGGAGGTGGCTAACGATTAAAAACATGCATAATAAAATAACATTGCAAAACTATTAAAATCACCACACATCGTTAAAACACTTAAAAACAGTTAAACTACATACAGTTGTTGTTGTTCAGTCGCACAGTCGAATCCGACTCTTCGCGACCCCTGGGACCAGATCACGCCAGGACCTCCTGTCTTTCGCTGTCCGCTGAAGTTTGCTCAATTTCACGTCGTCCGAACCCTCTCATCCTTTGCCGTCCCCTTCTTCTTTGACCTTCAATCTTTCCCAGCATCAGGGTCTTCTCCAGTGAATGCTCCCTTCTCCTTTGGTGGCCAAAGTATTTGAGCTTCAACTTCAGGATCTGGCCTTCCAGGGAACAGTCAGGGTTGATTTCTTGTAGGATTGACTGATTTGATTTCCTTGCAGTCCAAGGGACTCTCAAGAGTCTTCTCCAGCACCATAGTTCAAAAGAATCTATTCTTCGGCGCTCGGCCTTCCTTATAGTCCAACTCTCGCAGCCATACATTACTATGGGGAATACCATTGCTTTGACCATGCGGACTTTTGTTGGCAAGGTGATGTCTCTGCTTTTTATCATGCTGTTTAGGTTTGCCATCGCTTTCCTCCCAAGGAGCAGGCGTCTTTTAATTTCATACAGAACAGAGTTTAAATACACACAAACGTTCTTTCTTCAGTGGATGCAGGAGAGAAAAGCTTGAGTATTTAAAACTTCTCCCAACATGAGAATATTGTTTTAGATCTCTGTTAAGCTGCATTACAACCACTCAGTCACCTCAAGTGGGGCAGCAAAAACTGGATTAAACCCCTCCCAGTATAATGGTTATGTTGGATTAATGGAACGAAGTCCTATTTAGGTGTCGTTATTGTTCACTAGGGGGCACCATGGTGGCTCAGAGGTTAAGATGCTGAGCTGCAGATCAGAAGATCTGTAGTTTGGCAGTTCGAGACCCGAGCGCCACATGACGGAGTGAGCTTCCGTCCCTGGCCCCAGCTCCTGCCAACCTAGCAGTTTGAAAGCAAGAAATTGCAAGTAGAAGAAGAAGATTGGATTTATACCCCGCCGTTCACTCGGAGTCTCAGAGCGGCTTACAAACTCCTTTCCCTTCCCCTCCCCACAACAGACACCCTGTGAAGTAGGTGGGGCTGAGAAGAGCTCTTTCAAGAACAGCTCTGACAGAACTATGGCTTGCCCAAGGTCATCTAGCAGCTGCAAGTGGAGGGAGAATCAAACCTGGTTCTCCCAGATTAAAGTCCCCACACTTAATCACTACACCAAACTAGCTCCTAGATAAATAGATAAATAGCTACCACTTCTGTGGGAAGGTAACAATGTTCCATGTGCCTCAGCGTTGAGTCATGGCGGCCACATGGCCATGGAAACGTCTTTGGACAGTGCTGGCTCTTCAGGTTGGAAACTGAGATGAGCATCGCCCCCTAGAGTTGGATTCAATTGGCTTCCGAGCAAGGGAAACCTTTAACTTTTACCTTTTTATTGTCCACTTTAGTATTGTTATTAAATATTGTATGTAAAACTGCAAGCTAGAAGAGAACAGGCTGATTTCAAAGTTTTCTCAAGCAGATGTCTTTATATAGATGGCGGCGGTCTGTGCGTGTCGGAAGGTCTCCCTCGCATTTTGTTTGGACTGAATGCAGTTTCTGGATGCCTTTTAGAAGTTGACCTCAGGGAGAACTGCAGTCAGTTAAGGTGAGCTGTGGCAACTTCTCTTTCCTAGTTTGTGGCACTTTTTTGGTATTTTTTTGTATTTTTCATATGTGTGTTTGTGCATGCGTGCGCGCACCTGGAAGCAGGGCCGGCCTCAGGTTCTTTCCCCCACTAGGCGAGGATACCTTATGGCGCCCCCACTAGGTGAGGATACCTTCTGGGCCCCCCCACTAGTTGGAATCACCCTTGGCGGAACCCGGCCAGTCCACGGTGGGAAACGACCCCAATGTGTCGGGAGGGAGTCCTGTGTCTCCAGGCCGGGGGTGGGAGGGGAGGAGCTAACCCACTGTCCCTTCCAAAGTGCTTGGCTGCCTGAAGCCTCCCTTGGACCCATGGATGGTGCTCCACTGGGCCAGGACCTCCTGCTGCCAGCCGGGCCATGGTTTGTGACCCCTCCCCACAGGACGGAAGGAGCAGCAAAAATCTCGCTTCTGTGGCCTGGAGCTTCACCCCGCAGAACTGCGGCGCCGGGACTTGGGAGCCGCCTCTGTCTCCTGCCCTTCGGAAAGCCTTTCGCCGGTAGGCGCACCCAGAAAAGCGCCTCTCTCTCTCCAGCGCCGGGTGGTGTCGTAGGGGATAAAAAGGAGCAGGGCGGAGACCGAGGCAGGCCGCCCTGAGCTCTGGGGACCGACGGCGGAAGACGGGAAAGAAAGATCGGTGCTTTTAGTGGGGGCGGGGCAGCAGGCCAGGTGGCGCCCTTCCATGTGGTGCCGGCGTGGCGCCCCTAGGCAAATGTCTAAAATTTTCTATGGGTGGTCTGGCCCTGCCTGGAAGTCATGACGACCTCTGGTGACTGACCCTAACCCTACTGGGGGCCTGGAGGATATTCAGAGAGGTGCCTGAATAAATTCTGCCCCCAACTTCTGGCTGCTGGTATTTGAAGGCGATCTCCCATCCAAATACTTGCCAGAGTCGACCCTGCTTAGCTTCCGAGATCTGACGAGATTGGGCTTTCCTGGGTTATCCAGGTCAGGGCAGTTTGTGGCCTATTTGAAGGGAGGTTGGAGCTCTGGTCCCCAGACCTGCCGGTAAGAGATCTGCCTCCTTAATGAGTAAGTGGCAAACAGGTCCTTCCTCTCCTTCTGCATTTCACTCCAGGCCAAAGCAGACAAGACACTGGAGGCACCTGGTTTTTGGCCCCTATGTGACACAGAGCATTAGACTGGATCAGCCATTGGTCTGATCCAACATGGCTTCTCTTATGTTCTTATATCTGGGGCAGTGATGCTCTGTCTTCTTGGTGCTTGGGGGGGGGACAACAGTGGGAGGGCTTCTGGAGTTGTGGCCCCACTGTTGGACGTCCTGATGGCCCTTCAGTTTTGGCCACTGTGTGACACAGAGTGTTGGACTGGATGGGCCACTGGCCTGATCCAACATGGCTTCTCTTATGTCTAGTTTCCAAGATTTACAACTGGGGAGCTAGGATGGTGTAGTGGTTGGACTAGGATCTGGGAAATCCAGGTCCGGATCCCCACTCACTCCATGGAAGCCTGCTGGGTGAACCGTGGGCCAGATACACCCTCTTAGCCTAACCTACCCCACAGGGTTGTTGTGAGGATAAAATGGAGAAAAGGAGAATGATGTCAACTGCTTGGGGTCCCCACCGGCAAGAAAGGTGGGGTATAAATAAAGTAAATAAAAGTATCCCCGTGCAGGCAAAGTCACGCTTGTTTCAGCCCCATTGATTCAAGTGGTGTGGTGGTGGTCTTTTTTGCATACTTGTGCCCTTGAAACAAATAAGATTCCCAAACCAAGTGGTTAAAGTTGCCTGTGCTGTGTTCAAAGGATTCCCACTTTGTGTCCTTTCTGCTCTGGTTTCCTGTTTGGGTGGGAGGAGCTCTTATTCCCCCTCCCCCATAAAAGTCTCACAAGTTATGTCTGGGAGTTTCTGCGGTAGAAACGCCACCCTCCCAATGGCACAGTTTCACAGAAATTCTTTCTTCGTCGCGTTCCCCAGGGTCCCAGTAGTAACACGCTCACCTTTTGCAGGGAGAATGTCACGCGCAGACTGAATTCCTTGGTGAAGGCGAACCTGGTGGGGAAAAGAGGCAATTCCAATTCCAGCATCCCAGATGACTGGGTGGAAATCATACGTGAGTAGCAACGCTTCCTAAGCATCAGTTGGTAGGGCTGAAGGCGAAAAGAGAAAGAGTCCAGTAGCACTTTAAAGACTAACCTCTTCAGCAGTGACTCATGAAAGCTCATCCCCCTGCCACAAATCTTGTTAGTTTTTAACATAAGAACATAAGAGAAGCCAGTGTTGATCAGGGCAATGGCCCATTCAGTCCAACACTCTGGTTCACACAGTGGCCAAAAATACCAGATGCCATCAGGAGGTCCACCAGTGGGGCCAGGACACCAGAAGCCCTCCCACTGTTGCCCCACCCTAGTGCATCCCTTGCCCCAGACTGAGAGTTCCTGTCTATACCTGGTGGCTAATAGCCACTGATGGACTTCTGCTCCAGATGCTTATCCAATCCCCTCTTGAAGCCGTCCATGCTTGTAGCTGCCACCACCTCCTGTGGGAGTGAATTCCATGTGTTAATCGCTCTTCGGGTGAAGAAGGACTTCCTTTTATCTGTTCTAACCCGACTGCTCAGGAATGTCATTGAGTGCCCACGAGTTCTTGTACTGTGAGAAAGGGAGAAAAGTATTTCTTTCTCGACCTGCTCTATCCCATGTATAATCTTGTAAACCTCGATCGTGTCACCCCTCAGCCGTCATTGCCCCAAGCTAAAGAGTCCCAATCGCTTTAACCTTTCTTCATAGTGAAAGTGTTCCAACCCTTTGATCATTCTATCATTCCTTTTATCATTTAAAGTGCTATCGGACTGCTGCTCTTTTCTGCTGCTACAGACTGACTGACAGAGTGACTCATCTTGATCTAGAACTGACGTGTATCCCACCGTTTTTCCTTTTGTAAGAAGCGGACTAGCTACTGATGTCAACTTTTAATTCACCCACACTCTCCCTTTCTCCCCTTTTAACAGGCTTAGATACATTTGACCCCAGTTCAAACACAAGTGTTGGGATCTTAAGAGGCCTGTGCCCAGGGGTTCCTGCTCACTTGAATATCCAGATTCTCACAGCTGACGTGGGTGCAGTAGAAGGAGTTCCACAGCAGGAAATACTGGGGGTGCAAATCAGGTATGGCCGCTTCACATCAGATGGTAACGATGTTAGACCGGATTGCGATTGTGACTTGCTGAACCCTCACATGCTTGCCCGTTACAAAGTGGCCTCTAGTCGACAAATGGTTACCCTAAAGTAAAAACTTGTTAGTCTTTAAGGTGCTCCAGAGATCCCTGTTTATACCTGGTTTGTAGTTTTGTGCTTCGCAAATCCGATCACGGATTTCCAACCCCCAGCAGTCACCCATTGAAAAGCAATTTCCATTTGTTACCACGTTGCTTGGCCTGTTAAAACCAGGGTTGCATTTGTGCCTTGGAAAAGCTCTGCACCGGGAAAAGCTAATTGAGGCATATTTTTCTGCAGCTAGTCATAGGGAGGGTTAGGAACTGTACCGTGCATTAATGCTTTTTGCTCCCAACCACTGGAAGTCTTACTCGGACTCCTTGCCAGTGGTTTCTGGGATCTAATTGGGGTTTGTACATGCCCTTCAGAGGCTGCCTTTCCAGCCATGAAGGCTAGAAACATGCTTTGTAAAGAACAATTGGCTTTGTGACTATTGGGTGAAGGGGGAACTCTTTGAAAGATTCAGTCCCGTGTAGCCGAATGCACCTTCGTACTTACAAGCAGGATCCATCTTTGATCCAGTTGAGAAGAAATTATTATCTTATACTGATAATCCAATGATATCATGACAACACACTAATCAGTTGCTGGTTGAGGTTTCCCTTTTAGAGTAATACAGTTTTTCCCCTCCGCACTTCAGTTTTTCAACAGTCACTTGGCAAGTTCAGTGTCCACTCGTCTGTGAAGATGAAACCGGCTTTCTTCCTATCTCCGCTGCAGTCCAGTTCATCAAAATACCAGCACAGCCCCCTGTTCCAAAGACCAGGTAACCCTCGGATGCAAGTGTTATAAATAATTCTGTTATAAAGACGTGGTGATGATGGCATAAATGAAAAGGTGGTTTTTGTTGGCTGGAAAAACAAGGAAGGCATGAGTAGGCTGGGACTATGTAGGCATTACCAGGACGAGAACCAGTGTGATGGAGTGGTTAGGATCTGGGAGACGCAAGTCTGAATTCCCACTCTGCCGTGGAAACTTGTGCCAGTCGCTCACCGGAGGGGAAAATGTTGCAAACTACTTTGTGCCCCCATTGGAGAGAAAAGTGGGGTGTAAATGAAGTAGACAAGGCTCTTTTTGTAGCAGGAACTCCTTTGCATATTAGGCGACACACCCCCTAATGTAGTCAATCCTCCAAGAGCTTGCAGAGCTCTTCCTACAGGGGTTACTGTAAACTCTTGGAGGATTGGCTACATCAGGAGTGTGTCACCTAATATGCAAAGGAGTTCCTCCTACAGAAAGAGCCCTGGAAGTAGATAAGAAAATAAAATTACCAGGCTCTGGCCAGGTGAATCCTGTCCCTCTTAGTTGCCCTTTCACTGACACCTCTGGTCTTAAGACTTACTTTTGAACTGTTTTGCAGATTTCAGATTAACTACACGGAATTTGACTGCAAGAGAAATGATGTTTGCTGGCCAGAACTCTTTTATCCACTAACACGCTTCTACACAGGTAAATAACAACCACAACAAAAAGCCCTGTAATGGAAGGAAGCTCTTGCCAGGCATTCAAATGGCTTATCGGCAGCTTGGGCAGAAGAATCTATAGGCCAGGGGTGTCGAACTCATTTGTTATGAGGCCCGGATCTGACATAAATGAGACCTTGTTGGGCCGGGCCATGTGTCCTAGAGGATATCCTAGAGGATGTGATGTCACTATCAGAATCAAAGTGGACAGGATATCTGAAACTAGCTTCCTTTCCGAGGGCTTCCTGACCCCAGAGATTGAACGAAGGGGAGAGATCACAGGTGGGTGCATCAGGTCAGTTCTAGTCCGTTCTGGCTGGGCCCGCATCGCATCCATGCTAGTCCTGATGTATCAGGTGATGTGTCAGGTTGGCAGAGGTGTCAAACTCATTTGTGACAAGGGCCAGATCTGACGTAAATGTCACCTCGCCGGGCCATGTGTGCCATAAAATGCGACGCCAGGTACCAGAGATATAAACTTTATAAAGGACACCAGCAGACCCAATTAACAATATTATTTTTTACTCAAAATACAAACAAAAGCCATTGATTCCTAGCCGTGAAAGCAGTTGATTTACTGGGGAACCCACAAAAGCCCCAATAAATGTATTTCATCATATGCAAGACTAGGTTTTTTCCAAGGGAATGCCATAAAAGAGGGAGTAACTTCCATTTCCATACATACCAGTTGCTTGTGGGCCAGGTAAGTGACCCTGGATGGTCCAGATCTGGCCCCTGGGCCTTATGTTTGACACCCCTGGCTCTAAGGCAAAAGTCATGTACAGAGTTATCAATACTAGGAAGGCCACAACACTTAGCAGAGTCCTGAAGCCTCTTGGGAAACAGTAGAGGCAAGTCCATCAGTGGCTATTAGCCACAGGGTATAGATGGGAACTCTCAGTCTGGGGCAGGTGATGCACTCTATTCTTGGTGCTGGAGGGGGCAGCAGTGGGAGGGCTTCTGGTGTCCTGGCCCCACTGCTGGACCTCCTGATGGCACCTGGTATTTTTGGCCGCTGTGTGACAGAGTGTTGGACTAGATGGGCCATTGGCCTGATTCAACATTGGCTTCTCTTATGTTCTTACGTTCTTACTGTACAAATTAAAGTAACATAGGTTTTAACAGAGGACTGAGGCTCAATTCAGGCCCTAATTCTGCAACAGTTACAATGGGATACAATGACCTTTGCAAGCTAAAATGCTGCATTGCAGTGATCCAAATGAGACCTGTATATGTATGAAGAATACCTCTGAATCCCAGTTCCGAGAGGCTGCATCGTCCGCCTACTATGGGCTTCCTGGGGTATTTGGTCGTCCACTGTAGGAAACGGGATGCTAAACGGTACGGACCTGTTGTTGGTCTGATACCACAGGACTGCTCTTATGGTCTTAGGCAGAAGTCTTTCATATCTGTCACTACCTGATCTTTTTAACTGGAGATAATGAGGGATTGAACTTGGAAATTTCTACATGGAAAGCTGATGCTCCACCACTGAGCCGTAGCCCTGCCCCTAAAGCACATCAAGGAATCTAAATATCGGGCTGCTAATCTCTTGTTTCAAACTCTCGTCAGGTGAACCCTACTCACAGTCTCTCGCCAAGGGCTTGGTGCTGGTGTTCTTCATCTTAATCGCAGTCCTGCTGAGTGATCCCGGGAGAAGAATCTGTGGAATGTGGAATAAAACATAAATCTCCAGCTGTTTTGATGCTGGGTTTTTTTTTTTAGTCCTTTAAATAAGCAGTACTGAATTTGTAAGGAAAGAGAATGTGTATAGTTTTGTGTATTTTTATAAGCGCAAATAATTGTGAAATAAAAATATTATGTATTTAAATGTCGCAGGCTTTGTGATTCCACAAGAGTCCTTTTTTATTCAGGAAAGGGGGGGGGAATTCAGACAACAGTGTTGCCCAATTCTTTTTTTTGTAGACCTCTCATTTCTATACTAACCATCATTTAAGTAGCTGTTGTGCTACTTGTTTTATTCCATAGCACTCTTAATTGTGATTTTATGGATTAATTTTCGTCTGTTGCTTTTAAGCTTCTACTGCCTTACCGTATTTTTGTTTTTAGTCCTTCGATTGTTGTTTCTGATTATATTTTATTTATTTGTACCATAAGCTGGCCAGATGGTGTCCTGAGTAGAAACCCTGACTTGGATATCCCAGGCTAGCTATCAGATCTCGGAAGCTAAGCAGGCTAGTATTTGGAAGGGCGACCTCCAAGGAATACCAGGGTTGTGATGCAGAGGCAGGCAATGGCAAACAACCTCTGAAACATCTCTTGTTTTAAAAACAAGTCTAGCTCGCCATCTAGTGGTACATAACGCTAAAAGAGCTAGAACTTCTGGCTGCCAGACAATCCTAAGATCTCCCGCCTATACTACACACAATGCCATACAGTAATTAATGAATTTACTTGAGTAGAAAGCTGGGGTACAGTGATGTAAAATAAAAACAAACTGTATTTATCATGTTGCAACAGACAGTACACGTGGCCCGTTTGAACTGGTTCAGGGGTTTGGCATGAGGAACAACAAGATCTTGTGTCCAGATTACTTCTCATCCTCACAGGCCTGGTTCCCACCTGCGGGAGAATGAGATGGTAGGCTCATGGGCGGCTAGCCTGGACTGCCCCACTTAAGGGCGATAGTGGAGGATTCCATTTTGTAATCCTTCCCAAAGCGAAGTAGGTGTGTGTGGCAGGGCAGAACCTTTTCTACCTACTTTGCTAGCTTTCTTGTTTCAGGGAATTTGCTACTGCAAAGGAATATTCCAAGCTGGAGTGTTGCAGACCTCTCTACCATCCTGGGGCTTGGATGTCTCATTCGGCAGCATACAGTTGCCAACTGCGAGTTGCAAAGTTCTTGGAGATTTCTGGAGTGCAACCTTAGGGAGGTCAGGGTTTGGAGATGGCCTGCACTGGGGTATAATATCATGGACTCTACCCTCCAAAGTAGTCCTTTCCTCCAGGGGGTTGATCTCTGTCAGCTGGAGATCAGTTGTAATTCTGGGCGGTTTCCAGGCCCCATGTGGAGGTTGGCAACCCTAAATAATGGGAGCCGGCCAGGCCACCTCTTGCTCTTCCTGTTTAATTAAGTCCTATGCGATAATTAAAAGGGTGAGGTTGACTTGTGGGTGCCGCCTGGCCGAACAGGGACCATCTCAAGGGCAGTCCTCTCAGAGCTCTCTCAGCCCCACCCACCTCACGGGGGGGTCTGTTGTGGGGAGGGGAAGGGAAAAGGATTGTAATCCGTCCTTTGGGTAGTGAAGGGCAGGGTATAAATCCAATCTCGTCTTCTTCTTCCTTTCTGACACACATTTTTAATTGGCTGCTAACATAACAAAGTTTGAGTCCAGTGGCACCTTTCAGACCAACAAAGTTTAATTTTGGGTATAAGCTTTCGTGTACCTGCACACTTCTTCATACACTTCGAAACAGACTTCGCCAACCATTACATATAGGTGGGGAAGAGGTGGTTAGTTGCCAGGAAGGTCTAATTAGAGTCAAGATGCATTAACCCTTCCTGGCAACTAACCCCCACCCTCTGCCTATACGTAACGGTTGATGAAGTCTGTTTCAACGTATCTGAAGACCTGTGCATGCACAGGAAAGCTTATACCCAGAATTAAACTGTGTTGGTCTTAAAAGGTGCTGCTGGGCTCGAACTTTGTTCTTTTGCTAGGGTTGCCAACCTCCAGGTGGCACCTAGAGATCTCCCACTATTACAACTGCTCTCTAGATGACAAAAATCAGTTCCCTTGGAGAAAATGGCTGCTTTAGAAGGTGGTCTCTATGGCATCAGAGTACCCTGCCGAGGTCTCTCCCCTCTCCAAACCCTGCCCTTCCCAGGTTCCACACCCAAAATCTTCAGGTATTTCCCATCCCGAAGCTGGAAACCTGATCTGTTGCTTCAAACCAACTCAGCAAACCACCAGTGTTCCCTCTAAGCTGGTTTACAGTATTTTAGCCTCCGGCTCACGCATTTTTGTCTTAGCTCAGGGAGGATGGCTCCAGAGCAAACTAATTTATTCAGTAGCCAAATCGCTCACTCACAATCGCTCGTCACTGTGTGGCAGAGTGTTGGACTAGATGGGCCATTGGCCTGATCCAGCATCGGCTTCTCTAAACTTTAATGCCAGGAGCTCACAAAGTAGAATTTTTGCTTATTTCACAGCTTAGAAGGGAGCATTGCTTCAAGAGAAAATTAGATAAGCATCCGGAGCAGAGGTCCATCAGTGGCTATTAGCCACAAGGTATAGGTAGGAACTCTCGGTCTGGGGCAAGGGATGCTCTGTATTCTTGGTGCTTGGAGGGGGGCAGCAATGGGAGGGCTTCTAGTGTCCTGGCCTCCTGAGGGCACCCGGTATTTTTGGCCACTGTGTGACAAGACTGTTGGACTAGATGGGCCATTGGCCTGATCCAACATTGGCTTCTCTAAACTTTAATGCCAGTAGCTCACAAAGTAGAATTTTTGCTTACTTCACAGCTTAGAGGGAGCATTGCTTCAAGAGGGCTTCAAGAGGAAATTAGATAAGCATCTGGAGCAGAGGTCCATCAGTGGCTATTAGCCACAAGGTGTAGGTTGGAACTCTTGGTCTGGGGCAAGTGAGGCTCTGTATTCTTGGTGCTTGGAGGGGCAACAGTGGGAGAGCTTCTAGTGTCCTAGCCCCACTGCTGGACCTCCTGATGGCACCTGGTATTTTTGGCCACTGTGTGACACAAGAGTGTTGGACTAGATGGGCCACTGGCCTGATCCAACATTGGCTTCTCTCAGGGCTATTTTTGGGCAGGAACGCACAGGAACCGGAGTTCCAGCTGGCTCCTGAGTTGGCCACGCCCAGCAGGAACTCATTAGCATAACAGGCCACACCCAACAGCATAAACTCATTAGGATTGGCTACATGATGGGTGTGTGGCCCAACATGCAAAGGAGTTCCTGCTCCAAAAAAAGCCCTGGGTTTTGACAACCAACAAGGTAAACAGAATAAGAAGTAAAAGGTGGGTGTGGCTGGATGACCACACTTCTGGTAACTTGGGGTGTGGCCTAATATTCTAATGAGCTGTGCTATCAGCGGTGTGGCCTAACATGCTAATGAGTTTCTGCTGTTGAGTGTGGCCTATTATGCTAATGAGTTCCTGCTGGGCTTTTTCTACAAAAAAAGCCCTGGCTTCTCTTATGTTCTTATGCCACCCACCTGAACCTGGCTGCTAACATCATTACTTTAGCGCAACGTGGACTTCCCATTCTAGAGAACATGAACATGTATTTCAACTCCAAAGCTCGGCGTTGATATCAAACGACCCGGGGTGGAGGAAGGAGGGAAGCAGGGAGGGAGGGAGAAAGCCAGGGAAACCTCGACTCCGCCTCTCCCCAGGCTCGCCTCATCCCACAGGCAGCGCGAGAGACGAAGGGATGCCTTCCGGCGGAGTCGAAGGCCGCTGATTGGCCGCTTGCCCTCCAGTGTCGCCATGGCGACACCCTCCTATCTGCGTAGGCCCGAAAGGAAACCGTGGGAGGCCGGAAGTGCCCGATGCCCGCGGCGTCGCGTCGCTCTACGGGCACTTCCGGACGCGATCTCTATGGTCTGGCTCGGCGGCCGCTTCCTTCCGGCTCGTCGGGCTCCTGAGGAGAAGCCGCGAGCGGCCGGGCGGGCTGTCTGACAGTGTCGGTGGCCGGTTCCGTCCATGGACCCCGGCAGGGAAGACCCCGCCAGCAGCCGCAGCAGCCGCAGCAGCCGCCCCCGGGGGTGGCGCCAAAGGGGCCGGGCGACGACGAGGCGGTGACCAGACCGGAGGGCCGGGGAAGCCGCCGCCGCCCCCTCCCCGCCGGGCCATGGGCTCCCTGTTCCGCAGCGAGACGATGTGCCTGGCCCAGCTCTTCCTCCAGGCGGGCTCGGCCTACGAGTGCCTCAGCGCCCTGGGCGAGCGCGGCCTGGCCCACTTCAGAGACGTGAGTGTGTGGTTGGGGGGCATGTGTCTGTGCAGGGTTGCCAGATCTGGGTTGGAAAAGACCGGGAGGCTTTGGGGGTGGGTCCGGGAGAGGGCGGGGTTTGGGGAGGGGAGGGGCCTCAGCAGGGGACCAGGCCGCAGAGTCCACCCTTCAAGGCAGCCGTTTTCTCCAGGGGAGCTGATCTCTGTCGGCTGGGGATCTGTTGTAAAAGCGGGAGGTCTCCAGGCCTCACCTGGAGGCTGGCAACCAATGTTCCTTCTAAGCTGTGGAGTCTCGTGAGCAAAAATTCTGCTTTGTGAGCTACTGGCATTAAAAGCTGTGAGCGAGCCATTTGGCTGCTGCATAAAATTAGTTTTCTCTGGAGCCATCCCTTCCTGAGCTGAGACCAAAATGTGTGAGCCAGAGGCTAAAAAACTGTGAGCTAGCTCACACTAAGTCAGCTTAGAGGGGACACTGCTGGGGACCCTAGGTCTGTCAGAGTCTGTGTTCCTGTTCAGACGGTAAAGGTAAAGGTTTCCCTTCCTCGAAAGCAAGTTGAGTCTGACTCTAGGGATGTGGTGTTCATCTCCACTTCGAAGCCGAAGAGCCAGCGCCATCTGAAGATGTTTCCATGGTCATGTGGCCGGTATGACTAGATGCCAAGGTGCATGGAACGCTGTTACCTTCCCACCAAAGCGGTACCTGTTTATCTACTTGCAATGTCTTGCTTTTGAACTGCTAGATTGGCAGGAGCTGGGGCCAGAGACGGGAGCTCGCTCCGTCATGTGGCACTAGGGTCTCGAACTGCTGAAGTACCGACCTTCCGGTCTGTAGCTCAGTGTCTTAACCTCTGAGGCACTGTTCAGATGTTATGTGGCTGCTAAACTCATGTTTAGCACTCTGGGGGGTTGTACTCGAGCTGGTGGCTGCTCACAGGATGCCACCCTGTCAAAGTACTTACTGTAGATTGTGCAAGTGGGTGTATGTGTGTGTGGGAAGCCCGAGCCTGGTCCTCTGCCCCGATGATCATACAAGTGTAAATAGACAGCAGAGGGGGAGCTGTGAATGATGATGTGTCTTTGCCCTTGGGTGGTGCTTTCAAGGGTTCAGTGCTGATCACATGCCAGTCTGGTGTAGCGGTTAGGAACGTGGACTCTAATCTGGGAGAACCAGGTTTGATTCTCCACTTCTCTGCGTGCAACTGCTTGTATGACTTTGGGTCAGCCACAAGTTCTCTCAAGAGTAGTTCTCACTCAGAGCTCTCTCAGCCCCACCTACCTCACAGGGTGTCTGTTGTGGGGAGAGGAAGGGAAGGAGAGCGTAAGCCGCTCTGAGATTCCACCTGAAGGACAGAGTATAAATCCAATCTCCTCCTCCTTTCTGTAGCCTATTTATTTGTCAGCATTTTCCATTTAGTATTTGACAGCACCCCCTTCTCTCAATGAGACTTTTTAAACTTGATCAGTGTGGGGGGTAGTGGTGGATTAAAGCTGAGAGAGGGTAGTTCTTGCAAAGCTTCCTAATGCATTTGTGGCCAAGGGGAGATTCAAGCTGCGTAGTTCCTGAGTTGTATCCCTGCCACTACACCTTTTCTTAATGTGGGTTGATGCATAGGGATTAAGATGGTGAGCCAGAGGTCACAAGGAGGACCAGTGTGTTTTCAAGCTTAGAGTGTTGGACTAGGGTCTGAGAGAGGCTAGACTAGACCAATATTTTATTCTGTCTAACTAGTCTTACAGTGCCTGTGAGGATAAAATGGGGGGATATCTCTGTATGTTGCCCTCAACTCATTAAATTTGCTAATATTACCAAATTGGGAGGAGTAGCAAACACCCAAGAAGATAGAGTTAAAATTCAAGAAGATAGAGTTAAAATTCAAGAAGACCTGAATACTCTGGAGAAGTGGGCAGTTGTGAACAGGATGCAATTCAACAAAGATAAATGCACAGTATTACATCTGGGCCACAAAGATGCCAAGCACAAATACTGGATGGGGAATACATTTTTAGGGAGTAGTGTATGCGAAAGAAATCTTGGGGTAAGGGTGGACTGTAAACTAAATATGAGCAATCATTGTGATGCGTTGGCAAAAAAGGCTAATTCTTGGGTTGTATTAAAAGGACCATAGCATCGAAATCACAGGAGGTCATAGTCCCTCTGTATACATACAGCCTTGGTCAGGCCACACCTTGAGTACTGTGTGCAGTTCTGGAGGCCTCACTTCAAAAAGGATGTGGGCAAAATCGAGAGGGTGCAGAAGAGAGCGACGAGGAGAGTCAGGGGTCTTGAGACTGGGCCCTATGAGGAAAGGCTAAGGGCCTTGGGAATGTTTAGTTTGGAGAAGAGGAGATTTGAGGGGGGACATGATTGCTCTCTTTAAATATTTGAAAGGCTGTCATTTTGAGGAGGGCAGGAAGCTGTTCTAGTTGGCAGCAGAGGAGAGGACTTGAAGCAACGGTTTTAAATTACACGCAGAAAGGTATCGGCAGGATAGTAGGAAAATTTTTTTCACGGCCAGAGTGGTTCAAAGGTGGAATCAGCTGCCGAGGGAGGTGGTGAACTCCCCTTCACTGGCAGCTTTCAAGAAGACACTAGACAAATATTTGTCAGAGATGCTTTAAGCTGGTCCTGCATTGGGCAGGGGGTTGGATTAGATGGTCTGTTATGGCCCCTTCCAACTCTATGATTCTAGGACTTGTTGGATGAAATTGGGCTAGACTGGTAGGTAGAAGGAAAAGTTTGGTTTTCAAGGCGAGATTGGAAAGAAGTCAGGGAGGAGGAGTTATGCAGATGTTCTGCCAGTGTGGTTCAGGCCCAAGGAAGAAAGAACGGGTGGAATCATTTCAGAGAGGGAAAGACCTTTGGCTTACTGGGAATGAGGGTGAGAGGAGTGGCGAGTCAGAGGTGGGGCACGGATGTTTATATGTACACATTTGCTTAATTTCTATAAACCAGATGGCTGGCGGCTGATGTGTGAAAAGCGTCACAGCTCAGATAAGACGTCTTTTGAGGTGTGGCCTCCTTTGGAATCCTGTGTGCAGTTCTGGTCCCTGTTTTTGAAAAAGGATATCGCAGAGCTGGAAAAAAACAAAACAGAAGAGGGCAACCAAGATAACTGAGGGAGTTGGAGCCTGTGGAAAGCCTGGAGAGTTTGGGATGTCTCAATCTGGAAAAAAGGCAGCAAAGGGGAGACATGACAGAGATTTATAAAATTATGCATAGGATAGATAAATCTCCCATACTTTAATTTGGGACACCTAATGAAGTTGATGGAAAATAGGTTCAAGACAGGTAAAAGGAATACTGCTTTACTTAACAAGTAATGAAACTGTGGAATTCACTGCTAATGGGTGTCGGGATATCCGCAAGCATAGATGGCTTTAAAAGGGGTTAGGTTTGTGGAGAAGGCACCTGGGCACCTGGTATTTTTGGCCACTGTGCGAGAGAGTGTTGGACTGGGTGGGCCTTTGGCCTGATCCAGCATTGGCTTTTCTTATGTTCTTCAGAGGTTTATGGTACTAGCTATGGTGACTGAAAGGAGCCTCCATCTACAAAGGCGGGAACCTCTGAATGCCAGTGCTTGGGGGCAACATGAGGGGAAAGGTCTTCGCCACTGTGCTCCCCAGGACAACTGGTTTGCCGCTGTATGAAACAGGATCCTTCACCCAGATGGACCACTGGTCAGGGCAGCAGTTTCTTTCTCAGTACCTCCAGATCTGCTAATACGGTGTAACTCTTGCCGTCCTCCTTTGAGGGTGTCACACAAAGGCAAGGGGGCTGCAAGGCCATCGGTGGAGCCTCTTTGGGCATGATGCCGTGCCTGCCTGGAAGCAGGCGCCACCGAACATAGCGATAGTTACTTCTGAGTAAACACACATGAAGATTGTCCTGTTGATCCCTTTGAGAAATAGTTATGCACTTTTCTTGTTTGCAATGCATACAATAAACACTGCAATAAACCTGCGTTTCATAACTAAAGACTGATGGTATAAAAGTAGTATGATGCATAAAATAAACTGAATCAGAGAACAATGAAATAAAGATGGAGAGCCATTTTGGTGTTGTGGTTAAGTACACGGACTCTAATCTGGGAGAACCAGGTTTGATTCCCCATTCCTCCACTTGCAGCTCCTGGTGTGACCTTGGGCAAGCCATAGTTCTGTCAGAGCTGTCTTTGAAAGGGCAGTCCTCGAAAGAGCTCTCTCAGCCCCACCCACCTCCCAGGGTGTCTGTTGTGGGGAGGGGAAGGCAAAGGAGTTTGTAAGCCGCTCTGAGTGAAGGGCGGGGTATAAATCCAATCTCTTCTCTTCTTCTTCTAATATATCCAATAAAAAGTGCAGTGGGAAGGTGGGGAAGTACAACCCTATTAACTTTATATTACCACTGCTGCACAGTTGAGTTCCACCATCTCTCTATGTGGTGTTGGTGGAAAGTGCCATCAAGTTGCACCCAACTTATGGTGACCCTGTACAGTTTTCAAGGCAAGAGATGAACAGAGGTGGCTTTCGTCACGGCCCTCCGCTGAGCGACCCTGGGCTTCCTTGGGTGTCTCCCATCCAAGAACTAACCAAGACCGATCCTGCTTACTTTCTGGGATCTAATGAGGTCGGGCTAGCCTGGGCCATCAAGGTCAGGCCTCTGTATCCCCCTACGCTTTGTAAAAATGCTCTCCCGAATGGTTCTGTTTCACACATTCTGCGAGATGCTAGGAGAACAGGGTTGCTTCCTGACCTCATCAGGCAGGCTGTGTCACCAGCCTGGAGACCCAGCAGAGAATGCCTGGCTCCTGCAGAAGGCTTTGCTCAAGTGAGGAGGGTTCTGTAGCTGCGCGAGTCCCAGGCTTTGT
Organism: Gekko gecko; assembly: GCA_029375565.1. NCBI lineage: Eukaryota > Metazoa > Chordata > Lepidosauria > Squamata > Gekkonidae > Gekko > Gekko gecko. The sequence goes on along the minus strand of JAPDNY010000012.1, from coordinate 72,877,057 downwards.
GATACCCAGCTCCTTGAATTGAATTTGGAATTGGAAGCTTTTTAAGGATACGAAAACGGAAACAGAAAAACCTTTTGAGCGCCGATAGTTTTGAAAATGACCTTGAATGTGATCATTCTGCGTGCTCTGGATGTGCAAGGACCAGAAGATGACTTTAAAACAAAAATTCCATTAAATGCGGCTGGTGACCCTTGATCAGCATGCTGGCACTTAGACCTTTGTGACTGCTAGTCGTAAAGGCTTTAATTATAGTTTCTGGACAAACCAGGTTGGCTGTGTCCCTTTCGTTTCCACACCTTCTTGCTTAGAGCTTGGGCTATAGCTTCTGTTTTCACAAATGAATAATTCAATGTGGTTTTTCGTTTCTGTTGTACTTCAAGGCTGTACTTCCAAGCATTCTCTGCCTAAGAGTAAACCTTCTTAACGTCAGCAGGAATTCTGATAAGATCAGAATGTTAACTGCACAGGCTGATATTTAGGTGCTGGTTGGGATCTGAGCTACCAGCCAGCCAGCTCCACGTACCTGTGAATCCAAACCAACATCTTAAATGTATCATTTTTTTTAAGAAGAAGAAGAGGAAGAGTTTGGATTTATACCGCGCCCTTCACTGCCCAAAGGCGTCTCAGAGCGGCTTACAAACTCCTTTCCCTTCCTTTCCCCACAACAGACACCCTGTGAGGTAGGTGGGGCTGAGAGAACTTCTGACAGAAACTGTCCTTGAGAGAACAGCTGTGCCAGAGCTTGTGACTGACCCAAGGTCACATCAGCAGGTGCAAGTGGAGGAGTGGGGAATCAAACCCAGTTCTCCCAGATTAGAGTCCGCGCACTTAACCACTGCACCAAACTGGCTCTCCATCTTTATTTCATTGTTCTCTAATTCAGTTTATTTTATGCATCATACTACTTTAATACCATTGTTCCGAAGGATGGTCTGAATGATGGATGTATCCCTTAAAATGTGGGTGTGTGGGAGGTACTTTTACTATAGTTTTATTTTCAGGGGGGTGGCAGTGTTGGTCTAAAGCAGTAGAACAAAGTTTGAGACCAGTGGCACCTTTTAGACCAACAAAGTTTAATTCTGGGAAGAAGCTTTTGTGACCATGCACACTGTCACCAGATGCACACCAAAGCTTATACCCAGAATTAAACTTCGTTGATCTAAAAGGTGCCACTGAGCTGATACTTTGTTCTATACTTTTATTTGTTGCTTAACCAGGGGCTTAGAGGATGTTAGAATTAGTGTGGTGTAGTGGATTAGAATATTGAAATATAAGTGTTCATTTCCGTTCTAATCAAATAGAGAAATATTTGTAGGAAGAAGAAAATAAAATCATAAAATAAACAGGTGTCTCCTGGAGCTTTACTATCACAAATATGTGCACTGTTCAATGTGTATAGCCAACAGTTACGCTCACAGGTTTGCTAATAGCGGGGAAGGGGACAGCTCCTACTTTGAAATTCGTATTTCAGAAAACCCTGTCTGCTCTGTGTTTAACCATGCAATTTTCAAACGAGAGCAGAATCTAAAATTAAATTGTTTTAAACCTTTCCCTCACACACGTGTCTCGACTTTCCTGCCATAATCAAGGTCTTTTGCCGCAGCACAAAGAGCATTCCATTTTGTTCCGTTTGCCCACTTAGACTGTAAGCTTATTCTGTGGACAGAACCCCCACCCACCCCCATGCCATGTTACAGTCTAGTTCTGAAACAGAGAACAGTTTCCAGAGTAGTTCCTAACACTGTGGAAGTGAGTGCTTGCTGTTCACAAAGAAAAAGCAAGCACTTGTGCCTTTGAGCACTCCAGAGTCACTCTTAAATTTATAAATCCCCAAGCGCAGGAAGAAGCATTTCTCTTGGCAGGAGGAGTGAGGGGCCAGTAAGTATCATAACCTGGATGCCTCCCTTGTTCCTGTGCACCTCCCAGCTCTGCATCTGACAAAGCGGGCTCTCATCCAGTGCTCCCTCTAAGCTGTGGAGTCTCGCGAGCAAAAATTCTACTTTTATAATGCCCCTGTATAAATAATTGGTGCGACCTCATTTGGAATACTGTGTACAGTTCTGGTCACCACATCTCAAAAAGGATATTATAGCATTGGAAAAAGTGCAGAGAGGGGCAACTAGAATGATAAAAGGGTTGGAACACCTTCCCTATGAAGAAAGGTTAAAGTGCTCGGGGCTCTTCAGCTTGGAGAAACGACGGCTGAGGGGTTACATGATCGAGGTTTATAAGATTATGAATGGGATTGAGCAGGTTGAGAAAGAAGTACTTTTCTCCCTTTCTCACAATACAAGAACTTGTGGGCACTCCATGGAATTGCTGAACAGTCGGGTTAGAACAGATAAAAGGAAGTCCTTCACCCAAAGAGTGATTAACATATGGAATTCACTGCCACAGGAGGTGGTGGCAGCTACAAGCATGGACAGTTTCAAGAGGGAATTAGATAAACATATGGAGCAGAAGTCCATCAGTGGCTATTAGCCACAGGGTATGGATGGGAATTCTCAGTCTGGGGCAGGTGATGCGCTCTATTCTCTTGGTGCTGGAGGGGGCAGCAGTGGGAGTGTCAGGTATCCCTGCCATAAGGCTGATGGGGGGAGATGAGACGGTAATTGATGTATCTGTGTTTCTCGTTTGGAATGTGGGGAGGTGACGAGGTTGCCTGGGAGACCGGGCTATATCTCACCTCACCAGGCCGAAATGGCCTTGGAGCCAGGCTGTTCGTCTCCTTTCGCTTTCCTAAAGACAACAGCTAGGCTTGAGAACTTTTAGGTGGTGGGAACATAGTTATTTAGTGCTTTATAGTCTTCCTGCGCGCGGGCTGGCTATCTATTGGTGGAGGGGTGGGAGCTCCTTTCCCCCCTTAGAGTATAACCCCAATGCTTCATGTATTCAAGTTATTCTTAATAATGCTTCTGTTCTAGTGACCTAGTATTGCAGTCTAATAAATACTATCCTTGTTTCTATGAATAAGGCCTGGTGTTTGACTGACTAACTGAGGACTCTGACAGAGGGCTTCTAGTGTCCTGGCCCCACTGCTGGATCTCCTGATAGCACCTGGTATTTTTGGCCGCTGTGTTGTGTGACAGAGTGTTGGACTAGATGGGCCATTGGTCTGATTCAACATTGGCTTCTCTTATGTTCTTACTTTGTGAGCTGCCGGCATTAAAGCTGTGAGCAAGCAATTCGGCTACTGCATAAATTAGTTGGCTCTGGAGCTGTCCTTCCTGGGCAGAGACAAGAATGTGTGAGCCGGAGGCTAAAAAAGCTGTGAGCTAGCTCGCACTAACTCAGCTTAGAGGGAACTCTGCTCTCATCCACAGAAGTTTATGTTAGAAGAAATACTTGTCGGTCTTGTGGGGGGGTGGATGTCATAAGATTCTTGCTCCGGTTCCAGCTGGAACAGAACTTTTGTCTCTAGAATAATTGCTGTTAAGCTGGATGGAAAGGAACCGGAGCTGGGGCGAATAACACGTTTCCTTCTTTTTCAGCTCAACCCAAGCACCAGTGTGTTCCAAAGGAAGTATGTGGGCGAAGTGAAGAAGTGTGAAGAAATGGAAAGGATATTAGGTACGTGTGTGTTTTCCCCTGCTTCCTCCTGTGCTGAACCGGCTGCAGGACGATGGGGGCCTCCCCACGACAAGTAGCCTTCTCTGCCTCTGGGCTGTTTGGCTTAGGACATTTTCCCCACGCTGAGAATTTCAGCTGAGGGGGAAAAGTATGTCCCTGTCAGGCACTTCAGAAAGCCATTCAAGCACTAGGCTTCATAGAGCAGATAGCGTTCACTGAAAGCAGTTCTACAGGCATGTCGACAGTCTTTTGTCAGGAATAAGGCACACAAAGAAGTATCTACAGATATACCCTGTTGAGTTAACCCCGGCATCTACCAATGGCTGCCTAGATTGCAGCGGAATTGATGCTGAAGCTGTTTAACAGTTAATAATTGCTCTAGAGGCCCAAGCTATCTGCACAGCGGAAAGTGAAACTGTGAGACAAGATCAGATAGGAGATTGCCGGAGGCTGGAAACGATCTGTCTCTAGGCAACCTAGCCATCGCACTGCAGTCTCAGCGTAGAGGGGACACTGGTTCTAAGCCAGCGGGAGAGCAACTTTGGCAAGATAGCTCAGTAAGCGCATGGCTGGAATATGATTTAAACCTGAGAGCTGGGGCTCGATCCACCGAAGCTCATGTGGCTCAGGTTTGATTCTGGAGCAAATAAACAAGCACTGCGCAAATAACACAGACCACAAGTGCTCAAAAAGTTATGCACAAAAATCAATTTATATAAGAGGACCACATACATCAGTGAAACCAAAATTACATCATATAGTGTGCAGGTCCAGAAATAGTACAAGTCCATAAATGGTATACAAACAAATTGAATAATACAAGTCCATAAATGGTACACAGACAAAATGTGCAGTGCTTGTTTATTTGCTATATACTGTATACTGTGATATCAGGTTTGGTTCTGCCTTGCCTCCGTGCAGTTTTCCACACTTCAAGAAATCTGACCTGAATTCACTTTATATACTAAAAAATATATTTACATCCTGCCATCTCCTAACTGAAGCTTCTGGACTACATTCATTGCGCCCCCCCCCCCCGGGAAGGGAGACATTCCTGTCGACGTGCCACGTGACTGGGAACTCTTGGGCTCCGCAGCTTTGTCAAAAAGCACTGCGCTGTGTTGACTGCCCGTGCCTCTTTTCCAGGACAAACTGTTACTGCAGCAGGAGTCAGTAAACAAAGGCCTTCCGTCTTGGGAGGATGTGTAATCTATGGCGATAAATTGTAGATAAATACTTCCTTAGCCTCTTAGGGCTAAAATGCTCCCACAAAGCCTGAGAGACAAAACGCTGGACCCTTCCTAGCCAAACCCCTCTTCAGTCCCTTGACTAATATTCCTTCAGCCTCGCTCTGATACTGTGAGTGAGCTGATTGGAAAAGAAGTGCCTGGCTGGTGGGGCGATAAGGGGGAGGAGGGTTCACATCCCCTCTCCCGTATGCCCTTTTGAGACTAAAATCGTACACACACCTCAGTGTGTTACTCATGATGAAGATGACACCATCTATCGGTCAATTAAGAAGGGCTGTGACTCAGTGGTAGAGCATCTGCTCGGCATGCCCAGCTCGGTTCAATCCCCAGCATCTCTAGTTAAGAGCCATTTTGGTGTAGTGGTTAAGTGCGCAGACTCTAATCTGGGAGAAACGGGTTTGATTTTCCCACTCCTCCACTTGCACCTGCTAGATGACCTTGGGCAAGCCACAGTTCTGGCACAGCTGTTCTTGAAAAAGAGTGGTTTCTGTCAGAGCTCTCTCAGCCCTACCTTCCTCACAGGGTGTCTGTTGTGGGGAGGGGAAGGGAAAGAAGTTTGGAAGCCGCTCCGAGACTCCCCTGGGTAGTGAAGGGCGGGGTATAAATCCAATCTCCTTCTTAAAGGACTAGGCAACAGGTAATGTGAAAGACCTCTGCTTGAGACCCTGGGGAGCTGCTGCCAGTCTGAGCAGACAGTGTTGATCTTGATGGACCAAAAGGTCTAATTCCGTATCATATCTTCAAACCTTTCTCTTGTCCTCCTCCTGAGTAGCTTGGGGCAGTGTGCACAGCTCTCCCCTCCTCCCTTTTGCCCCCACAACAGCTCTGAAGTAGAGAATCATTCCCATCACCTTCACAGCCGAATGAGGTCTCCCAGGGGCATCTGTGTAGCCGTTGTGTGAAACAACGTGCTGGATCAGATGGGCCTTTGTTCTTATCTGGCTCTTGTTGTAATTTCATAGAAATGTCTCCCTTGAGCTAGAATTCTTCTTCTTTCTTTCTTTAAAATTCTCTACTATGCTTTTTCCAGGCTACCTGGTTCAAGAAATTAAGAAGGCAGACATTCCTCTTCCTGAAGGAGAAACTACGCCTCCTGCCCCTCTACTTAAGCAGATGTTGGAGATGCAGGTAACTTTGGGGGGACAGGAATATTTGGAAACCGAAGCATGTATTTGGCGGGTAATCTAGAGAACTTGCAGGGCTCTGTGTTCTGCAGTTCTTCTTTCCCCTTAGGAAGCTTAATGTTAGTGTGTTCGTCTCACAGCAACCCCTGTGAGGCAGGTTAGGCTGAGAAACGGCAGCTACCCTTGTGGTCTTCATAGCTGAGTTGAGGCTTCAGGGTTGACTAGCGGAGCAAATAGACCTTTAGTTGTGAGCATAGTATAGAGATATGTGCTCCATTGCAGTTATCTTTTATTTGTGTTTCTATCATTTCTCAGAGGGACTAGAGCAAGTCAATACAGTCAACAAAATGGGGCATTCAGTAACCCAGGCTGTAATGATTCCATGTTTTGGGGTGTGTGTGTGTGTGCTCCTTTAAATGTTTAGTTTGACTGCAGTAATATGAGAAGAGTTATAGAGGGAAACAAGTGTATTGTGATTGGCTGATGACTGAGAGTGTGGGAGGAGGGGTGCCTGAGAGTAATCTGTGTGTGTGTGTGTGTGTGTGTGTGTGTGTGTTTGTTTGAGGATTCTGTGTGTGAAGCTTGAAGAAAGAACATAGTCTGTGTGACTATGGAATTCTGAGTCTAATTCTGTGTGCATAAGACCCAACAGTTTAGTCTGTGTGACTGAGAGAGTTGATTCTGTTCAGTGTGAATAAAACAAAGAGACTAGCCTGTGTGGCTATATATATGAGAGAGAGAGAGTATACTGAGTATATAAGCCTGTCAGAGTGGAGTTTGGAGTTTGAGAGACTGTTTGTAACACCAAGCTTTGCCAGTTATATTTACAAGTTCCTTTCTTCAGCAACTGTTCAAAATAACCAGAAACCTATTTTGTTCTTTATTAAATAAATCAATTTTTGTTTAAACTTATCCCAGAAATCGGTACAGTACTTCCTCAGGGCCACATAGTCCTCTGAAGTGCCAGACCCTAGGTCATACTAACAAAAAAGAGAGAAATGGAATTTTTAATTCCTGGTGGCAGCAGAAAACTACCAAGTTTAGGTAAACAGAGTGTGGTTTAAAGGTGGAACCGTCTCCCCCATAAGCAAGTCTGGAACTACCAGAAAGAACTGAAGCACACCATACGTATTCACACGGCATGTTAAGCGGCACAGAAATTACATAAATAGGATCTTGCTTACCATAAGCTATATGCAGCAGTGTGGACTGCAGTCCTTAATCATAAGAACGTAAGAGAAGCCAATGTTGGATCAGGCCAGCGGCCCATCCAGTCCAACACTCTGTGTCACACAGTGGCCAAAAATACCAGGTGCCATCAGGAGGTCCAGCAGTGGGGCCAGGACACTAGAAGCCCTCCCACTGTGCCCCCCCCCAAGCACCAAGAATACAGAGCATCACTTGCCCCAGAGTCCCTATAATCCATAATCGTTTATCCAGGCAAGTTTGTAAAGCCATTTCGTGCAGTGCACCTGAGCAGAAAAGCCCTCCTGAATAGTTCAGTTTTGCATAGCCCGTGGAAAGCCAGGAGAGCGAGAGTTACAGCACTTATTACACTGTGAGCAAATAACAGTTTGAATTCAAGGGTTAGCTGTCGAATGCCTGTCTGGCGCTTCCTGGTAAAGACTTGACTTGCCAAAGTACGGCACCAGGTTAGAAGCTACGACCGTGAGACTCTGCTGCCTTCCTTTGCTGTAGGAGCAACTGCAAAAGCTGGAGGCGGAGTTGAGAGAAGTGACCAAAAACAAAGAGAAGCTGAGGAAGAACCTGCTGGAGCTGACGGAATACACCCACATGCTCCGTGTGACGCGGTCCTTTGTCAGAAGAACTGAGGTACGGCATGTTCACGGCTCTGTCCTGTTTGTAATGCTTTAATTTGGGGGGAGGGGGGTAGCTGTAGGCTGCTGTCCAGCTGCCAGTAAACCGTCTAGTACTTGCTGGTTCCCAGGGTTCCTGGAAAGGGAGTTGTGCTATGGAGACCTTGACCTGACTCTGCCAGACGATGCTGGTGTTCTTCAACAAGTGCGCAAACTCAAGAATCTCTGCACCTGTGGCTTTGATTCCCCACTCCTCCACATGCAGCTGCTGGGGTGACCTTGGGTCAATTACAAGTTCTGTCGGAGCTGTTCTCTCAGGAACGGTGCTCGAGAGAGCTCTCTCAGCCCCGCCTACCTCACAAGGTGTCTGTTGTGGGGAAGGGAAGGAGATTGTAAGCCGCTCTGAGACTCCTGAAGGGCAGGGTATAAATCCAATCTCCTCCTTCTCCTCATCAACCCTGTGCGGTTGATTAGGCTGAGAGAATGTGACTGGCCCCACGTCTCCCAGTGAGCTTCCGTGGCACGAGTGGGGATTCTGCGGCTCTTCCAGATACTTAACTACTACTCCATGCTCTCTCTCTTAGTCTGCACAGAGTGGTCTGGACGGTGCCGTCTCTGCTCCCTTCTGTTCTAAGCTAGAGATGTTTCAATATCCCAGGTGCTTTTCTGCTTCAGATGGACAGGAAAAGTTTCCTCCCAGTTGTGCTGATTACGTCTGAATGCTGGCAAATGCAGTAGCACTAGATTTCGTTGACTCCCAGTGTTCCGCTGTGATCAAAGCGTCCTGAAAATGCTTGTTTCTTTTGCCCTGACTTTTAGTTCGAATCCTGTTTACAGACCAATTATGAAGAATTCCCGTCTTTAGAAAACGACCCTTTGCTGGACTACAACTGCATGCACAGGCTCGGTGCTAAGTTGGGGTAGGTAATGATTGAGCGTGAAGCAGAATAGAATCAGCACGATGCATCATTGTGTGTTTGGCTGTTTGTCTGCAGTTGGCATTTTGATGAAGGAAAAGGTCAGAGTATACCTCCTTCTGGTTTTTAAAAAAGGGGTAGCTCCTTGGAATACACAGGCTCGTTTATTAGGGCAGCATATAAATCGAAATAATAATAATAATAATAAGATTAAGAATAAGAATAAGAATAAGAATAAGTTTCTCATCCTTCAGTTGAGAAGAGGAATCTGTTTAAATCCTAATTTATTGAGAGAGATTGCGCATCTATTTGCGTACACGCACGGGTATAGGTTATCTTGCCAGAAAGTTTTAGGGCTCCAAATTAACAGCATCTCAGTACAGATAAGTGACACATTACCTGTTTAAATTCAGAAAAGAGCAAGAGTCCAGGACCACCTTAAAGACTAACAAAATTTGTGGCAAGGGCAGGAATTTTCGTGAGCCACGGCTCACTTCTTCAGATACAAAGCAGTGAGCAGTGACTCACGAAAGCTCCTACCCTGCCGGACCTTTTTTTAGACTTTAAGGTGCTCCCGGACCCTTGCTCTTTTCTGCTGCTACAGACAGACTAACACGGCTACCCATCTTGTTTAAATTAAGTTCCATGAGTTTTCGCTGCTTGTTTATTAACTGGTAATGCTTCTGCCTAACTGTAGTGTTATTAAACCGGGGGGGCGGGGCGGGGGGAGTAATATTTTAAAAGCTCTTCTGTAAGTGCTGGGATCATTGAGTCCACTGAGTCTAATTTGAGTTATTTGGATGGCTTTAGTCTCAGAGGATAGCCGTTGTAATGATTTCATATTTTGGTGCGTGTGTGTTTCTTTAAATGTTTAGTTTGACTGCAGTAATGTATGGAGAGTGATAGAGGGAGACAAGTGTGATGTGATTGGCTGATGACTAAGAGTGTGGGAGGAGAGATGTCTGATGTGATTCTGTGTTCTTGAAGAGATGAGTGTGGAGAGTTTTTGTGAAGGTCTGTATAACACTGTTTAGCCTGTGGGGCTATGAGAGAGAGAGAATTCAGCCTGTGTGGCTATATATGAGCAAGAGAGTTCAGCCTGTGTGGCTATATATGAGCAAGAGAGTTCAGCCTGTGTGGCTATATATGAGCAAGAGAGTTCTGCCTGTGTGGCTATATGGCTATATGAGAGAGAGAGAGAGAGAGAGAGAGAGAGAGAGAGAGAGAGAGAGAGAGAGAGAGAGAGAGAGAGAGAGAGAGAGAGAGAGAGAGAGAAGCCTGTCAAAGTTGAGTGTTGGTGTATGAGAGACTGTGTGTGACGCCAAGCTTTGTCAGTTATATTTTCTTTCTTCAACAACAGTTCAACAAAATACCCAGAAACTTATTTTGTTCTTTTATAAATAAATCATTATTCGTTTAAACTTATCCCAGCAATCAGAACGGTCCTTCCTCAGGGCCGCATAGTCCTCTGAAGCGCCCAGACACTGGGTCATTCTACCAAAAGAGAGAGAGTTGGAATTTTTAATTCCAGGTGGCAGCAGGAAATCTACTAAGTTCATGTACACAGGGTGTGGTTTAAAGGAGAAACGGTCTCCCCAATAAGTGAGGATGCCACAGCCATGTTGGTCTGCAATAGAAAAGTCAGATTTAAGTCCAGTAGCCCCTTAGAAACCAACCGGAGTTTCAGGGTATCAGCTTTCAAGAGTCGTCTGACGAAGGAAGCTTTGGCTCTTGAGAGCTGATACCCTGAAACTGTTGTTGGTCTCTCAAGTGCTACTGGACTCCGATCTGACCGTTGAATGGCTTTGTCAGTGTAGCACTGAGGCACATCAGTGGCTTCCAAATATTTTAGCTTTGCAAATAGTCTTGTGATTGCCCAGACGTCCTCACCCAGTTCACCCAGTTCAAGTTTAACTTACAAACAAAGTAAATAAATCATTCTAAGGACTGCGCGAGCTTGGTGAGGGAGTTCCCGGTTCGACAAAAAACCCAAGTGCTTACCTAATCACATTTCAGGTTTGTACCTGTATTATGTTTTGGCTTCTTTCATGTAGCTTTGTATCTGGCTTGATTCACCGAACAAAAATCGAAGCCTTTGAGAAGATGCTGTGGAGAGTCTGCAAAGGATACACGATCCTTTCTTATTCCGAGCTGGAAGAGTGTCTTGACGATCCAGATACAGTGAGTAACTGTGACGGCTGAGTAATGCAGAGTGGTTCTGAGAGGTGTTGAGCCCTCCCTGCTTAAATAACAGCTGGTGGCTGCACACTTGTAAGAACATAAAGAACATAAAATAAGCCAGTGGCCCATCCAGTCCAACACTCTGTCACACAGTGGCCAAAAATACCCGGTGCCATCAGGAGGTCCACCAGTGGGGCTGGTCTAATGGTTAACTGTGGTTGGTTTTCATTTATTATGGTGAAGCTTTGCATTGGAGTTTGGTGCAGTGGTTAAGTGCATGGACTCTAATCTGGGAGAACCGGGTTGAATTCCCCACTCCTCCTCTCACAGCTGCTGGATGACCTTGGGCCAGTCACAGTTCTGTCAGACCTGTTCTCTCAAGGACAGTTCTGGAAAGAGCTCTCTCAGCCCCACCTACCTCACAGGGTGTCTGTTGTAGGGAGGGGAAGGGATGGGAGTTTGTAAGCCGCTCTGAGACTCCAAGTGAAGGGCGGAATATGAATCCAATCTCCTCCTTCTCCTCCTCACCATTGCTAAATATTAACTGAAACCAGGATATGAAACCATACTACAAGGATTTGAGTATCTAACTCTCATTAATATTAAATCTGCAAGGCCAAATCACACAAGGGAAGGGAGTTTCCCTTACCTCCTTTGCATGGTGACCATAAGGTTTGTTTGGTGTCTGCCAGTGTACATGTTCAGGGAGCGGGGCTTAGCTCAGGCACGTAAACCGAATCATGCCCCAGGCCTGTGTATAAAATGCACATGTGAGTGTATGTGAGTGACATGTCTCTGCAAGGTACAAGAGACCTGCCCTCTTTTTTTCCTATGCGTCAATGCTCTTCTCTCACATGAATTATTTTGCTGTGCTTCAGTTCTTTCTGCTGGTTCCAGACTTACGGAATCCTAATGTGTTTTCTATTCATTCTGACTTGCTCTGTGTGATCTACCTTGAGTGCTTGTGAGAAAGGCAAACTGTCAATAACATTAAAAAAAAGAAAACAACAAACTTCAAGAAAATCCTTTAAAATCACGTATATCAACTATGTATGAGCAGTTGATTGATCAGACGTTAGTAGAATCAATAGTGGAGTAAAGCCAGTTTGGTGTAGTGATTAAGTGTGTGGACTCTAATCTGGGAGAACCGGGTTTGATTCCCCACTCCTCCACTTGCACCTGGCTGGATGACCTTGGGCAAGCTATAGTTCTGGCAGAGCTGTTCTTGAAAAAGAGGAGTTTCTGTCAGAGCTCTCTCAGTCCCATCTACCTCACAGGGTGTCTGTTGTGGGGAGGGGCAGGGAAAGGAGATTGTAAGCCACTCTGAGACTCCCTTGGGTAGTGAAGGGTGGGGTATAAATCCAATCTCTTTTCTTCTCTTCTTCTTGTAAATCATAGTTAAACACTGACCATTTATGTTCACTTTTCAGGGGGAACCTACCAGGTGGATATGTTTCTTAATATCTTACTGGGGTGAACAGATAGGCCAAAAAGTTAAGAAGATATGCGACTGGTAAGGTTGACATGTATTTAGTCATAGATTTCATACTTGTTCATGTTCTGTGTCTTTAGCCTTACAGAGATTTTGCTGCAGTGTTAAAGATTAAAGAATTCTTATCAGTGCACTCTGGTAGTTATACAAGCAGCGCTGATGGTGTGCACCCTCCACTCACTCATCATCATCAATCAATCAATCAATCAATCAATCAACAACCAGTACAAATCAGAAACAATAAAATCATTGGAAAATAAAATTGGTCCAACTAATTACCAATCGTTGGAAATCTCTAAAGTTTAAAATCCACGCATGAAATTTCACGACGAATTCTACAAGCTCCTGAAATTTTTTAGTGCAGCTAATCAGTGACCTGTTGATTAGCACCCATTAAAAGCTTCTTTAAGATATTGACATCAGAACATCCTGGATAATTATTAATCAGAGGGGAAATTATATTTAAGCGGACTTCCTGATAAAATCAACAGGGTCATAGAGGCCGAGGCCTTCATAAGAATATGAGAAGAGCCCTGCTGGATCAGACCAGTGAGGGTCCATCTAGTCCAGCATCCTGTCTCACAGAGGGGCCACCCAGTTCCTCTGGAGGGCCCACAACAGGGCTTGGAGGCCGAGGCCTTTCCTTGATGTTGCCTCCCGGCTCTAGGGTTCAGAGATTGCCCGCCTCTGAATGTGGAGGTTCCCTTCAGTCCCCATGGTTAGTAGATTCCTTCATAAATCTATTTAATTCCCCCTTTAAAGCTGTTTATAGGATCCCATTATGTAATTTCTGTGCCACTTAATGTGTCGTGTGGATACTTATGGTTATTGAATGTCTCTTTTTGTGTGATTGTACTGGCTCACTATGTGTAACCCGCCTTGGGTCTCTGTGAGAAAGACAGACTACAAATAACATCATAAAATAATAAAATAATATATTTTTTGCCAGCTATCACTGTCACATCTACCCTTATCCTAACACGCCTGAGGACCACCAAACAGTTATGGAAGGGCTCCAAGTTCGCATTCAAGATCTGCACATTGTGAGTCGGAAGTCTGTAGCTGTTCCTTATTTTTCAGCTGGGGAAGCCAGGGAGCGTCCACTCCCACGGGAGATGGTGCCTGTAAACTTTCTTTATTCTGACTGTCAGTCTGTTGGAGGGAACGGGCTCCTCCTGATTGTGCTGGGAACTGTTCTCATCAAAATGGGCTTTCATGTAAGCCAGGGATGTTCATGCTCTGTATTCTCGGGATGGAAGTGGTCACATTGTCACATCTGGGTCACATCTGCTCAGACATTGTGTTATGTCTGTGTGTGTGTGTGTGTGTGTATATGCATGTATTTAATGCAAATGAAATGTAACATTAAAGAGTGGAATGGCTATCTTCTTACCTTGTGAAACCATTTTCCAGGGGCTAGGTGAAACTACTTTTGAGGCCATCATTTGCCCATCTCTGATACAAGGCCTGGTTAGAATGCAAGACCGGGCTAGAACACAAATAATGCAAGAATCTCACATGGCTAGTTGCTGTGAATTTTCCCTTTATGGAGGCAATGCCTTTTTGCCATGTGTGTGATATTTTAAAAAAATATCTATATCCCACCTTTCTACAATGCTCAAGGCAGCTTGCAAAGTATAAAGATAGACATTTAAAAACATAGATGAAATACATAAATTGAGTTAAGCCTGTGAGTCTTGCAACGAATATCCCCACTAGCTGACAATCTGGAGACATAAGAACATAAGAGAAGCAATGTTGGATCAGGCCAATGGCCCATCCAGTCCAACACTCTGCATTCTAGAGAGCCAGTTTGGTGTAGTGGTTAAGTGCGCGGACTCTTATCTGGGAGGACCAGGTTTGATTCCCCACTCCTCCACTTGCACCTGCTGATGTGACCTTGGGTCAGTCACAAGCTCTGGCACAGCTGTTCTCTCAAGGACAGTTTGTGTCAGAAGTTCTCTCAGCCCCGCCTACCTCACAGGGTGTCTGTTGTGGGGAGGGGAAGGGAAAGGAGTTTGTAAGTCACTCTGAGACTCCCTTGGGTAGTGAAGGGCAGGGTATAAATCCAATCTCCTCTCCTCCTCTCCTCCTTTAGTTACTTCTGCCAAAGGCTCATTGGAACAATTACACATTGCACCTTTTACAGAGGAGAGTGAGCGTGGGAGATTTTTGTGCTATATCTGATGGGCTATTCCCAAGTGTGGGTGTGGCCCACGTTTTAAATCCTTTTAAAAATCTTATTTCACTTTTTTAAACCAACAAAAACCCCAAAGGTGCTGCATAAAACTGAAGATTACTTACGGCAAGTTTTGTGCAAAGCGTCTGAATCCATCTACATCTGGGATGTCCAAGTGAAGAAGATGAAAGCCATTTATCACGTGCTCAACCTCTGCAGCTTCGATGTGACCAACAAATGCCTCATCGCTGAGGTTTGGTGCCCAGTCGCCGATCTGCCCAACATGCGCCGAGCCCTCGAGGAAGGATCTGTGAGTCAGTTAATTAGCCCTGCGGGGTGGCTGTGTGGACAGAGAGTAACGTTCCAGGATTTAGCGTCATGTTAATGTTGGGTATATTTGCAATAGAAGTAAAGGAAGTGCTGAATGACTCACATGGATAGTTACAGTTGAAGTGGAGGAATAGAAAGGCTGAAAGAGGTTTAACTGAGAGGGTTGACTGTACTGCTGTCCGGACACTGGGAATGCGTGTTAAGTGGAGGATTGGGAACATAAGAAGCGCCCTGTCAGATCAGAGCAGTGAGGATCCATCTAGTCCAGCATTCTGCCTCACACAGAGGCCAACTAGTTCCTCTGGAGGGCCAACAACAGGGCATAGAGGCCGAGGCCTTCATAAGAACGTAAGAAGAGCCCTGCTGGATCAGAGCAGTGGTCCATCTAGTCCAGCATCCTGTCTCACACAGAGGCCAACCAGTTCCTCTGGAGGGCCAACAACAGGGCATAGAGGCTGAAGCCTTTCCCTGAGAAGAACATCAGAAGAGTCCTGCCAGATCAAACTACTGGTCCATCTAGCCCAGCATCCTGTCTCACACTGCAGCCAATCAGTTCCTCTGGAGGGCCAACAACAGGGCAGAGAGGCTGAGGCCTTCCCCTGATAAGAACATCAGAAGAGCCCTGCTGGATGAGACCAGTGGTCCATCTAGTCTAGCATCTTGTCCTACACAGTGGCCAACCGGTTCCCCTGGATGGCCAACAGTAAGGCATAGAGGCCGAGGCCTTCCCCTGATTTTTCCTCCTGGTTCTGGGATTCAGAGGCTTAGTGCCTCTGAATGTGGAGGTTCCCCTCAGTCACCATGGCTAGTAGCCGTTGATAGACATCCTCCATGAATCTATCTAATCCCTCTTTAAAGTCCTGTGGCCATCACTACATCGTGCTACAACTGTGATGGTTTCCCTATTTCCACAGGGGCATATACATTTAGCATTCTAATATGTGCATTGCAGAGCCAAGGTGTAGAGAGGGTGCTTTTCTTGTAGTGTGTGCATACGCAATTTCTGCATGGGATTACCGTTTGGATGACAGAATGTGAAAAAGCAACTGTTATTTTCCCAATTTGCAAACACTAATCTATGTTGTCGTCGTTCATTCCAAAATCAGAGGGAAAGTGGAGCATCCATTCCGTCATTCATCAACACGATACCGACAACAGAGACGCCTCCAACTTTGATACGCACCAATAAGTTTACCGTGGGGTTCCAAAACATTGTTGATGCGTATGGGATTGGGAACTACCGGGAAGTCAATCCAGGTGGGTACTGTTGCATGTAGACCAGTATTTACTGAAAAGCAGGGTTTATGTGGAACTCCCTACCTGGTTCCTTCCTCCTTTCAAAATGCTTAAAATAGCCTTTGATGTGTTACAGAAGTATCTTTATTTGTGTGTATGACTTTGCGTCAGTCATAAATTCTCTCAGAGCTGTTCTCTCAAGGGCAGTTCTTGAGAGAGCTCTCAGCCCCACCTGCCTCACAGGGTGTCTGTTGTGGGGAGGGGAAGGGAAAGGAGATTGTAAGCCGCTCTGAGACTCCTTCGGGTAGTGAAGGGCAGGGTATGAATCCAATCTCTTCTCTTCCTCTTCTTCTTCTTGTTCAGCACTGCTGTTACATATTTTATTACAGAGAACAAGTATAAAGAAAACAGTCGTGAGAGTCTGACCCACAAATCAAGCAGTCAGCAAGACTTTGCAAAGAAAATGCTTACTATGTATTACAGTCTGAAGCACTAAAAACACAATAAATAAATTCCTACAAATCATAAGAAAATCCTGGTGCAAAGGTACATCATCAGTGCTTCAGACGGTAATAAATAGTAAGCATTTTCTTTGCAAAGCCTTGTTGACTGCTTGATCTGTGGGTCAGATTCTCACGACTGTTTCCTTTATACTTCTCTGATCAGGCCGTGTTTGTCCACATTTGTCTTGTAACATGTTTTATTATGACGTTTTATGCCACCCTTTCTCCACAGACTGGAGGGCAGCTCTCATAGCTCTCCCCAACCCCCTCCTGTTTTATCCTCACGATCAACCCTGCGAGGGTTAACTAGGCAGAGAGACTGACTAGCCTAAGGTCACCTGGTGTGCTTTGCAGCCCGGTGTGGATCTGAACCGGTGTCTCCCTAACCTCGGTCTGGCACCTTGGCCACCCTGAAGCAAAAAGAACTGCTGGCACCAAAGTTCTAGTGTTTGCATTACACAGACAGAAAGGGTGGGGGGCGGCGGCAGGGGCGAGGTCCCCAGTCTGCCAAGGGAGGAGTGGAATTGGGTAGGACTAGCTTGTGCTGGAGGATGCAGGTATACATACATAGACCTTTATTGGCATAACACAACAACAATAAGGAAGGCAGTGGAACAGATAGATCAATAGAACAAGTTAATAGATCATAACAGGTTACACCAAATTACACCAACCCGGGTTCGTTTTTAAACTTCTCAGAAATAATGAACTCAGTTAAAAAATATAACGATCCAAATGAGCTCAAGGGAGATTAAGACTTGTACGCCCTTACCCTTAGCTTCCAAACATAGGCTAAGAATTCAGCAACAGACAGGGTGATTGCCGAGAACTTATCAGACAATAGAATGTTCAGATCGTTGTCAGTCGAGTTCCTTGTGGGAGGTAAGTGGGGACTGATCAGATAGCTGCGCATGGAAGAGTATTGGGGACAGCGTAAAAGGATACGAGCAACTGAATCAGGTTCGCCATAGAGGCAATTGCAGGTTCTATCCCTATAGGGAATACCCCAATATCTGCCTGAAACAACAGCCGAAGGAAAGAGATTAAATCTCGCTAGCATAAAAACCCGCCGATAAAGTGGAATTGTTAGATTAGAGAAGTACAAAGCCATAGAGGCTTGGGGGGGAGAGGTCAAGGAAGCGTGGAGAACAAACTCCAGAACTGCCAGCCTTAATTATTTGGGCTTCCATATCCCAGCTCCTCCTCCGCACCACCGGTTGCAGGTATAAGGCGAAGCGTGAGCGGTTCAGGAAATGGCCTTGCTTCAGAGGTAGACTTGGAGTAGCGGGAATGCGGTTGGCTCAGGTCTTTCGGCACACGTGACCTCAAGCCCGCATGCAGCCTGTGCCGCAAATAACTGCAGTTAAACAAGTTTTCACAGTGGAGGAGAGGCGCTGGAGCTTCGAGTCTGAGCCGGCTGCTGTGAAGACCACACACCAGCGCCGATGCACATCTGTTCGCACATCTGCGCATGTTTCCCAACTGTGTGTCTCTTCCGCCGAGCATTTCCACAGTTATCAGTCACTTGGCTGGAGCCAGTACTGAGCAACTCCAAGAGGAGTTTCTGTGAGGAGGAGGAAGAGGGAGGCTGCACAGTTACCTGCTGTAGGAAACCACCTTGCCCTAAAGCCTGCTTGTGTTCCTTAGAAACCGGGCTGCATTGAGCCAAAAGCCAAAGCACTTTGTCACTGACTTAAATAACAAAGAATCCGGGAGCACCTTAAAGACCAGCAAAATTTGTGGCAGGGAGCGGAGCTTTCCTGAGTCACGGCTCACTTCTTCAGATACAGCGAGAACAGAGGTGTTGAAGTCATTTGTAACAAGGGCCGGATCCGACATAAACGTCACTTTGTCGGGCCGGGCCATGTGTGCCCTAAAAGAAAGCCAGGTACCAGAGATATAAACTGTATAAAGGGCAGCAGCTGGTAAGCTCCGAGTTGGTGTATCCTCAGTGCAAGGCTCCGTTGCAAAGGAAAACCCATGTGTGCAGACCGGAGAGCCAGCGGTGCAGCACTGCTTCAGACGGGGTTGTTCTGCCGTGCCACAATAGGAGTGGCTCCCCTCATGTCGTCCCCCCCCCCAGCAGACTCCTATGCCCTCCCTTGCACTAGCTGCTCACGGGCTGCATAAAAGCCCTGGGTGGGCCCTTGCTGGCTCCCGGGCCTTATGTTTGACACCCCCGAGCTAGAGTGTGAGGCCGTTCTCGCTGTATCTGAAGGTGTGGGCAGGGAGTCTGTTCCCTCTAAGCTGTGGAGTCTTGTGAGCAAAAATTCTGCTTTGTAAGCTACTGGCATTAAGCTTGTGAGCAAGCAATTTGGCTACTGTATAAATTAGTTTGCTCTGGAGCCCTCCTTCCTGAGCCAAGGCAAAAATGTGTGAGCCGGAGGCTGAAAGACTGTGAGCTAGCTCATACTAACTCAGCTTAGAGGGAACACTGGCAGGGACCCACGAAAGCTCCCTCTCCCCCCCCCTGCCACTTATTTTGTTTGTCTTTGAGGCGATCCTGGACCCTACCTTTTTCCTACTGCTACAGACAGGCTAACACAGTGACCCATCTTAAATTAAAAAAGGTCGTCTTCTGTCGAATTCTGATGTAGCACATATCAAAACAGTTGATTTGATTCTTTCTTTCTGTCTCTGTCTCTCTCTCATTTTGAAGCTCTGTTCACCATCATCACCTTCCCGTTTCTGTTTGCGGTGATGTTTGGCGACTGTGGCCACGGCTTCCTAATGTTCCTGTTTGCTCTGTTCATGGTCGTGTTTGAGAAACACCCACGACTGATGCGATCGCAGGACGAGGTGAGGGAGGCTTGCTCTTGATTTACAGTCATAGAATCATAGCGTTGGAAGGGGCCACACAGACCGTCTAGTCCAAGGGTGTTGAACTCATTTGTCGTGAGGACTGGATCTGACATAAATGAGACCTCGTTGGGGTGGCCCTTGTGTGGTATAAAATGTCATGCCAGGCAGCAGAGATATGAATTTTATAAAGGACACAAACACAAAGCGCTTTTTTTAACTTAAAATAAAAACATGGCAGGTTTCTGAATTTTTCCCTGTAACGTTGGTTTGAAGGCTTTTATACACTGTGAGTGCTATGCTAAGGATCTTTCCTTCTAAGAGTCTTCTGTACACTATGAGTACTTCATGAAGTAGTGTGGACTTCTTGAAGAAGAATTTTCGAAACGAAGACCAAAATCCGGAGTCTTCGTCCATTTTGTCTGTGTACCATTTATGGACTTGTACTATTTATGGACCTGCACATTATATGATGTAATCTGTACAAATAGTCCAAGGGTGGTCCCCATTATATAAATTGACTTTTGTGCATAACTTCTTGAGCACTTGTGGTCTGCGTTATTTGTACAGTGCTTGTCTACCTGCTGGAAAAGAGTCTTTCACACCATCTGGTTCATTCCCCCCCCCATTGCAAAAAATCTGAAGTCACAGCATCCTTGACTAATGGTTGCCCAACTTTTTTCCCAGATAACCCTTGGTGAGGAAGTGTCCCTCTCTGCTAAGTTATTAGTTCCATTGTCAGACTTCCTTTACCATCTCGCACAAAGGGCAGGGTCTGGCACTCTACTGCTCTAGAGACATCTGCTTGGTTAGTGTTCCCAGAAGGACTCTCGTCTGGTCCAGCAGACCAGCTCTTGTGTTTCTAAGCCCCGGGTATCCTGTGTCATCACGAGTGGGTTGCCCCCTTTCTTGCACAGAACTCATAATTGAATATCGGACCTCCAAAGATGTTCCCAGGCAGTGGCACAACAAATACCGCACATTAAACATCGGTCTGTTGTTAATTGGAAATGGATGCGAAGCTTAGGTATTGAGTTTGTAATCGAATGTTCTTGTCTTTAAAGTTCACCTGACCCTGACTGGTCCCGCGCTTTACTGTTTGCAGATCATGAAAATGTTCTTCGAAGGGCGGTATATCCTCTTGCTGATGGGTTTGTTTTCGGTGTACACCGGCTTGATATACAACGACTGTTTTTCAAAGTCTCTGAACATCTTTGGCTCCCACTGGAACGTTTCGCAAATGTTTGAACAGAATGTGTGGAAGTAAGTAGCCCTTGCTTGGTCCAAGGTGGTACTGAAGCAGCCCACTGTCTTTAGATAGGAAGCCATTGACTGTATGTCTGTACAGAGCTCTGTACCCTTGCCCTGGTGCATGTATACACATACTGTATACTTGCCGTTCCAATGATTCCTTCGTTATTTCAATCCCTTTGCAAGATATCATCTGAATGCATGCAAAATCAAAACTGGCTTTCCGGAATATAAACTTTGACTGCCATTATTAAACACAATATGTTTTACCGGAATGGTGTACTTTCAGAATATGGAGCAGAAGTCCATCAGTGGCTGTTAGCCACAAAGTGTAGATGGAACACTCTGTCTGGGGCAGTGATGCTGGGTATCCTTGGTGCTTGGGGAGCAAGAGTGGGAGGGCTTCTGGAGTTCTGGCCCCGCTGGTGGACCTCCTGATGGCCCCTGGGCTTTGGCCCCTGTGTGACACAGAGTGTTGGATTGGATGGGCTACTGGCCTGATCCTACATGGCTTCTCCTATGTTCTTAGCTGTGCTTTATCAGAACAAAATGGCAACTAGTCCAAATAGTGATACAGGACCACGGCTTTTGCTTAGCCTGGTCACCTCCGGTGGGGGAGCAAAATACAAGCTTATGGTTCTAGTCTCCTGTTTTGAAAAGTGCACCCTGTGTATGTCTTCTCTCGCATTTACCTTCCCATCCTCTTAAACCAGCTAGGGTAGTCTTTCTCCATAGCCTCTCATTCATGGCAGCATACGATTGTTCCTTCTGCCTCCTGGCAGTTTTAAGTCGCCAGTTGTAACAAGTGGCTTTTGTGTATTTCATTATTTGCATTGTTAGCCACCTTGAGCTTTCCTATATGGTAGAAAGGCAGCTGATAAATGTTTTAAATAAATAAAAATAAATTTACGGAAGCGAGATCTGAGACCACGGAGCTGGGCCCTTCTCTCCTGTGCTCGCCCTACGTCACTCCCCCTCGACTGAGATCTGCCAAGCTTTAGCTTCTTATTTAGTTTCCACGGAGAGGTGAAGACACCGATGCTCCCTCTAAGCTGTGGAGTCTTGTGAGCAAAAATTCTACTTTGTGAGCTAGTGGCATTAAAGCTGTGAGCGAAAAATTTGGCTCCTGCATAAAGGAGTTGCTCTGGAGCCCTCCTTCCTGAGCTAAGACAAAAATGTGTGAGCCGGAGGCTGAAAAACTATGAGCTAGCTCACACTAACTCAGCGTAGAAGGGCACACTGGAAGACACCCCTGTTCTTGAGAGTCTTCTCCCCCCCCCTTTTTTAAATTTCACCTCTTTACGGTGCTAGTGCATATTGATTTCGGTATTGAATCTTCTGTGTCCTTACTATTTATTTTATTTTCTATTTCCGTTTCATACGGTTATCTAAGCAGCGCTGAATGTTTTAGTAGGAAAACAGCTGCTTGATAAACATAAAATGAGACGAAAGTTTTGTGTTGAAGTGCTAACAACGCCTCTCAAGTCCCGTTTGTGGCTTTTGTTTGTTTCGTAGACCTGAGGATCTGAAGAATCAGCATTTGATGCTGAATTCAGCTGTGTCCGGAGTGTTCAGAGGAGCATATCCTTTCGGGATAGACCCGGTGAGTGTTCTGTCTTGACAGCTCCATCTTTGATGGTGATAAGCCTGTAAAAGAGACTGGGGGTTGTCTCTAAGGTCCCAATGAACCAAATGGGCTAGCGGAAGTGGGTTCTTTCCTGCCTTCCCCCCAGCAGCCTCCTGTGCCCCCAAAGATATTGGATTTATACCCCGCCCTTCACTACCCAAGGGAGTCTCATGGCGGCTTACAAACTCCTTTCCCTTCCCTTCCCATCCCCACAACAGACACCCTGGGAGGTAGGCAGGGCTGAGAGAGCTCTGAGAGAAACTGCTCTTTTTCAAGAACAGCTGTGCCAGAACTATGGCTTGCCCAAGGTCAGCCGGCGGCTGCAAGTGGAGGAGTGGGGAATCAAACCTGGTTCTCCTAGATTAGAATCTGCGCACTCAGGGCTTTTTTTGTAGAAAAAGCCCAGCAGGAACTTATTAGCATATTAGGCCACACCCCATGCCTTCCCTTGGCTTACCTGGGCACCCCACAGCTGCAGGGAGCCTGGGCAAGCCCCCTTGAAGGGAAGGCAGTTTAAACTGCCTTCTCTTGGCTTGCCCGGGCGCCCTGCGACTGCGGGGAGCCCGGGCAAGCCAGTCCTTGGACATGCCGGGGAAGGCACGAGGAGGCATTTAAATGTCTCCCCGATCCTTCCAGGGGGCCCCCTGGCCCGCCCACCTCGGAGTCATCAGGGGGTCGCTTTCCAGGCCTTCCCTCTGTAGTCGCGCACGCAGAGGTTTGGGCCATAGTGGGCGTGGCCAACTCTGAAGCCTGCCGGAACTCCGTTCCTGTGCGTTCCTGCCCAAAAATAGCCCTGCGCCCCTTAACCACTACACCAAACTGAGAAGACCCTCCAGAACAGTATACCATGTGGGGGGGGGAGAAATCTTCACTCAATTCACCCTTCTTGCTGCAGCCCTCTGCTGTGGGCCATGTTTTCACGCAAGGCCCCCCAACCCTCACACAATGGATTTGGCGGAAGGTGGGTAACCTGTGTTCCTGCAACTTTTCCCCTGTCACGGGAGCTTTGATTTACTACTTTGTGATTGTTTTAAATAACTGTCTCTGAAGATTTTAAAATTGAAATGCTTCTGCTCTGTCGGAGAGGCTCTAGAGCAGTGAACCCCATCATGGGGCCCGCTGATGTGTGCTCTGGCAGTGCCCGCTTGCTTCTTCCCCAAAGCACCTTCCCCCCGCAAATCAAGGAGCCTATTTTGGCTTTCTTCCAGTTCACTGGAACAGAAGGTGCTTCAGAAGACCCCAGGGAGGCATCACCTTTGTGTTTGCAGGGAACACCTGTTCAGAAGAGAGCCAGCGTGGTGTAGGGGTTAAGAGCAGCAGACTCTAATTTGGAGGACCAGGTTCAATTCCGCGCTCTTCCACATGAAGCCAGCTGGGTGACCTTGGGTCAGTCACAGCTCTCTCAGCCTCCCCCTGAAAAAATCTAGCTCGCCATCTAGTGGTGTACAATGCTAAAAGAGTTAGTACTCAAGGCTGCCGGACAATCTTAGCTCTCCTGCCTATACCACACACAATGCCGTATGATAATTAACATAAGAACATAAGAGAAGCCAATGTTGAATCAGGCCAATGGCCCATCTAGTCCAACACTCTGTCACACAGTGGCCAAAATATATCAGGTGCCATCAGGAGGTCCAGCAGTGGGGCCAGGACACTAGAAGCCCCCCCACTGCTGCCCCCTCCAGCACCAAGAATAGAGTGCATCAGCTGCCCCAGACTGAGCGTTCCCATCTATACCCTGTGGCTAAGAGCCACTGATGGACTCCTGCTCCATATGTTTATCTCATTCCCTCTTGAAACTGTCCATGCTTGCAGCTGCCACCACCTCCTGTGGCAGTGAATTCCATATGTTCCATATGTTAATTCCATATGTTAATCACTCTTTGGGTGAAGAAGTAATTGATTAACCTGTTCAAAAATATTTGTTTATTTTACTTCATTCGTGCCCTTCCTTTCTCCGCAATGGGAACCCAAAGCGGTCCCCTTACCCTGTTTTCCTCTTCTCTGTTTTTTCCCCGCAACAGCCCTGTGAGGTAGGTTAGACTGAAAGAGTATGACTGGCACAGGGTCACCCAGCGAGCTTCTACGGCCTGAGTGGGGGTTCAAAGCAATGCTCCCTCTAAGCTGTGGAGTCTTGTGAGCTACGGGCATTAAAGCTGTGAGCGAGCAGTTTGGCTGCTGCATAAATCAGTTTGCTCTGGAGCCGTCCTTCCCGAGCTGAGGTAAAAATGTGTGAGCCGAGGGCTAAAAAACTGGGAGCTAGCTCACACTAACTCAGCTTAGAGGGAACACTGGTTCAAACCCAGGTCTCCCAGATACTAGTCCAGCACTCTTAACCACTGCACCACTGCCTCATGGCAGCAGGATGGATCTTCCAAAGATTTTGTGAATAACCCCCATCCCATCATGGCAGCCCCTTTCTTAAAACTGATCATTCCCCCCCGGTAAATCCTCTCACAGGAGGAGGGAAGGCCTAGTTCCTTCCCACCAAGTTTCTTGGCTCTAGGAATGAGAAGCAGCCCCATTTGGTTTTCTTTTTTTTTGGTGAAACTGAAGAAGAAATTAGACCGGTAGTATGTAGCAGTAAACAGTAAACGGAAGAATGTTCAATGTAATTTATTATGTTGATATATGTATTGTAACTAATGTGAATATGGAAAAAACTCAGGAAACTGAATGGAATTACATTTAACGGGTGTTATAAAATAATAGGATTCAGAATAGGAAGTAATTCCTGGTTTGTGATTAGGTATAACAGGAGTTAGTGGATTAGTTTGAGAACACTTTCTGTTAAGTAATAATTTGGGGGGTGAATAATATAATGGACTGATGGAAAATAAGGTTGATAATCTGTATTATTGTTCATTACAGAAATTAATAAACTGTGAGTTAAAAAAAATTCCTCAGGCTCAACTAAGTTTGAGTAGCTCTGCTATAGAGTGTTTGTGGAAAAGCTGCCCAGAGTTCCTTGCTTGCCACAGAGTGAAGGAGCTGCTGCCATCTTCAAATAATTTCCTACGGTTGAAATTTGAATAAAGACCGCCTCCAGGATTGTTGTCCGAGACAAAGAGATCACCTTGAATGTCTGTGTGCATTTTTTCCTTCCAGATCTGGAGTCTGGCAAGCAATCGGCTCAGTTTCCTAAATTCCTTCAAAATGAAAATGTCTGTCATTCTTGGAGTGATCCACATGACTTTTGGAGTGGTCTTGGGGGGATTTAACCACTTGTAAGTATGGAAGCGGGGCCCATACGGTTGCAGCAATGATTTGTATGCCTTCTCTTTTTGTTTGAGGTGGGAATGGCTTGAAATTGCTGTAGGAGAAGCGTAGCGAAGGCTGCAGATTTCACTTGAGGAGAGTGCTTAAAGGTTTGTTGAGCAGGTTCTTGGCTTCCCACTCCCCCACCCCCGGGTAAGAGAAACTGGAATCTATTTGATCACTGAGCCTGGTCTTTCTCATCTTAATCTCGGGGCCAGAACTCCAGAAGTCCTCCCACTCTTGCCCCCCCCCCCCAGCCCCAAGAGTTCGGCTGCTGTTCTGGAATTATGAGTTGCAGGTTTTCTTGGTTTAATCTGAAGTTAGTTGTCTTGGTGGCTAAAGGAATCAGGACTTGGGATACACATTTTCAACCAGCTTTCTTTTTCTGGTTAGTCTTGGCCTGCCTTAACCCCCAATCGAAGCCTGGTCTGGTTCTGGGCTCCCCCCTCTCCCGATTTCCTTCCGTAGGCATCTGCTTTGTGCTAGGAACTTCGTGGGACGGGCATTCTGCCAGGCACGGAATTATCACATTTGGGAGGAAAATGTGTGATGGACAGCTGCTCATGTAGCTAATAGGTTGGCCTTGCTGCCATTGGAATGTTGACATTCCTTTCTCACAAGGACTCAAGGTGGATTACACAGAGTTAGTCAGGAGGACAGCCAATGGAATGGGACATTCACTAGCCAATGCCTTAGGATGTTAGAAGGCTGGAACCACCAGAAAGAACTGAAGCCAAGCCTAAGTATTCACACGACACCTTCAGCAGTACAGAAGCTACATGGATAGGCTCCTGCTTACAATAACCTAGACACAGCAGTATAGACCAGTGCCGTCACTTATCCAAGGAAGTAGTAATCCGTTTTGTACAGCGCAACCCGAATTAACCTGTGCAAAAAAGCCTTTTTGAATAGTTCAGCTTTGCATAGTTTGCAGAAAGTCAGGAGGCTTGGGGCTTTCCTGGCCATCCCACAGGGCCGGAGCAATAACTGAGAAACCACATGGATCGGCAGTTGCTGGTTCTGTCCATTTGCAGACTGGCGCCTCCAAAAGTCTCTGCTGGCATGAGCCAAGTTGTTGTGGCAGATCAGAGAGAGAGAGAGTGAGAGAGAGAGAGAGAGAGGCCATCCCGCCAATAAGAGGGGCCAAAGGCATGATAGGCTTTGTATGTGATAGCCAGTACCTTAAATTAGTAAATGTGTGGCATGGATTTCTGCTTTGGCTGAAGCAAAAAGCCCTCAAACCTTTCCTTTCTTTTCCTCCCCCATCAGGTATTTCAAGCAGAAGTACAATATATATTTGGTTTTCATCCCTCAACTGCTGTTCCTGCTGTCCATCTTTGGGTACCTTGTGTTTTTGATCGTCTTTAAATGGCTGGCTTGTACCGCCAGTGACCCGGAGCCTGCGCCAAGCATCCTGATCCACTTCATTAACATGTTCTTGTTTCCTGCTGCGGAAGAAAAGCATATTTTTTTCCAAGGACAGGTTGGTGATCGTTACGACCTGAAAGACGACGTTCTCGGACGGAGTCCTTTCCTTTTGCCCATCTCGATTCTTATAGTTCAGGATTTCCCAAAGTGGAAAGTATAGCGTCTCCGGCTTCATTTCAGCGGGAGAATTAAACAAGTGCTTAAATCTCTCCTCTTAAAAGGGTCTACTTTTGGCTGGGTTGTACCCCAAACTCTGGTTGTTGTTGGTGGAAAATGCCATCAATTTGCAGCCCACTTACGGTGACCCTATAGTGTTTTCCAGACAAGACATGAACAGAGGTGAACTTTGCCTGCCTCTGCGTAGCGTGCCCAGACTTCCCCAGTGGTCTCCCATTCCAAATACTAACCAAGGCCAACCCCTGCTTAGCTTCCAAGACCTGTCAAGAACATGTCCTCTTTTTTGGTATCTCTCCTCTTCTGGGCTCTTTTTAAAAAAACTGATGGAAATATCCTCTTTTTGGGTTGGAAGGTTAGAAATATTCCTAGTTAGTAGAGCTGCCAAGTCTGGGTTGGAAAATACCTGGAGGTTCTGGGGGTGGATCCGGGAGAGGGTGGGGTTTGGGGAGGGGAGGGGCCTCAGCAGGGTACAAGGCCATAGAGTCCGCCCTTCAAAGCCGCCATTTTCTCCAGGGGAGCTGATCTCTGTCAGCTGGAGATCAGTTGTAAAAGCAGGACATCTCCAGGCCCTTCCTGGAGGCTGGCAACCCCGCTAGTTATTAGCGATTCTCACAGCTTAAATAGAAGGGGGTATTTAAAATGAGATTTGTCATAGTGGTTGCTTGTTTGAAGTAGTCAGCAGGGAAATACATCCTCTTTTTTGCTTTTCAAAATACAGTAACCCTAGTAGTGCTCCAATCAGCTTCATGTTTATTCCATGTATGAAAACAACAAAGTCAAGATAATCAGGCTAATATGTTAGCCAGTTATGCAGGTGTCATGACCCCCAGGGGGTCTCCACCTTTCGCCACCACCGCTCTGGACTTCGGGTCCCTTGAGAAGGCCCAGAGTATCCTCCCAAGCCCAACCAAAATGCCCTTTTTAAGCCGAGAACATAGGCGTGATGACCAGGCAGAAACAAACAAATGATGTATTCACACAGTAATGGGGCAAGGAAAACCAGACAAGGTGTTTAAAATATGACAGTGTTTAAAGGCAAAAATAAACTGATCTAACGCGACTACCTAGTTCACTTAGCTAGTTGCTACTTAAGGCCTATAGCCTTCTTACCAGGCCTGTCCCTCTACTCACTCTGTCCCAAGTGAGGGAACTTTCTCCTCAGACCAGATTGTCCCCTCTGTGAGACAGGACCACAGAAGAGCAAAAGAACCCAGTTTCCTCACAGCACACAGAGTTTATATCTCAGTCCCCTTCAGTTTAGCTCTGTGAGAGGAAAGAACACCGTTTTTCCACAGCCCACAAAGTATGTAACAGTCTCTTCACACAATCCCTGTACACCGATTGGTTACAACTGTCACTAAGCATTGTGGGGATTGTAGGCTATGTCCGCTTCCTACTGCCATGCACATCTCTCCTGGGACCAGGCTCCACTAGGCCTTGCTCCCAGTCCTGCACAGATCATGACAGCAGGGTCTAGGGGGGGAAAGCAGAGAGGACACCTCCCTAACGAACATGTAGTTTTTTTGGAGGGGGAGGGGGGTTGTATTGTTCACAGGAAACTGATGGTAAAAATTTTTCTTTCATTTTTCCCTTCCTGCCTTTTTGAAACAGCTGATTGTACAGAGACTTCTACTCGCCATTGCTGTGCTTTCCGTTCCTGTGCTGCTTTTTGGAAAACCACTTTATTTATACTGGTTGAACCACGGACGCAAAGGATTTGGGCCATACAGAGTACGTATCGGAACGAAACGAGCGGTAGCTGTTGGGTCCCGGGTTGGCGGGAAAATCTCCTTTAAAAACCAGCGCTTATGTTCCTTGGCCAAATTCTGCAGTCACCAATCAGCAGTCAGAAACAGATCGCCTTTAAAAGGACAGGCACCACAGCTTGACGCCTTGGTAGCCTTGCAGGATGGTTCTGTAAGCCGAAAAGCCGGTATTTGCTGCATACTAATATATTTTCTGCAGCAGTAGTTGAGGCAGGTGCAAAGTGTCTGTAGATGTTTGTCCTATGAGGGCTGAACTCTCCAAATAGTCACGCTGTTTTAGACGGATGTGCAGCCTTCCGAAATGAATTGAGCCTAGGAGCAGTTGGTCCTTCCTGTGACCAGGAGCGACATGCTCTGCAGAGTGGCATTTGGCTGGCCTTTGTGACGGTCCAGACACCACAGCCATCTGGCTGTGCAGCTTGCTGATTGGCCGTCCCTCAAGGCAATCACTATGTGCTTAAGTATATATTTTTTCTAAACTGCCTTGGACCTACTGTGGGGAGAAAAGGAAGTTCACGAATATTTTTAATAAATAAATCACAAACTAGTATTCTTCTCAGGTTGTTTTTTTTAATTTATAGATAAAAGTCTTGTCATAAAGTTGTTATTTTAAAGATGCTTGGAGACTCATGCAGAAAGGGCAGCTGTAGCCTCCCCAAGGGTAGGGGGACCCCTGCTACCCTGCATATTTTAAGAGCAAACCTTTAGAGGTATGAGAGGGGAAAGGTTTAATTCACAAGCTAAAGCATCTCCTGCCCATCTGATGTTTGGGAGACACCAACATTAGCACGCAGGTAGAAGAGCTGGAGAGTTTGAACAAATTGTATTGTGTGTATCATATATAAGTTTGGTGGTTTTTTTGGGGTTTGTTTTTTTCTTTTTTGTATTTTTCATATTTGTGTGTGCGTGTGTGCACCTGGAAGTCCTGGCAACCTCTGGTGACAGTGTGTGCACCTGGAAGTCATGGTGACCTCTGGTGACTGACCCTTACTGGGGGCCTGAAGGATATTCAGAGAGGCTATCCATGCTGATCACCAGCATAGGCCTTGAGCCACAGTGCATTAAGATACATTCAAACAGAATAGTATAAGGGTCATAGTGACCTGTTGATTTATAAACTAATGGGAAAGTGCAGTACAGAATGAAGAGAAAAAAACTGCATCCCAACTGGGTTTATTTTAGATCATTAAAACTTTGCACAGGTTAAATAAAGAGTGTTATCTGACCTGTAGAACAACAGGAATAATATAGATGGCCCATGGAATTTCAAGAGGGAATTAGATAAGCATATGGAGCAGGAGTCCATCAGTGGCTATTAGCCACAGGGTATAGAGGGGAACTCTCAGTCTGGGGCAGGTGATGCACTCTATCCTTGGTGCTTGGGGGGGCAGCAGTGGGAGGGCTTCTGGTGTCCTGGCCCCACTGCTGGACATCCTGATGGCACCTGGTATATTTTGGCCGCTGTGTGACAGAGTGTTGGACTAGATGGGCCATTGGCCTGATTCAACATTGGATTCTCTTATGTTCTTATGTAGAGGCGGCTGAATAAAGCCTGCCTCTGCCTCTCCCACTTCTGGTATTCCAAGGAGGTCTCCCATCCAAGTACTTGCCAGAGTCGACCCTGCTCAGCTTCCGAGGTCTGATGAGATTCGGCTTGCCTGGGCTATCCAGGTCAGGGCCATATGCAAGTTTTTGATTGGGCTATATTCCTCAAGGGGTAGACCATGCACTAAAGTTTTCTCCTTCCTCCAAGGGCAGTGCATGTGATCGTTTCTGTTTTATCTCACCGCAGCCCTGTCTGCCAGTGCCTGGCTCAACATCACCCAGTGAGCTCTGTGAACTGAGTAGAGATTTGAGGCTTAGATTTATCAGCCCTAACCGGGCACTAACCACTGTGCATTCTTATATCATGAGTACATCATGCTCGGGATTGACTGCATCTCAGCGCCCACTGCCACCCACCTTCATCCAGCCCTTGCGAGAGAATGGGATTTGCAGTGCGAACCAAGATAAACAGACCGAGCAACGAGTCGACTGCCGCTTACCAGGCACTTAAGGGTCACTTCTCAACCTTCTGTCCCCCAGAACGGTTACCAGTTAGTTCGAAAAGAAAGCGAAGAAGAGCTCTCTCTGTTGAGGACTCACGACATGGAAGAGGGAGCCAGCTCTTTGGACAACAGGCACAAAGAGGAGGAGAAGAAAGAGGTAACGGCCGGGAGGGGGCGGCGTTTGTTTTTGCCGCAGCTGCCTGTAGTTTGAATGGAAGTCAAGGGAGTCTTACTGTAAAGGTTGTCTCAGGGGGTAGCAGGCTAGTCTGCAAGTCTTGATGCTGCTGGACTCAGCTCTACAAGTGTGATTTGTTAAACTCTGCAGGGGCCATTTCGTAGAAGGAAGAGGTGCAGGAGCTCATTAGCATAACTTATTTGCATATGCCACACCCCCTGACATCACTGCTCAGGCTCCACTGGACTGTTTTGGATTGCTAGCTATTGGGAGGGGGGGGTGTGCAGATCTGCCCTCACAGAGGAGGGAGAGCTTGCACCTGAATAAACCTTGGTCTTAAAGGTGCCACTGGACTCTTTTGGATGGCCGGCAAGCACAGGAAAGTGCGTGGCTGCTCGTGGGTCGAGGAGGGCAGCGCGGAGGACGTGCATGGCCTCGAGCAGCTAGGGGGCCAGGATGGTGGCAGGGCAGAGGCGCAGGAGGAGGCCAGGGCGGAGCTCCTCGCAGGCCTCGTGGGAGTTGCCGGGGCCCACCTTGCAGAGGCACCGCGCCAGAGTTGGCATGTGGACGGGCAGAGCCATTTCCAGCAAATCCATTCTTGTGTTCCAGAGAGTAGGGTGGCCTGAAGGGTACACAGTAAGACCTGCATATGGCTGCTAACTGGGTGCAAGGCAAAATGTTTGGCTCCTCAGTCTTTTATAATTCTCCAGTAGTCAAAAGCTATGAATCCCCCCTCCCCCTGCTCAGAGTTTAACACTTATAATACTCACACATGATCTTGTTTGCCAGTTTGATGTAGTGCTTAAGGCGTGCAGACTCTAATCTGGGAGAACCGGGTTTGATTTCCCATTCCTCCTCCACGTGCAGCTGCTGGTATGGCCTTGGGTCAGTTACAAGTTCTCTCGGAGCTGTTCTCTCACAAGCATTTCTCTCAGAGCTCTCTCAGTCCCACCTACCTCACAGGGTGTCTGTTGTGGGGAGGGGAAGGGAAGGGAGATTGTCAGCTGGTCTGAGATTCCTTCAGGTAGTGAAGGGTGGGATGTTAATCCAATGTCTTCTCTTCTTCTTGTTGTTTTAGTTTATCTTTATAGATGTGTTCATGGATCAAGCGATCCATACCATTGAATACTGTCTGGGCTGCATCTCCAACACTGCATCGTATCTCAGGCTCTGGGCTCTCAGTCTGGCCCACGCCCGTGAGTATCCCCCATGAGACCTTGACCTTTGTATGGGGGTGGGTGCTGTAACATTTTCTGCTGACTGTTGAATGGACAAAGTAATGTAAGCCTTATTGTGACCGAAAGCGCAAGCCTCCTTCCACATAGACTGCTGTGGAAATAAGCGGTTTCACCCTCTACTTACAGCAGTGCATGTGTGGTTGAGGAAGGGACCATTCCTTCTGTTTTATACCATCCCTCAATATTCTTTATCCGCTAATATTTATTAGTGTTCTCTATAGTCCGCCTTTCTCACTCAAGGCAGATTACACAGAGTCAGTCAGTACAATCAACTGGGTGGAACATCCAAAATGACATAGCTAAATGACATCAGTTCCCTTTCCTGGAACCCGCCAAATATTTTTAGAAAATGGGCAGGGCCAGGTGGGGCTTTTGCCACCAAGGTTTCTGATTGGCCGCTGGAGATTGGCTGTGCCATTTTTTATTTTTTAATGTTGCTTTGACATCAGCTACCCCCTGTCAGGCTCCCTGTCAAATCACTCTCCACACAGTCTTTCTTGAAGGAAAGTTTATTGAGGAGATTTGAGATGCTTAAGAGTTGAACTTTTTTGTCAGGACTGAAGGTGCCAAAGCAGGGACCCCGGGGTGTAACCAAAAACCCACATTCCACTCTTACGTCACCCACACGTAAGCAAAACTAATAACCATGACAGAAATATTGGCTCAGCTAGCAGTTCAAAAGTGTAGAACTAAAGGGCAAGGGAAGCTAGGCAGTAAATATAACTGATATAGAAAACACAGTACACAGTATGCCCGAGTCTGACACCCCCACAGCACAAGGATAGTCATAAGCTGTAGCAGCCATTTTGTGGCTTGGCTCCTCCTCCTCCTGCTGCAGCCATTTTGTTGCTGCACCTGCCACACCATCATTGTCCCAAAGGGGCCTGCAGTCTCAATAAGGTTGGGGACCCATAAGCCAGAGAGCATCTTTCCCCAATTTTTCATAAAGGCACAGGAACTTTTCTGGACCAAAAAGCCATGGCCATCCAATGCAAAACTATAGGAAGAGCATAAGGCATATTAAAATAGAGAGAGATTGGCAGTGGAGTCTTATGAAATTTATTGACCAATCAGAGACTCGTTAGGGTAGCAGAACCCGCTGCCCAGTGTCCAATGGTAGCAGTGGAAAGTAAGGGAGGGCAGAGTCAATGGGGATGGTTTTGCTTTGCCGTGCGTTGTTGCTGGGGCATGACTTTTCCCAGACTTTTGCTGTGCTGTCTTGTAAGGAACAGGGCCAGAGTTGTCAACCTCTAGGTGGCAGCTGGAGATCTCCAGAAATTCCAACTGGCCTCCAGGCTATAAAGATCAACCCCCCTGAAGAAAATGCCTGGGCCGGAATGTGGACTCGGCGGCACTGTGCCCTGCTGAGGTCCCTCTCCTTCCCAAATCCTGCCTGCCTTTGGCTTTACCCCCCCAAATCTCCAGGAATTTCCCAACCTAGCGTGGGCCACCCTAAATAGGGGCCAGACAGGAAGTTGTTGACGGTGATCAGGGCTTTTTTTTTTGTATAAAAAGCCCAGCAGGAACTCATTAGCATGGTAGGCCACACCCAACAGCAGAAATTCATTAGCATGTTAGGCCACACCCACGACAGCACAGCACATTAGCATATTAGGCCACACCCCCATGTTACCAGAAGTGTGGTCATCCAGCCACATCCACCTTTTGCTTCTTATTCTGTTTACCTTGTCAAAACCCAGGGCTTTTTTCGTAGAAGGGACTCCTTTGCATGTTAGGCCACACACCCCTCATGTAGCCAATCCTAATGAGTTCCTGCTGTTGGGTGTGGCCTGTTATGCTAATGAGTTCCTTCTGGGCGTGGCCAACTCTGGAGCCAGCCAGAACTGCCCCAAAATTGCCCTGATGGTGATGATCCGTGATGATAGTCGCTTCGTCCCCCTTTAGACTCCCTGAGAGGTGCTCCCCTCCCCCATTTGCTTTTTATCATCCAGCCCCTGTTGAAGGATTCTGAAGAGTGGAAAAGCTTTGCGTACTGTGCTGGGTTGTTTTGATTGGTACGGCATGGCTTCAGCTCTTGATTTTTTTTAAAGGATACAGTAATATGCCACGTGCTTCCATAGCATGAACACTAACGACAAAGCAGATGGACTGCTTAGCATTCACTAAAATGAGTATTCTGAAACCCATTTTTCCTTCCAGAGTTGTCCGAAGTGCTGTGGGCCATGGTCATGCGGATCGGCCTCCGCGTGGATGCCTCTTACGGGATCCTCACCCTGGTTCCCCTTTCAGCTATCTTTATGGTCTTAACGATATTTATCCTTTTAGTCATGGAGGGCCTTTCAGCTTTTCTACACGCGATTCGACTTCACTGGTATGTATTTCTTTGTGTTTTATAATCATTTTTTTTAAAAAAGGATGGCTTGTGACAAAAATGTTTTGGGTCTCTCGTGCAATCTCTCAAAAGCAAAACGATGAATGTTTTTGTAATGAAACACTGTTTCCGCAGCAAATTAGCAGGAAAGGCGGGTGATGAATCAAAAATAATAAATCAATCAATCAACTTTCCATGTGGTGTAGATTCTGTTTTTTCGTTTCATTTATACGCTTCTTTTCTCCCCAATGAGGCCCCGAAGCAACTTACGGTATTCTCCTTTCGTCCATTTGAAGTTTATTGCAGAATTGCCTGTACATAAGATTTAGACCGCGTTCGTATTTGTAGTTTTGGCGGAGAAAGGTGTTGTGCATGGATGAGTCCCTTGATTTCTAATGTGTCTTTTTTATTTTGTCTTCTTTACAGGGTAGAGTTCCAGAACAAGTTCTATAAAGGCGAAGGCCACAAGTTCACACCTTTCTCTTTTCAAGGCATTTCTTTACATTTTAATAAAGAGATTACATAGTTGGTGTGCCACAGGCACGAAGTCTGTGGTCTGTAAAAACAATCAGGTCCCTGGGTGTCATTCTTCTACAGCCCACTGTAGAAAAGCGCGTTTCCCCCTTCGATTGCCTTATAATGTAGCCAAATACCTTTGTAATAGGAATATACCTCTTTCACCCGAATTTTGCAAGTATGGGACCTCTTGTAAGCGGTCACAAAATCTTAACTTATTTTCCTCCCCCGCCCCACGAGTACGCACAAATTACCTTTAAAACATCTAACTCTAAGCCTCCAATTTCTGCTCCTAAAAATACTATAGGGAGTGGCTTAGGGTCTTGAACAAACCCTTTCTTTCCCTGATCAGTACCACTAACATTACAGCACCTTCATGTAAGTTCATAGCTAAGCAAATCTGGAAGCAGTTTAGAAACAAGTCATGTACGTTTTCAGTGTTTTTTCCTAGGGGATTGCTAAGGCTTTTTGTTATACCGTCTTAGAAACTGGTCAGATTTTTCTGTTCAGCTTTCCCTCTGGTTCGAACAAGAATTCATTCGACTCTGCACATTTCCGACACTGAAAAACAGGAAAGCTGCCCTGTGTTTTGTATTCCTTGAAGAACTTGAAATTTTGGGCCCTGGTTCTCTTTAGGAGGTGTCTGTTTGCTAGCATGTAGTAAAATATCTGTTCCAGGACCACTGCCTGAGACTCTTTACAGAGTGTTAAAGATTTTAGTCAAAGTCCTGGTGGTAATTTTAGACGCTTGCTTAGCTGTCAGTCATTTTCTTGAAATGAAGCAGGGGCTTCAGTGTTCCCCTCCCCCCCCAGTATTGCAGCTTAGATTTCTAGTACCTTGTTTGCTGAATTCAAACAGCAAGACTACTTGAATTAGAATAGGTTTTCTTAAGACAACAATCACACACTCCTTTTATACACATCGTTCCACCAATGGAAGTTAATATTTGCAAAGCTGAGTTCTGGTTTTTAATTTGTGTGTCAACACGGCAGCCCGATTGGGTTGCGTATGAAACTTGTCTATGCTTATCGAAGATAAGGACCTTTTAAGGGTGGTTTTTTTTTTTTAAGTATCAACAAAAACAGAGGTATTTTGCCATAAGCAATTTTAAGTAAGTGCCAACAGAATAACTTTAATCCTGTTTCTTTTGTACTCATCTTAAATAAAAGCTAACTCCTTACTTGAGAATAAATATGTTGGCATGTTTCATTATGTCTCATAATGAAGTCTGTCTGCTCTCTCTTGGTGGTGATGTAAAGCACCAGAGACTGAATATGGGGGCACGAGGGGAGGAGGGTTGTAGGGGAATGAATGATGAAAGGATGAAGGAGAATGAGTTGCAAGAACTTTTGGGGAAGAAGAGGGGGTAATGATCATGCCAAGCAGTAATAGAGCAAATTGAAAAGGAAGGGGCCGCGACTCAGTGGCAGAAACATCTGCTTGGCATGCAGAAGGTCCCAGGTTCAATCCGCGCCATCTCCAGTTAAAAGATCTAGCAGTTGGTGATGGGAAAGACCTCTGCCTGAGACCTTGGAGAGCCACTGCCAAGTCTGAGTAGACAATACTGACTTTGGTGGACCAATGGTCTGATTCAGTATAAGGCGGTTTCGTGTGGAGACGTTGAAGGGCCATACGCTGGGAGGAGAGATGTCAGGGTGAGATTGTTCCCTGGGCTATGTTATGCCTTCGGCAAGTGTCGGACTCCTTTCAAGTTGCCGGTGCTTGGAGGAACCATCTCTTGCTGTAACCCACTAGTGTGTGTGGCAGATTGTGTGTGTGTCCCTCCCCCAAACAGTATTCCAGAATATTGGAGATGAGTGAGACCTTTCCCACTCCTGCTTACAACCAGAGTTTTAATGCCAGAGCACAGGAGTGTGGGAGAGAGGGAGACAGACAGACAGTGTTCAGGACAGCCAGAGCCAGTTTGGAGTGAAGGTTAAAGGAGTAGGGTGGGGAGAAAAGTGGAAGAATGCGACATAATCTTGTGCAAAGGATGCACAAAGAATGCAAGGAGCTGCTGAGCCCTGAAATGTGTGAAAGCCTTGAGAGTATCCCACAGGGTGCTAACAGGAGAAGGGCTCTGTATTCTTGGTGTCTGGGGGGGGGCAACAGTGGGAGGGGCTTCTAGTGTCCCGGCCCCACTGCTGGACCTCCTGATGGCACCTGGTGTCCTTGGCCACTGTGAGACAGAGTGTTGGACTAGATGGGCCATAGGTCTGATCCAACATTGGCTTCTCTTATGTTCTTATGAGTGCTTTTCACTCATCACTGAGTAACAGGAGAAGGGTCATGACTCAGTGACGGAGCATCCACTCTTTGTGTGAAAGATGAAGTACTTTACTAAGTACTGCATTGTATTTTATTTTGATCTTCAATAAACATTTGGAGCAGAGGCCTATCATTGGCTATCAGCCACAAGGTATAGATAGGAACTCTCGGTCTGGGACAAGGGCTCTGTATTCTTGGTGCTTGCGGGGGGACGGGGCAACAGTGGGAGGGCTTCTAGTGTCCTGGCCCCACTGCTGGACCTCCTGATGGCACCTGGTATTTTTGGCCACTGTGTGACCCAGAATGTTGGACTGGATGGGCCACTGGCCTGATCCAACATTGGCTTCTCTTATGTTCTTATGTTAAAGATATATATATATAAATTTTAAAATCTGTTCAGTTCCTTGCATCTCCGGGAAGAAGGATCAAGTAGTTGGTGACATGAAAGAACTTGGCCTGAGACCCTCTGGAGCCGTTGCCAGCCAAAGTAAACTTGAGTGACTCCGATAGACCCAAAGGTCTGACTCATAAGGCAATTCCATGTGTTTTACTGGAATTTCAAAGGATGCATTTCACACATTCTGTAGCTGATCTCCAGAACAGACTGTTAACATCAGGACTCAGCCATGGCATATCTGGGGGAGAGGTGAAGGAAAAGAAGAGATTGAGATTATACCCTGCCCTTTACTACCCGAAGGAGTCTCAGAGTGGTTTACAGTCTCCTTTCACCTCCCCTCCCCACAACAGACACCTGGTGTCTGTGAGGTAGGTGGGGCAGAGAGAGCTCTTTGGAGAACTGCCCTTGAGAGAACAGCTCTGAAAGAACGTGTGACTGGCCCAAGGTCACACCAGCAGCTGCATGTGGAGGAGTGGGGGAATCAAACCCGGTTCTCCCACACCAGAGGGCACAGATGCATAGCTGGCAGCTGCTGAAAAGGCCCACCTGTCTTTGCAGCACAGGCCCATGGAAGGGGGAAAATTTGCAAACAGCCGTCCAGGCCTACATGAAATCTGAAAAGTAAATCCGTGTGAATACCTTTTAATACACCCCACCAAAATGACACAAAGCATTGTGCACAGAAGGAAAGCCGCTCTTCCCCAGTTCATTCTAAGAGGGTCTTCGAGCATATACCAAAGACTTGCCCTCCCCATCACAGTATGGCAATAGGAAAGGTGTACGATTGGTAGAATTGTATAGGAAGCATACACCAGCTGAAAAAAGATATATGTGTAAAGGACGCGTGGATGCACTTTCTCCTGCTCTCGAGTTAAATGTTCCCAAATCAGAAACCCTGTGACTTCCAGGCTTTCATTTCCATTCATTTGTTTTAAGTTCCTTCAAAAAGAGATCTTGTGATCTTACCTCCCTTCCCCCTGCTCCTGTTTCAATTTTGTAGGGTCTTTCTCTCTTTAGAACCGTGATGGGCCTCGAGTCTGTTTGACCCAAGTCTTTCCCTTCAAGGTGGGGTGCACCCTGCACTTAACACAGGGGAGGCTGGGTTGCAAACCTATGTGTACTTAAATTGGGTAAAAGCCCCATTGAACTCTTAAGAGAACCTCTAGCTTTAATTCTGGGTCTAAGCTTTGGTGTGCATGCATGCTTCCTTCAGATACATTGAAACAAACTTCCTCAAGCCTTACATTTAGGTGGAGAGCAATGCTCCCTCTAAGCTGTGGAGGGAACACTGGTGGAGAGGGACTAGAGGGGTAAACTGCCAGGTCAAGATTGCCAGGAAGGGCTAGTTAGAGTCAAGAAGATGCAGAGGTAATAGGCGGTAAGTGTAGCTGAGAATGGATTAAAGCTCTTGGTAAGGCCTGTTGTTCAGTTGCACAGTCAAGTCCGACTCTTCACCACCCCATGGACCACATCACGCCAGGCTCTCCTGTCTTCTGTCGTGCTCCGGAGTTTGCTCAATTTCATCTTCGTTGCATTGGTGATACTGCCTAACCAGCTCATCCTTTGCCGTCCCCTTCTTCTTTGACCTTCAGTCTTCCCCAGCATCGGGGTCTTCTCCAGGGAGTGCTTCCTTCTCATTTGAAGAAGACAGTGACATTGGATTTATACCCTGCCCTTCACTGCCCAAAGGCATCTCAGAGCAGCTTACAAGCTCCTTCCCCTTCCCACAACAGACACACCCTATGAGGCAAGTGGGGCTGAGAGAGCTCTTTCGAGGACTGCCCTTGAGAGAACAGCTCCAAGAGAACTTGTGACTGACCCAAGGTGACACCAGCAGGTGCAAGTGAAGGAGTGGGAAATCAAACCCGGTTCTCCCAGATTAGAGTCTGTGTACTTAACCACTACACCAAACTGGCTCTTTGGTGGCCAAAGTCTTTGAGCTTCAGGATCTGGCCTTCCGGGGGACAGTCAGGGTTGATTTATTTTAGGATTGACTGATTTGAATAAAAGAGTTAACAAGACAGATGTGAGAACTAAGTTTGAGTGGCATCTTTAAGGCCAACACAGTTTAAATCTGGGACGGGTGGATTAAGGCTCACTGGTGCCCTCAGCACTGACCAATCTTGGTGCCCCCCCTCCTTTCCACACTGACCCAGAGAGGGTCATTGAAATGACTGTCATGACTACTGAATTTGGCTCCATCATTTTACTTTTAAACACATGCATTTTACTTTTAAACGTAGCCTACGACAATGCACCTCGCCAACAAAAAACCGAAGATAACCCCTAGGGTGCACCATGATCAACTTGCACTAATTTTTATCATTTCTTTTTCTTAACAAATCTTCATTCGCGTGTTTCCCCCCCCTTTCACTCTTTCCTCAACTTTGCGGTGCCCCCTTTGGCCCTGGTGCCCTAAGCGTGCGCTCAGTCCACTTAAGGGTGAATCTGCCACTGCCAACACAGTTTTTAACTCTGGGGACCAATGCCTCCCTCTAAGCTGTGGAGTCTTGTGAACAAAAGTTCTACTTGGTGAGCTTCTGGCATTAAATCTGTGAGTGAGCCATTTGGCTACTGCATAAATCAGTTTGCTCCCAAGCCCTCCTTCCTGAGCCAAGACAAAAATGTGTGAGCCGGAGGCTAAAAAACTGTGAGCTAGCTCACACTAACTCAGCTTAGAGGGAACACTGCTCCCAACCTGGGGGGTCCAGGTCAATGCTCCCTCTAAGCTGTGCAGTCTTGTGAGCAAAAATCCTACTTGGTGAGCTACTGGCATTAAAGTTGTGAGCGAGCGATTTGGCTGCTGCATCAATCAGTTTTGCTCTGGAGCCCTCCTTCCTGGGCTAAGACAAAAATGTGTGAGCCGGAGGCTAAAAGCTGTGAGCTAGCTCACACTAACTCAGCTTAGAGGGAACACTGGTCCAGGTCCAGGTAGTCTTTCTTACGATGCTACCCCTCCTGCTTAGTTTGAGCCCGATGTGCTTTGGCGCGGGAGGCGCTCGCGGCCTGGCCGGGCCTGCGGTCGCCATGGCGACGGGCGAGCGTCGGTTGGGCCGGGCCCGGGCCTGCTGCTGAGGGAAGCCGGGCGTCGTCGGCGTCGGCGGCGTTGTCGGCGGGGCGATGGACGACGTGCGGGTGCAGTGGCTGGGCGAGCGGCTGCGGAGCGCGCTGAACGTGGCGGAGGCGGCGCCCTTCGAGGAGCTGCTGAGCCGCAACGACGGCGAGGAGGCCGACGCCATCCTGCACTTCCTCAACCGGCCCGCCGGCGCCGACGAAGGGGCCGCCGCCGCCCTCTTCCTCCGCCAGGAGCAGCGGCTGGACGAGGTCGAGGTCGAAATCGGTGCGGGCGCCTCCCGGCTCGGGGTCTCTTTTCCTTTGCGAGGGGAGCGGGTTCCCGGGGGCCGCCAGGGCGGGTGCAGAGTGCCGCGAGACAGCCTTTCTCCCGGGGAGCGCTGCCCCTGAGCATGTGCAGAGAGCTGCAGTCACTCGCTGTGCCGCGCGTTTAGCCCTTTTCTTCAGCCTCGCTGCAAGGCTCCCTCTAAGCTGTGGAGTCTTGTGAGCACAGATTTTACTTGGTGAGCTACTGGCATGAAAGTTGTGAGCAGTGTTCCCTCTAAGCTGAGTTAGTGCTGAGCTAGCTCACAGATTTTTAGCCTCCGGCTCACACGTTTTTGCCTTAGCTCAGGAAGGAGGGCTCCAGAGCACACTGATTTATGCAGTAGCCAAATCATAAGAGAACATAAGAACATAAGAGAAGCCAATGTTGGATCAGGCCAATGGCCCATCCAGTCCAACACTCTGTCACACAGCGGCCAAAATATACCAGGTGCCATCAGGAGGTCCAGCAGTGGGGCCAGGGCACCAGAAGCCCTCCCACTGCTGCCCCCGCCACCCCAGCACCAAGAATAGAGTGCATCACCTGCCCCAGACTGAGAGTTCCTATCTATAAGAGAACCTGGTCACAACTTTAATGCCAGTAGCTCACAAAGTAGTATTTTTGCTCACTCCACAGCTTAGAGGGAGCATTGGTTGTGAGTGAGTGATTTGGCTGCTGCATAAGTTACTTTGCTCTGGAGCCCTCCTTCCTGAGCTGAGACAAAAACATGCGAGCCGGAGTCTATGGAAGTTGTGGTATGGAAGTTGTGGGCAGTGTTCCCTCTAACCTGAGTTAGTGTGAGCTAGCTCACAGATTTTTAGCCTCCGGCTCACACGTTTTTGCCTTAGCTCAGGAAGGAGGGCTCCAGAGCACAGCTAATAGATGCAGCAGCCAAATCATAAGAGAACATAAGAGAAGTCAATGTTGAATCAGGCCAATGGCCCATCTAGTCCAACACTCTGGCACACAGCGGCCAAAAATACCAGGGGCCATCAGGAGGTCCAGCAGTGGGGCCAGGACACCAGAAGCCCTCCCACTGCTGCCCCCTCCAGCACCAAGAACAGAGTGCATCACTTGCCCCAGACTGAGAGTTCCAATCTATAAGAGAACCTGGTCACAACTTTAATGCCAGTAGCTCACAAAGTAGTATTTTTGCTCACTCCACAGCTTAGAGGGAGCATTGGTTGTGAGTGAGCGATTTGGCTGCTGCATAAGTTAGTTTGCTCTGGAGCCATCCTTCCTGAGCTGAGACAAAAACATGTGAGCCGGAGGCTAAAAAAACTGCAGGCTAGCTAGCTCACACTAACTCAGCTTAGAGGGAACACTGCAGTGCCTACTGTGCATGGCGGAGCAGTGAGAAAGCACTTGAGCATGTGCAGAGCATCTCCCAGTCGCCATAGCTGTGCGCCATAACATTGTCTCAGACACCTGCCTTGAATTACAGGGAGCAATGAGAAGAGTGTCTATGAGCATGAGCAGAGCACCCCTGCGTCACTGAAGCCTTGGCTCCTCCATCCCTCTCTTGGGTTATATAGAGAAACAAGAGTCCCTCTGAGCATGTTAAAGTGCCTGGCCTTCCCTTGTGCCCCTCAAGTAATCACATTCTTGCATTTACTCCCCCCCGACACCTGCCTGGGATGGTGGGACAATGATAAACAAGGTGCCTCTGAGACTGTGCAGAGTATCTGCCCTGATCATCACAGCCTTGTGCCTTCTGCTTGGGTTGCCAGCTCCTGGTTTAGATATTCCTGGAGATTTGGAGATGGAACCTGGGGATAATGCAATACAACCC
Source organism: Gekko gecko (assembly GCA_029375565.1). Lineage (NCBI taxonomy): Eukaryota > Metazoa > Chordata > Lepidosauria > Squamata > Gekkonidae > Gekko > Gekko gecko. The sequence continues at coordinate 72,834,009 of JAPDNY010000012.1, read as the reverse complement.
ACCCTCTGAAGCAGCCCTTTTCAAACTGGGGAACTCATCCCTGTACTGTGGAGATTAGCTGTAATTCAGATCCCACATTATTGTGGAATAATGAAAGAAGGAAGTACATTGGAGCTTCTACGGGGTACCTCACCTTCTCCCTAAGTAACCAGTCTTGCTTCTTTACCTCCTTGCTTCCCAACCCTTGCCTGGCATTTTCACAATACAATGAGGAAGGAGAGAGGGTCTCTGGAAATATGCAGGCTCCATGTGACGGGGATCGGTGATGTGGGTTTCCCCGGGGGGAAATCTGAATCGGAAATTTCAAATGTAAATAATTTCAGTATTTAAATTGTGTTAGTGAAACATTTTGAGTAATGGTAGCAAGAAAAGGCAAGTACAACCAGGACGAGGTGCCGGGCTTTGACCTTGCTTCCAGTGTTCCCTCTAAGCTGAGTTAGTGTGAGCTAGCTTGCAGTTTTTTAGCCTCTGGCTCACACATTTTTGTCTTAGCTCAGGGAGGATGGCTCCAGAGCGAACTAATTTATGCAGTGGCCAAATCGCTCGCTCGCAACTTTTAATGCCAGGAGCTCACAAAGTAGAATTTTTGCTCACAAGACTCCACAGTTTAGCGGGAGCATTGCCTGCCTTTATTTATTTATTTATTTCAATTTATATCCCAAGGTAGGCTCAGGGCAGCTTACATTAATAGTTTAAATACATTAAAAACATAAATTATAAACATCATAGACAATGTTCCCTCTAAGCTGTAGAATCTTGGGAGCAAAAATTCTGCTTTGTGAGCTACTGGCATTAAAGTTGTGAGCGAGCCATTTGGCTGCTACATAAATTAGTTTCCACTGGAGCCATCCTTTCTGAGCTAGGACAAAAATGTGTGAGCCAGAGGCTAAAAAAACTGTGAGCTAGCTCACACTAACTCAGCTTAGAGGGAACACTGGTCATAGATGATTATATGCAGTTAACATAATCATAAAGTACTACTAGTAGCGAGTATTTGAAGGTGGTATATTTCATAGACATCGCAGTAGGCCATGGTGGAATGGTCACAGAGGAGTACAGCACATCGAACATGACTGATGTGCAGCAGAGGGAAATGGCAGGCGTGGGGAGAGAGGTTAGTGGAATTGCAAATTGCATGTGACTGTAGCTGGCTGTGATCTTTTTGAAAAGATCTTGCCAAAACAGGTTTGGGAAGGATTACGGCAAAGCGGGGAAAGCCGTGGGAAGTGAGGACTGGGGGACACTCCGAAAACAACCCTGCTCTGGTTTGGAGCAAACCCTTCACGCGGAAGCAGCCCAACAGAAAGGAAAAGAGGGTACGAAGGATTTTATAAGATGTTTGAAAGCACGTTACATGAATATATTGAGGTGAGAGAAATGTCGTCGTTTTATGTGAGGTGAGAGAAATGGTGTCGACTGCCATTTGTCAAGAAAGCGATTTGCGTGTCTTTAAGGTCATGGTCACACGGTCATTTTGATCGGGTTTCACAGCTGTTCCCTATTGCTTTTTAAAGGGTTGATCAGACAGCCGATTCTGTCTTCCGTATTGAAACGGACTCACCCCTGCAATTCTCCCAGTTTTCTAGCGTGTTTTCCGACACCGGGAAAATCGAGTACTTTCCTACTACTTGTGCTGTGAATCTGCAATTTCTGCTATCTGGACAGCCATCTCTCGCTATGCATGCAATTGGGTCATCTGTACATCCCTCTTGCAGTAGTGCCGCCCCCGCCCCCAGCTTTCACCATTGTGCACATGATCAATCCTGTGCTGAATATATTAAATGCACGACAGCTCAAGCACACATAGACCAGTGCTCGGTTCTTCACTGTTCAGGGAAAAAATACTGCATCCAAGTGGGAGCCGTGATTTGCGCATGCGCATATGTGCATGCTCAAAGTTGTTGTTGTTGTTTTTTAAATTGCACCATGCCACCACTTGGGTGGTATGGCTGTCTGGACGGTGCCTGGAGCCTTGTGCAATGCAAGTGGTTGGGCAAGGGATATGTGATCATCCGAACCCCCTAAAAAGTATCCCTGCTCAAATCTACAGCGGGAACAAATCGCGGTAAGCTTGCTGTCTGACCACAGCCTAACTTTATGGGGTCTGAAGTTTTTTTAATTGACTCTGAGATGATGCATCACTGATTACATCCATCTCACACTGATGGGAAATGTAGACTTTTTCACTGGGTTGCAAGATAACTCGGGTCTGATGTCACTCTCTGCATCTTCTCAAAACAGAAGTACCATTTGACGAAAGCGAGGAGGAAGAGGAGCGGCTAGGGGCAACCTCCTCCCTCTCCGTGGTAGATGGAAGTAAGTACGGGAGCCGACCACGGTGTAGTGAGTAGAGAGTGGGGGGGAGGGTCTTGGGAGGCTCATGTCTGAATCCCCACCTCTGCCGTGGAAGCTCATTGGGTGACCTTGGTGACAAATGCTCAGCCTGGCCTACCTTACAGGGTTTGTTGTACTGAGAGAATGGGGGAGGGGGAACAGTGTCGTAGGCCACTTTGAGTCCCAGCTGGGGAGAAAAGCGGGGTATAAATGAGTAAATGCATGCAATGCAATGCAATGCAAGGATGGAAAACTTTCTAGTAGCTTGAGATCCGTAAATGGAAATTATTAGAAGGGCCCTACAGATGGAGAGTTTGTTTTGTTGCTGTTGCTTTGAGGATCAGAAGCCGGCTTGATCCTCGCAAGCCACTTGGGGGACGGTGTGGATCCCTCTGTTAATTGCTGCTCCTCCAGATGGCAGAGGAGGAGCCCCAAGTTCCAAGTGGGCGGCATAGACCGTAACAAGTGTCTGGCACTAAACAAACCAAGCAGGTCCCCAAAGACAACTCCATAAGGTCACCATGAGTGTATGGGGCAGCATGTTACAATTGCTGCAGGAAATGACGGTGTTACATTGGGGTTTCCCAGAGGAAATACACCGTGTGGGAATGTCATATGAGTTCACACAGTGTCTGTGCTTTTAAAGGCAGGGCTGCATATTACTCTAGTTGCATGAGATGACCACGTTGCAGAGTTGTCTTCTGAAGTCAAACGTATGAGTTTGTACATGCATCTTCACACACTTGTTCCCATGTCTTAGAGATCTGGGCCGATGTCTGGCTTTCATTTGTACACCCCTGCTTTCAGCCACCTCTTTGCTTGTGCTCACACCTAGGACCAGAGGCGATGGGGCAAGCTTTAAAATATGTAGTGGTGGAAGGCGCCGCAAGGGTTTTCAAGGCAAGAGAGGTTCAGGGGTGGTTTCCCCATTGCCTGCCTCTGCGTAGCAACCCTGGTTTTCTTTGGTAATCTCCCATCCAAACACTAACCAGGGCTGACCCTGTGTCACTTCAGAGGTCATCCAGGCCGGGGCATTTTAAAGTACAGCCCTGGTCAAGTGGGTGGTATGTTGGGCCCCTGGCTGCTACTGATTCCTTACTCTTGAGTTTTCTTTTGTCAGAGAGAGATCGGAAAAGCAAAATGTCCCTGCCTGACTCCGTGGGGAAACGCCAGTCTTCGGTGGCCTCCGTTGCACCAGGCTTGGCCGACATAGAGCGTGAGCTGGCCATGGGGATCTCTCCAGTCCGGATGTACAAAGTAAGTCAGTTTATGCCCAACACCATACGGGCAGTGGGTTCGATTCAGCAAATCTATTCCACTAAGGGCAGTGCTTTCCCGAGCACAGGAGAGGTGTTCCCTTGTCACCTTCAGGCTGCGATTTGCACACTCTAAATAATCCACTTTCAGTGCGCTTTCAGACTGAGTTTTGCCTCAAAGTGGATTGAAAGTGGGTTATTTAGTGGGTGTGATCGCAGCCTGAGAGTGACAGGGGAACTCAGTGTTTTTGAGGGGGGAGCGTGTCTTGCATGGAGGGACAGCGTCACCATTAGCGGAAGGGAATCCACTGGATTTAGTAAAGACAAATCAGTAGGTTGGAGACAATGCGCCCTCTAAGCTGTGGGAGTCTGGTGAGCAAAAATCCAGCTTTGTGAGCTACTGCCATTCAAGTTGTGAGCGAGCGATTTGGCGACTGCATCAATTAGTCTGCTCTGGAGCCATCCTTCCTGTGCTAAGACAAATATGTGTGAGCCAGAGGCTAAAAAACTGTGAGCTAGGTCAGACTAACTCAGCTTAGAGGGAACACTGGTTGGAGATCAAATCAAGCCCGAATTCTCCGTAAAAGTGAAACTAGACTGAGGCTTGTGCACTGTGGTCACATCATGAGATTGGAGAAGACCGTAACTAGGAAAAGCTGAAGACAACAGGAAAAGCGGAAGACCCAACAGTGCGGTGTAGCGGTCAAGAGTGTTGGACTAGTATGTGGGCGATCCAGGTTCAAATCCCCACTCGTGCCATGGAAGCTCGCTGGGAGATCTTGGGCCAGTCCCACACTCTCTCAGCCTGATCTACCTCACACGGTGGTTGTGAGGATAAGATGGAGAAGAGGAGAATGGTGTAAGCCGCTGTGCAGGTGCAGTATAAGATGCTCTATCAGAGTTCTGGTGAACTTTTAAGTGCCCAAGAATTGTGAAGTCTGGTACCAGTAGGAGCGTGTTTACAGTGAAGAGGTCATTTACGTAGCATGGGAGTCCTCTCAAATTTGGCTTTACAGCACACTTGGTTTCAGCTTGGATTGGACTGCAGAAATATTAACATTATATTGACATCAACACTTGGGAGCGTTCAGAGCACCCAGTGTGTGATATCTCAGCGGTGTGTGCAATGACGCTGCAAGGCAGGGCGGGATGTCCCGTATTTCAGATGTGGCGCTCACCTAAGGCCACCAATTTGGTCAGTGAGGTGACGGTTGAACTGAGTCTTCAACTAGGCATTTCCAAGCTTATGCTCTTCCTGCCACTTGGCTACGGCTGCTCTCAAGCAACTTTTAGGTGCTAACCTGCCAGACCAAGAGGAATCACTCCAAAAAGGGAGATACAAAGTAAGGCTGTGTGAAGAGCCCTGCTGGGTCCCTCTAGGCAAACGTCCAGTTCCTTGGCCGACCAAATGCCCCATGGGAAGCCCAGCAACAGGGAAGATCTGATGCACCCCATACTGACACCAAAGTGTGGGTCAGTCAGGCAGGGCAGACCCCATTCATCTCACTCTTGTGCTCACCAGCTATGCAGACCGGGAGAGCACTGCACTGGGCGTAGGCATCTTTTGTGGGTATCAGATGGTTGCTGAAACTGGATCACCTGGCAGGCACATCTTCTTTCCGAGGCCATCCCAGGTGGATGTACCCTCCCTCACAGGTATCAGAGGTGGAAAGCCAGCTGCGACTAGCCACGCTTCCTTTTTCTCTCTAAAATTTTGTTCCTGTCTGTTTCAGCAAATAATAAAGCAGGAAGTTTATAACCTGTATTATCACGTGGCTTTGGATGACGTCCCAGAAGAATTTGTGGAGAGTGAGGCCGTGTTCTTCCTCAGGGATACCGCAGGTATTTTGCATAGTGATTTATGATGGGATATTTCACTGAAAAGAGCTATGAGCTGGGGGGGGGGACTTTTTCAAGTCAGGCCCACAGATTCCCACAGAGACCTTGACCAGCCCTTGAAACCGATCCCATGCCTTGATTGTCCGATAGGGCAATTCAAGATTCGAACTGCGAGCTACAAGGACTTTCGGAGGAAAGGGGACATGATTGTGGAGGTGGAAATTCTCTGCGTCATGCAGTGTATTCGCTTCCCGTCCTTCAGCCCTATCTCTGCTCTCAGACTCCCAGTCCTAGCTGATGGCCGTCCCTTCTCCTGTAACACGCCAGTGCGGTGTAGTTGCTAAGAGGGTCAGACTAAGATCTGGGAGACCCAGGTTCTAATTCCTACTTGTGCCATGGAAGCTCTCCGCCTCACCCACCTCACAGGATTGTTGTGAGGATAAAGTGGAGGAGAGGAGAAGGACATGAACCGCTTTGGGTCCTCACAAGGGAGAAAGGTGGGGTAGCAATGAATTAAATGAATGAATAAAAATGCACCCAACTGCATGTAATCCTCCTTGAGTCTCAGCAAGAAAGGTAGGCTATAATTAAAGTAGATTCAGGTGGGGTAGCTGTGTTGGCCTGAAGCAGGAGAACAAAGAAGAAGAAGAAGAGGAGCCTGGATTTATACCCCACCATTCACTACCCAGGGGAGCTGCGGTGGCTCAAGTGGTTAAGACACTGAACTGCAGGCTGTGGAAGGTCAGTAGTTCAGCAGTTCAAGACCCAGGTGCCGCAAGACGAAGTGAGCTCCCGTCTCTAGTTCCAGCTCCTGCCAACCTAGCAGTTCGAAAGCAAGAAATTGCAAGTAGATAAATAGGTACCGCTTCGGTGGGAAGGTAACAGCATTCCGTGCGCCTTGGTGTTTAGTCATGCCGGCCACATGACCACGGAAACATCTTCGGACAGCGCTGGCTCTTTGGCTTTGAAACGGAGATGAGCACCGCAACCCTAGAGTCGGATTCGACTGGCTTTCGAGCAAGGGAACCTTTACCTTTACCTTATTCACTACCCAAAGGAGTCTCAGAGCAGCTTACAAACTCCTTTCCCTTCCCCTCCCCACAACAGACACCCTGGGAGGTAGGTGGGGCTGAGAGAGCTCTGACAGAAACTGCTGTTTTTCAAGAACAGCTGTGCCAGAACTATGGCTTGCCCAAGGTCATCCAGCCAGGTGCAAGTGGAGGAGTGGGGAATCAAACCCGGTTCTCCCACATTAGAGTCTGCACATTTAACCACTACACCAAACCACTACAGCAAAGTCTGAGTCCAGGGGCACCTGTAAGACCAGCAAAGTTTTGTTCTGGGTAGAAGCTTTCGTGTGCGAGCACGCTTCTTCAGATACCAGTACCAGCTATCTGACAAAGGGTGCTCGCACACGAAAGCTTCTACCTTGAATTAAACTTGGTTTGTCTTAAAGGTGCCCCTGGACTCAAACTTCGTTCTAGAGTTAAAGGCAATAAATAAATCTCTTACTCCGGCTTCCGGTCGGAGTAAAATGGCGAATTGACACACTTTGCGAGTTGTGCAGAGTGTACTGCGGCATCTGACGACAGTCTGGGCTCTATTTGGCCCAGCGCAGCACTCTCCAGGCGGGGGAGTGGCAAGCAAGCAGCGAAGCCTGAGGGGGGTTGAGATCGGTGTGGATAAGCTTCGGAGGAAGCTTGTTTACACTTTGATCTCCTTCCGTGAAGAGGGCAGTTGCAAATCAACTCTACAGATGCCAGCCGGGCTGAGAATTCAGCATAAATTCGCCATCTACCGATCTCTTTATCATTTGGATTAACATCGTTTACAGAAGAAGCACCGCGAAACCCGAGACTACAAGCAAGGTAACAAACAAACGATTAAGCGCTTACCGGTTTAAAGGAGACTGTGATATTGAAACGTACGGATAAGCGTTGAAACCTTTAAGGAACCGCTTGATTTAAAAGTAAAAAGAAAGCTTTCCGTTAGAGAAAAAGGCTGAAAAGAGACTTTGTTTTGCATTCCTGTGGTCAGCCAAGTCTAAACGTTACGTAGTAGAAACGAAACTAACTGTGACTCTGTGATACAGGAAGTGGGCTAGAGTGGAGGTTTTAGAGGCTGCTGTGTTTGAAGCGGATGGACATTTTATTGTGTGACACCACCCTTACTGGAAGTTGGATTACAGAGACGGACAGGTGAACAGGAAGTTTGAAAGGAGCCTACTCTAGCCGGAAAACCATAGAGAAATTGCGCCCGACATTTTTGGGAGGACTAAAACTTAAAATGTTATTTTCAAGCCGAAAAAGCGTTTAAACAAGTTCTAAAGGTGGCGATTTGGCTTGAAGACTGCTAATATAAAGACTGATTAACATTGAAGTGGCCTCCAAGACGGATTTGAGAACAAGACCTAGAGCTGCTTCATCACCCAGCCCAAGAATGACTGCAAAGGAAAAAAAGAGTGGCAAGCAGCTATGGAAGCGATGGAAAAACGGATGACTGAGAATCTTGGAAAACAAATAGAATCACAGTTGCAACAACAATTGGAGCAAATAGAGCAAGTGCAAATTCAAGTACAGAAAAAAAATATGGAAGAATTGAAAGAACTGGTACTTACAGAAGTGTCAGGGATTAAAAAAGATACAGAAGAACTCAAAAAGGAAGTCAAAAGTCTGGTGACAAAATCTGAAGATATGGAGCAAAAGGTTAAAAAAACCCTGTCAGAAAATGCAAGGCTGGAGACCATGATGGATTACAGGGCTACTCAGAATTACCTGAGATTGAGAGGGATAGAAGAGGAGGAAGATCAAGATCTACGGGCTCTAGTAATTAAGACATTGACAACTTATATAGGGGAAGATGAAGGAGATTTGGATGCAGACTTTGACTTGATTTACAGAGTAAATTCAGCTTATGCCAAAAGAAAGCAATTACCTAGAGATGTAATTGTTCAATTTGTGACAACAAAGATGAAGGAAGACGTTTTCAAGAAACAGTTTACACAACCGTTGGAAATTAATGGAAAGAAAATAATAATTTTGAGAGAAATTCCGAGATCGATTCTACAAGATAGAAAGAAATTCAAGAAATTGACAGACAGGTTAAAAGAAATGAATATTAGGTTCAGATGGGAGATTCCATATGGACTTACATTTATGTACAACTCGGTGAGATCAACTCTTAAATCTGAAGGAGACTTATATAGATTTAAAGCGAGCAATCTGGACGATTTTAAAGATATTTAATTTAACACCATTATGGATTACAAATTTTTATCTTGGAACGTAAACGGACTAAATTCACCAGGTAAAAGAAGACTGGTGAATCATTGGCTGGAAAAACAAAAATGTAACATAATTTGTTTGCAAGAAACACACATAAGAAAACAAGACGATAAATATCTGACTAATAAAAAATTGGGAGAAGAATTTCATTCTTCAGCAGTTAATAAGAAAAAAGGAACAGTGATTTATATTTCAAAAGATTTGGATCCTAAACAAATTTTTTCCGACAAAGAAGGAAGGTATGTTGGCGTGGAAATCTGTATGGATAGAAAAAAGACATTGCTTGTTAATATATATGCACCCAATGGTGCAAAAGAGACCTTTTTTAATGATCTGACAAAAGAGTTGGAATGTTTAAACTATGACCAAATTGTTCTTGCGGGAGACTTTAATGGTACAGTGAACAACACATTGGATAGAAAGTCCAAAGCAAGTGGAGAGACAGTTGGAAAGTTACCAAAAAATTTCTTTCAATTGATGAAGCAAGAGAAATTAGAAGATGTTTGGAGGAAGTGGAATCCTAAGACTAAGGACTACACGTTTTACTCGAATAGACATAATTCCTTTTCTCGAATTGACATGATTTGGATGTCAGAGGAGATGGCGCAAAAAACTTATAAAATACAAATTTTACCGAAAACTAACTCTGATCATAATCCCCTACTTTGGATATCTAAAGCAAAACCTAAACAGTTATTTTGGAGAATTAATGAAGATTTACTGGATCAAAAACAAATTAATGAAATCTTAAAAAAGGAAACGAAAAGTTTTTTTGAACTGAACTTGAATAAAGGCACGGATATACAAGTTGTATGGGATACATACAAAGCAGTAATGAGAGGTATGCTTATCTCTCTGAACTCCAAAGATAAAAAGCAAAAGATCCAGCAACAGAAAGACCTTCATGAAAAAATTCGACAAAAAGAAAAGGAATTAAAAAAAGACCAGGGAAGAAGAAAATTATTAAAGAGATCCACTTCCTGCAAGATCAGCTGAATGTTCTTTTAAACAGAGAATTATATTGGAATTTAAAAAAATTACAGCAAAAAGCATTTGAGGGTGCAAATAAACCAGGAAAGTTTTTAGCATGGCAATTGAAAAATAGAAAAGAAAGGAACTTTATATCTAAGATTGTTGAAGATGGAAAGGAGGTGATGAGCCTGAATGGTATAAAAAGAGTTTTTTTTAAATACTACGCCAAACTATTCCAAAAGAAAGGAATTGACCAACAGAGAATCAAGAAATATTTGGAGACGATTGAAGTTCCAGAGCTGGGAAAACAAATTAAGGAACTATTAAATGGTTTAGTAACGAAAGAAGAAGTGACAATGGCGATAGAAGACGCAAAGTTGGGCAAAGCTCCAGGACCAGATGGCTTTACAGCAAAATTTTATAAGAAATTTAAAGAGGAGCTAACCCCTATTTTAGTACTTCTGTCAAATGAGATAAGACAGACCAAACGGATCCCAGATTCATGGAAAGAAGCAAACATTTCATTGATACCTAAAGAAGGTTTGGATTTGACTCAAGTAAAGAATTATAGACCAATATCGCTATTAAATAATGACTACAAATTATTTGCAAAAATAATTTCAGAGAGACTGAAAAAATATTTGAAAGATACAATAGCGGAAGAACAAGCGGGATTTTTACCAAATAGACAAATTAGAGACAATCTAAGAGTGGTGATAGATGCAATTGAATATTATGACAAGCATCCTGAAAAAGAAGTTGGATTCCTCTTCTTAGATGCGGAAAAAGCTTTTGATAATTTAAATTGGGAGTTTATGCTGCAAGTTATTGAAAAAATGAATATTGGACAGTCCTTTTTAAACATGATTGTGGCAATATATTCAGAACAAAAAGCGGCTTTGAATATAAACAAAGAAAAGACGGACTTCTTCCGAGTCCAAAAGGGAACACGTCAAGGCTGCCCGTTATCCCCGTTGTTGTTTATTTGGATATTGGAAATATTATTGACAGCGATAAGAAAAGATAACAGTATTGAAGGACTTACAGTGAAAGGTTTCGCCTATAAATATAGGGCATTTGCAGATGATGTAATGTTTATGATTCAAGACCCAATTGAGAAAATACCACAACTGATGGAAAAAATTGAAGAATTTGGTTCAATTGCGGGATTTTATGTTAATAAAAGTAAAACCAAAGTGATGTGCAAAAATATGACGAAACAAAGACAAACAGAACTTCAAGAGAAAATTCAATGTGAAGTAGTTACAAAGACTAAATATCTTGGAATTGAATTAACTATGAAAAATATTGACTTGTTTAAAAACAATTATGAAAAGGTGTGGTACAAGATTCAGCAAGATATGAAGAAATGGGACACTTTGAATTTATCATTGATGGGAAGAATCGCGACTGTAAAAATGAATATTTTACCGCGTTTGATGTTTTTATTTCAGGCTATTCCAATATTAAAACAAAGGAAAGTACTGGATTCGTGGCAGAAAGAATTATCCAAATTTGTATGGGCAGGAAGGAAGCCAAGGATTAAAATGAAAATTTTATGTGATGCAAGAGAGAGAGGAGGCTTACAACTACCAAATTTAAGACTGTATTATGATGCCGTCTGTTTAACATGGTTGCAACAGTGGATTAATTTGGAAAATAAGAAGTTATTGGCACTTGAAGGACATGATAATAAATTCGGATGGCATGCATATTTATGGTATGGAAAAGTAAAAATGGATAAATTTTTTAAACACCACTTTGTAAGACAAGCACTGTTCGAGACATGGACGAGATATAGAAAATTCTTCTCAGAAGAAAGACCACTTTGGATTGTACCAGCTGAAGTGATTAATCCATATTCAAGAAATCAAGGGTTAGATTGGCTACCTTATAAAAATCTTTTAAAATTTGAAGGGAAAAATTTTGTGTTAAAAGATAGATTTGATGTTGAATTTGAATATGATTGGTTGAAGTATAGACAGATTTATGATCTATTTAAGACCGATAAAAGAGAACATGGTTTTAGAGAAAAGAATATTGAAATTGAAACTGTATGGCTTGAGAAAGATAAAAAAATGATCTCTAAACTGTACAAGGTGTTATTGAAATGGTATACTGAGGATGAAGTTGTAAAGGAGCAAATGATAAAATGGGCAGTAAATGTTAATAATGAGATATTAATGACATCTTGGGAATACTTGTGGAAAAAATCAATGAAAATTTCAACGTGTGTAAATGTTAAAGAGAATTGCTATAAAATGATGTATAGATGGTATATGACGCCTAAAAAAATTGCTATTATAAATGAAAGTATGTCCAACAAATGTTGGAAATGTAAAAAACATGAGGGGTCTTTTTACCATATGTGGTGGACATGTGATAAAGCAGTAAAGTATTGGACAGAGATCCACAATGAGATACAAAAAATTTTAAATTGTACTTTTAAGAAAGACCCACAGATGTTATTGTTAGGTCTTAAAATGGAAGAAATAAATGTAGCCAAGAGAACACTACTATGGTACTTGACTACAGCAGCAAGACTGACTTTTGCTCAATGTTGGAAACAAGATAAAGTACCTGAAACATGGGAATGGATTAAAAAGACGTTGTTTTTAGCAGAAATGGACAAATTAACAAGAAAATTAAACAACGAAGAAGATGAAACTTTTTTTGAAGACTGGAAAGACTTTCAAAAATACTTGTTGAAAAATTGGGACATTAAACGTGGTTTGATTTGTTTTGATAGTTATTAAGTGGAAAATGAAATAGAATTAGATTTCTGAATTGTTACCGTTTGTTAGAGAAAATAAGTTTAGAAATAATTGTAACAGAATAAGAGAGATATTAATGGGGTTGGAGCAGTGCGGGAAGCCTTGTTTGGGGGGGGAGAAGGGAAATCAGAAAAATGGATATGTAGGTTGGTTGAAAATGTATGAACATGTGATATATCCAATAATAAATTGTATTTACCAAAAAAAAAAAAAATAAATCTCTTACTCCGTTTTCTCATCCCCCCAGCCTTTATCCGATAAAAATGCCTGCAGTCCAGCTACCTGTGTATTATTATTATCATCATTATTGGACAGAGTGCTGTCGTGGTTAGAGTCTGGGAGACCCAGGTTCGAATCCCCAGTTGTGCCATGGAAGCTCGCTGGATGACCTCGAGCTAGTCACACCCTCTCAGCCTGACCTACTTCACAGGCAGGGCTCTTTTTGTAGCAGGAACTCCTTTGCATATTAGGCGACACACTCCCTAAATGGAGCCAATCCTCCAAGAGCTTACAGTAGCCCCTGTAAGAAGAGCTCTGTAAGCTCTTGGAGGATTGGCTACATCTGGGTTGTGTGGCCTAATATGCAAAGGAGCTCCTGCTCCAAAAAGAGCCCTGCTGTCACAGGGCTGTTGTGAGGATAAAATGGACGGATGATGGAAATGTAAACTGCTTTGGGGACTCCATTGGGAGAAAGGTAGAATATGAATGAATGAAGGAAGTAAATAAATCCAAAATTCCATGCCGGTAGAGAGCTAGCACGCCAGGTAGGAGTTATCTCAGTTTCTAAAAACCTCGCGTTTAAGCTTAAAATCAGCTCCAAAAGCAGCTCGTGGGAATCAACATCTGATTCAAATGACAATTCAATAGAAAATTTTCCTTGGGGAAAGGGGTTCTCAGCTGAAGCAGATCCCAGCATGGTGGACGGGGGCCTGGCTGCTTCCTGCCCTCCCTCTCTAAGCCTCATTAGGTGGACGGGCTGGGTACACAGCTGGAACTGGATCCAGGCGCCTTGATGTGCTAGCTTTCCATGTGCAAAGAGGGGCATTTTTATTTTATTACATCACATCACATCCCTCCTTCCTTCCTTCCTGGGGATCCAGCCTGCCTAGAGTTTCCTGGGACAGGAGGGGGTGTCTTCATTTGGCAGTGGCCGGAGACAGAGCTGCTGCACCCACGATGCTGCCTTGTGTGCCTTCAGATCATATTGCACGTGGTGGGCCCAATCAGACATGCAATCATTCCCCACCCCGTGGTCATCGACTCCCAGAAAACTTGTAGTCCATAATTTTTTCCAAACCTATAGAGCAGGGGTCCTCAAACTACGGCCCGCGGGCCACATGCGGCCCGCCGAGGACATTTATGCGGCCCGCTGAGTGTTTATGCCCGCCCCCAGCCTGGAGCCGCCTCCTCCTCGAGGAGTGCAGTAGCAGCGCCCCTGTGGCCTCTTTCTTCCTCCAGCAGCCCTGGGCGGCAAGAGTGCCCAGGAGCTGAGGAGGAGGAAGGGGCAAGCAGGCTAGTCGTGGGGGGGGGCGAACGCAGCGGCGGGGCGAGCAGGCTGGTCGTGGGGGAGGGGCGAACACGGCGGCGGGGCGAGCAGGCTGGTGGGGGAGGGGCGAACCTGGCGGCCCTCCAATGGTCTGAGGGACAGTGAACTGGCCCCCTGTTTAAAAAGTTTGAGGACCCCTGCTATAGAGGAACCGAAGGCGGCATGGTATATCCTGATCTCACCAGATCTCGGAAGCTGAGCAGGGTTTGTACTTGGGTGGGAGACTGCCTAGGGAGGCTGTGCAGAGGCAGGCATAAGAACGTAAGAAGAACCCTGCTGGATCAGACCAGTGGTCCATCTAGTCCAGCACCCTGTCTCACACAGTGGCCAACTGGTTCCTCTGGAGGTCCAACAACAGGGCATGGAGGCTGAGGCCTTCTCTTGACAAGAACACCGGAAGAGCCCTGCTGGATCAGACCAGTGGTCTATCTAGTCCAGCATCGTGTCTCACACAGTGGCCAACCAGTTCCTCTGGAGGTCCAATAACAGGGCATGGAGGCCGAGGACTTCCCCTGATAAGAACACCAGAAGAGCCCTGCTGGATCAGACCAGTGGTCCATCTAGTCCAGCCTCCTGTCTCAAACAGTGGCCAACCAGTTCCTCTGGATGGCCAACAACAGGGCATAGAGGCCAAGGCTTTCCCCTGATAAGAACCTCAGAAGAGCTCTGCTGGATCAGACCAGTGGTCCAGCTAGTCCAGCATCCTGCTCCCTCCATAGTGGCCAACCAGTTACATTGGAGGGCCAACAACAGGGCATAGAGGCCGAGGCCTTCCCGTGATGTTGCCTCCTGGCTCTGGAATTCAGAGGCTGACTGCCTCTGAATGTGGAGGTTCCCCTCAGTCACCACGGCTAGTAGCCATCGATAGACTTCTCCATGAATCTATCTAATCTCATTTTAAAGCTGTTTATTCATGTGGCTGTTACTACATCTTCTGGCAGCTAATTCCACATTTTAACCACTCTCTTTGTAAAGCAGTCTTTCCTTTTGTCCGTCCTGAACCTACTGCCCATCAGCTTCATTGGGTGCCTTCAAGTTCAGTATTTTGGGAGAGCCACAAACCACCTCTGCTTCTCTGTTGCTTTGAAAGCTCCTTAGCGGGGGTCACCCTAAGTTGGTTTATTTATTTATTTTATTTACATTGTATTTATTTATTTGTTTATTAGATTTATATCCCGCCCTCCCCGAAAGCGGGCTCAGGGTGGGTAACAACAACAGAGCTTACAGGGCCATTCAAACAAGCTATCGCAATAAATTACTTAAAACCATTGAAAAGATGGCGACGTGTACACTGATTTAAAAGGCTCCAAAAAGCTAGATCGATGACTGTCATCTTCATTACCAGGAGGCAGCTGGCATTGGGCTATATATCGCTTTGCTCCAGATCAGACGCCCGGGGCTAGAATACCAATAACTATTTTTTACCGCTTAGAAACTGTTACCGAACCTAACGACTTGATTGAAGCTAACGACATCCTACCGGAAGTCCTGGAATACGGCATCCTGAATAGTCATACCCTGGTGATGCTCAAGCAGATCTTCTCACTGGTGAGAGTTATTTTTTTTAAATCACATCTTGAAAGGGGTTTCTTTGTCGACCTGGGCCCTGCGAATTCAGAGGCACAGAGACCGCAGGCATTTAGTTGGCTGCAGCCATGGAAATCACTCTGAACTGGGACTCCGGAGTTATCCTTAGCGGGAGGTTCAAGAGAAGCACAGGTGAGAGAACCACTGCCAGGCGGTTCTTTATAGCATGGGACTGAAGTGGCTTGCCAGCGGTGTTGGGTTCAGTCCTCTCCCTGGATCACAAGTGATCGATAGAGCAGAGATCCCCGCTGTGGTACATCTGGGCTCTGTGGGCGGGGCCAGCCAGGCTTCTGATCGACAATTGCAGCTTTGATTGGCTGTGCAGAGTTTTAAAGACATGGCTTTGGCAACAGCTGCCAGGGCCACCACAGGAAAAGGATTGCCAGTGTGTGACTGAAGATAATCTGTGGCAGCCATTTTGTAGTAGGCACCACATCCTGTGGCAGCCATTTTGTGGCTGTGCCCACCACGCAGTGCAGAATTCCAAAGGTGCCCACAGACTCAAAAATACTGGGGACCCTTGCCTTAGAATGTCACCAGCTGCAAAGGAGGAGAGAACTCCTCCCTTCAGTTGCCGTGGAAGAGGGTATTTGGGCAGGCACAGCTGTTCATACAAGGGGGAGAAAAGCGGCTCCTTCTGGAAGTCCCTCTGATACATAAAGGAAACAAGACTACAACCTTCTTTGTATGTGGCAACCCAAGGCATTCGGGGAAGCAATTGATATCTGTTTAAGAGTCCCTTTCCCTGAAATGAAGAAGATTCAATTAGCCTGATGAATAGGCATAAGGATTTCCTGGCAACTGTTCTTCATGTTGTAGTGTGTATGGGAAGAGTAGGGTTTGGTTTAAGGCTGCTGCTCTATGGGTGCACCAAACACAGTGCGACTTGCCTCTGAATTAACATGCGTAGGATCGGGTAGTAAATGGTCCTCCAGAGCCAAATGAGCCTGCTCTGAAATGCCCACCACATGAGGCAAAAGGAGCAAAAAAATTGTCCTCACTTCCGAATTTAGCATCAGCTGCAACTGGATATAGCTCCAACCTTGACAGCCCAGGCTGGCCCAGTCTCATGAGATTTTGGAAGCTAAGCAGGGTTGCCCCTGTCTAGTATTTGGATGGGAGACCTCCAAGGAATACCAGGGTGACTTTCCACCACCACCACCGCAACTGGATGTAATGTCAAAGGCTGCCACTTTTTAAAAACACTTGTGCGAGGGTCCGCTTTCAGAACCTGCACAACCGTAAGATTGTATTTAAAGTTTTGAGTGTTTTTAGGAGTCACCGTTGAAACGGAAGGAAAAAAGGCTGTTTGTCTTTCAGGTTTATTTGCCTGCCATGTCTTATAATCAATACAAGGCGGAGTCTGTTTCTCACCCAGAAACTGAAAAGGGAGAGGGTGAAGACGCTCTCCCTGTTGTGAAGAAGAAAGAGAGGCCAGTAGAACTGGAAAGCTTTCAGATCCTAAGGAACGAGTTCCTAATGAATATGCAGAAGTTCCTCGACCACATTCAGAGAACCATACAGCAGATTGAAGGCAAGTAGACGGATTTCACACCCAAGTGTGACGGATTTCATTTTTCCCAGTGTTTCTGTCAGTAAAACATATGGACAAATAAAAAAAACAACCCATACTTTCTTCCGACAGGGGAGATAAAGCTAGAAATGCCGACCATACTCCTGGATGGCGATGTGAATGACCTCGCTGCTGATCCGGAAGTGGTTGAAATACTGGACCAGCTGGCAACAAACTGGCTTATTCTCATATCCTCAGCAGACGAGGAACTACAGAGAAAGGTCCCCCAGGTAATGCTGCTAGTGTGTGAGTTGTATTGCTTTGTTCTCTGCCTTCCCCAGGTAGGAAAAATCCAGCCAGGACAATCTGCTGTTAGTTTCCTTGAGGTGACCACGTTGCTGTTGCTGGGGCTGCAGATCCAGGTGGTGACCGAAGGGGACTATGAGGGACCCCATGCCGCTTGCTCACTACTGCTGGGCAAGATTGTGTGCCAACTGTGCAAAGCACCCTACACCGCCGCACGTTCCCAGGGGCAGGGAGGGACCAGGAGGGGAGGTGGCCGGGAGAGGCAGGGCAAATTCAGGAGGGACCATTGGCCGAAGAGCCCCCGCATGGTTATGGGCCTACCCTGGTGTGGTTTTCAAGGTAAGAGACGTTCAGAGGTGATTTGCTATTGCCTGCCTCTGCCTTAGCAAACCTGGACTTCCTTGATGGTCTCCCTTCCAGGGCCAGCTCTGCTTAACTTCTGAGATCTGATGGGGTCAGGCTGGCCTGGGCCATCCAGGTCAGGGTACTCAGGCAGTGCTGGTCAGGAAACAAAGGGCTTTTCCGCATTCTCATCTTCCTTGCTTGTAAGTTCCTGCTTCTTCAGGGTTGTGTGTTCTGTTACACGTGTGTTTTGCTCCCTCTGGTGGTCGATTCAATGTGACACAGGTTTATGTTTGGCGTAAAAACCTGCAGTTTAAATCTGCAGGGAGATAAGCTGGACATAAAGTGGTGTAATATCAAATTGACCACTAGAGGGAGTGAAACACATGCAGAACAGGGGGAACCCCCCCAAAAAAGCAACAGGAGCACACAAATGACAAAAATGGGAATGCGGAAAAGTCAAAATCTGCAAGGAGAGACACCAGACTTGAAGCAATGTAATATCAAATCGACCACTAGAGGGAGCAGAATATGTGTGGAACGGAAACCCCTCCCTGCAAAGAAACAGGAATTTACAAGCGAGGAAAATGAAAATGTGAAAAAGCCCAGAATTAGTTAGCAGATTGCGATAACTATTTCTGTCAGCCCCAAACCTTTTAGAAAATCTAGAAGGCAAAGTCTAACTGCTTCCTAGTCTCTTTGTCCCCACCCACGCCTCCCTTTTCTCTCGCTCTGTGTCTCAAACAATTACAGTATCAAGCAAAGACACATACATCTAAAAGTCAACACAATTAAATGAGCTAAAAAATTCAAAAAAGAAGAAAGCAGTGGGACAAAAGCTCTAATTGATATTATTACACATTATTAGTGTGGAGGATGTAAAAATATGATACATTCATTAATATCAGTTATAATCCCAGGATTCCATATTAAGGTTTAAGGAGAAGACTGGTGTAAACCAAACTGACCATCTTTAAGGCTAGCGTGTATGGGTCTCCAAAAGTCCTTAAATTTCTTCTAATTACTTCCAAAATTGTTGGCTTTTATCCACCTGTCTTTTACCCAGAGATACCAGGAACTTGTTTGTCAGTCTTTCTAGTGCGTTTATATCCCACGTGCATGGTTCTCCCTATGTCCATTTTGTTCTGATCTTTGCTGAACTTTGTCAATCCTCATTTCCATTACCTAGTCCTTCAGGCTGGGTATGTTCCTAGCTTTCCAGTATCTGAAAATCCCAGCTTCAACAATCTTGTGAAAAAGCTATTTATTTTGGTAGTACTTGTGTTTCTTAAACAAGTTAATTAAAATGTGGCTCTAAACGTACCCTTTCCTCCGAAATTACATTATCCTGTTCAAAATGCATCCCCAGAAACACTTTGCCGAAGGGCAAGACTGTCAGCAATGAATAAAATCTGCATTACACCCATGTACACAGACTGCCGTGTGCAAAAACGATTCAGTTTACAGGCTGGTGGAAAGAGAGCGGAGTGCCGCCCGAGCATGGTCTCTGGACAGGGGTGTCGGCCTCCTTTCCGAGGGTGTCTTATGCTGCTTCCTGTCACTCGCAGGGGAATGGGCCACTGGCAGAGATTGACCTGTGGCGCGAGAGAAACGCCACCCTGAGCGCCCTGACCGAGCAAATCAAACTGCCCGTCGTCAAAAAGGTCCTGCAGGTGCTCGACGTCGCCAACTCTGGGGTTGTCGAAAACTTGCAGATCGTCATCAACGAGCTCTGCAAGCACCACGTGGAGGCGAACGACAACGTGAGGTTCCTCTCCACCCTCCAGCGACATTTAAAGGTATGCGTTAGAGCTGGGGTCCCCGAGCTTATTGAGCCTGTGGGCACCTTTGGCATTCTGACATAGTTGTGGTTGGCGCAGCCACAAAACGGCGGCGGCAGAGGGTTAAAAGGCAAAAAAGCACCGTGTCTACAATGAAAATACGGGAAGTAATTTAATATATGCTATGAATGCAAAGTCAAATAGTAGCAAAATAATATAATCGTAAATGTACTACAGTATAAGCCATTTCAAAAACCAGGTAGAATGTATACAAATCTGATGCACTAGGCATAGTCATTCAACAAAAAGACTAGTCCAAAGACATTATAATCTATAAGTGTTGCAGGTGTCCTGCTGTGTGCAAAGCAGCAAACCAGGATGTTTCGTCAAGATACTGCTGTAAAGAGGCGACCTGAAATCCCGTTGCTGCAAGAGAAACAATTCAGCGGCTTCCCGGATGTATCAGCCGTTTCCAGCCCTCTTTCTCAAGAATCGCTCTTGCAGATCCCTTGTTTAAATCATTCTCTAGGAACCAATCTCCAATCTCATAACAACATTTTCTTCTCCCATGAAAATGTTGTTATGAGACTGGAGATTGGTCACACAGTGTCACACAGTGGCCAGAGCCCAGCTCGGTGATGTGATGGGCTCCGCCCAGCTGCCAAACTCCAGTCACTTCACCCAGAGTCTGAAGCTGTTTTGGGCACATCCTGGCTGGGCTGAAGCAGCTTCCAGCCCCACATGGCTTGCCTCAGCTGAGATGAGTTGCGTTTGCTAGTCTGGGGCGGCTCCTGTCACTGGGCATCCGCCTGGAGTCTCAACAAGAGAGCTGGGCTACGAATGAAGTCAAGAAGACAAAAATAAAAGTGTCCCGAGGGTGGGCCAGCCCATGTGACTGTCCCGGTGGGCCCCGTCCCTCTCTCTGCTTCAGGGCCGGACCTGTCTTTGCGGTCCGTCACACAAACCTCCCGCTTCTGCCTGCTAATTTCCCCTTCGCTGAATTTGCCACCCACCCCACAGAACTTGGCCCACGGCACTGGCTTCCAGATCGTCCTGGACACGATCCCTTCGCTGATGAACGCCTTGAGGATGGTGTGGATCATCTCCCGCCACTACAACAAGGACGAGCGGATGATCCCCCTCATGGAGCGCATCGCCTGGGAAATCTCAGCCAGGGTCTGCAAGGCTGTGGACCTGCGGACTTTGTTCAGGTGGGTGGCAGTGAGGCCCCAGGAGGGAGATTCTGTCGTCCTCCCGGGCGGGGCTTTGCAGCGGTGGTGGTGACCGGTGCTCCCTCTAAGCTGTGGACTCTTGTGAGCAAACATTCTACTTTGTGAGCTACTGGCATTAAAAGTTGTTAGTCAGTCAGTTTATTATTTGTCGAGGTTTATAAGATTATGAATGTTTATCGAGGTTTATAAGATTATGCATGGGATTGAGCAGGTTGAGAAAGAAGTACTTTTCTCTCTTTCTCACAATACAAGAACTCGTGGGCACTCCATGAAGTTGCTGAGTGGTCGGGTTAGAACAGATAAAAGGAAATACTTCTTCACTCAAAGAGTCATTAACATGTGGAATTCACTGCCACAGGAGGTGGTGGCAGCTACAAGCATGGACAGTTTCAAGAGGGAATTAGATAAACATATGGAGCAGAGGTCCATCAGTGGCTATGAGCCACAGGGTATAGATGGGAACTCTCAGTCTGGGGCAGGTGACGCACTCTATTCTTGGTGCTGGAGGGGGCAGCAGTGGGAGGGCTGCTAGTGTCCTGGCCCCACTGCTGGACCTCCTGATGGCACCTGGTATTTTTGGCCGCTGTGTGACAGAGTGTTGGACTAGATGGGCCATTGGCCTGATCCAACATTGGCTTCTCTTATGTTCTTATTGCGGTCTTCGACCAGTACAATTTAAAAGACAAGTAGAAAAATTCCCGATACTATCGTAGCCGGTTATGAGCCAGTAAAAACCTTAGTAACATAAGCTTATAAGTTATATAAAATATACAGGAAAAAGTAAAACTACTGTTCACACCTTTTAAACCATTTAAAAAGTCAGTTAAAAGTAGAGATATAGTCTATCTGCCTCGCTTTTTGCGTTCCTTCTATACCTGGGTGCAGAACCTAGCCACCTTTCTTAATGTATGGTGATTCCTATCTGACAACAGGTATTCTAGTTTAATTTTGTTTGATCTTCCTGGGAACCTTTCCAGCAGTGGGCTGATGATTTCCTTTCGGCTCGCCAAGTTTAAAAGTTGTGAGCAAGCGATTTGGGCACTGCATCAGTTGGTTTGCTCCAGAGCCATCCTTCCTGAGCGAGGGCAAAACTGTGCAAGCCGGAGGTGAAAAAACTGTGAGCTAGCTCACACTAACTCAGCTTAGAGGGAACACTGGTGGTGACACGGTGCTCAGACCACTTGGGCCCCATGCAAAGGTAGATCTGCCTCCCCGCACACGGAGTGGGAGCCAGCCTCAGACGCATGTGCTTCCCTATCCCTCCCCTCTGGCCTGAATTCTCCATTTCCTCATCCACTTTAACCACGATCTGCATCACAGGTATCAAGTATGCTCCTATTGTGCAGTTTCTGCATCATTTAATGTGTCATGTTTAAATGCTTGTCCTTTGTCTCAGCTCAGTTCTCAGATTTCTGCTTGTTTCCCGATTCCTCTCATCCAAATCCTATTGCATTGCTTACTAGCATGTCCCATGCTGTTGATCGTATTGATCTACACTGTGTAATCCACCTTGATGCTCAGAGAAAAAGGCGGATTATAAATAACATATATTTTTTTAAAGATAAATAAATAATGTGCTGGGGGGGGCAGCAGTGGGAGGGCTTCTAGTGTCCTGGCCCCACTGCTGGACCTCCTGATGGCACCCGGTATTTTTGGCCACTATGTGACAGAGCATTGGGCTGGATGGGCCATTGGCCTGATCCAACATTGGCTTCTTTTATGTTCTTAATGTGGAGCACGATATCTTGACAGTCTTGTTCTGAAGTTCTTCTGATGTAATGCCATCTTTGGCCCAAAATACACTGGGTTGTTTTTTTTAGTATTGGATCTGTCGTCTTCTTTTTTTTTTTTGCATTGTGAATAAATTTGTCTCTGTGCTGTTCCACGGACACAAAGAGAAGACAGGGATATGGCAAAAGCCAAAATGATAGATGCCAAACGGACCCTCGAGATTTGGAAGGCATCTTATTTCGACATCCGTGCCAAAATCGAAGCTTCGGGAAGGGATGCGCGGTGGGAATTTGACCGGAAGCGGCTGTTTGAGAAAACGGACTACATGGCCGGCATCTGCCAAGACCTCTACGATGTGTTACAGGTGACGCAACACGCAGAGATGACTGCTTGTGGTCTTTGCCTTCGTTTCTAGAGATTCGCAGCACCAAGGGATCATGATGTGTGCTGCAGTTCCCTTCTATGCCCAGAGCTCCGTATGAGCAAGGGCTCTTCCACTGGTTTTTAGCACCAGGACAGCTCCATACTTGTCTTCCCAAGGTGGAGCTTGACACTGAAGTCAGCAGGAAGCCCATTTACATGGGAAGTCAGCTTGTGCTTCTTTGAAATGGAGCCTGTGGTATTGTACACGGCTTTGTTCAGCCAGTTTGGTGTTGTGGTTAGGAGTACGGACTCTAATCTGGGAGAACCGGGTTTGATTCCCCACGCCTCCACATGCAGCTGCTGGTGTGACCTTGGGTCACTCATGGCTCTCTCAGAGCTGTCCTTGAAAGGGCAGTTCTGGAAAGAGCTCTCTCAGCCCCGCCCATCTCACAGGGTGTCTGTTGTGGGGAGGGGAAGGGAAAGGAAAAGGAATTGTAAGCCACTCTGAGACTCCTTTGGGTAGTGAAGGGTGCGATATAAATCGGATCTCCTCCACCTCCTCCTCCTCTTCCTCCTCTTCTTCTTCTTCTTCTATTTCTACTTGGGATGTTGGGAGTTATATAATTGTGCATTGGGACTTTTATCTTCATCTTAGTGGAGAAGACTGTGAGTTCAAAGGCCCATAACGGGAGGAAAGAAGTAAAGAATCTCTTCCCATTCCAACTGCTGCTAAACTTGCCATCCATTCCAAAAGCGTGAAGCAGAGTTTGCACTTTTCCATTACCAGGGGCCGTGGTCGACTCTTCCCATCTGCTTCTGGACCCCCTCCGCAGGCAGTCCTAACTGAGTTTTTAGACTGTGGTCTTCTTAGGTGTTTTTTTTTAAAATAAGTGTTGTTTTATTCACATTGTAAAGCACCTTGAGTTCTGCAAGGTAGAAAGGCAGTCAATGCATGTTTTAAATAAATTGGTGGGCACCAATGCTCCCTCTAAGCTGTGGAGTCTTATGAGCAAAAATTCTACCGGCATCAAAGCTGTGAGCGAGCGATTGGGCTGCGGCATAAATTAGTTTGCTCTGGAGCCATCCTTCCTGAGCCGAGATAAAAATCTGTGAGCTGGAGGCTAGAAAACTGTGAGCCAGCTCACACTAACTCACCTTAGAGGGAGCACTGGTGGGCACCCCCTCATCTTCCGAGGCAGCAGAATGCCCCCTGCTCTGGAAGGTACTTTGGCAGAAACATTCTCTTTCCTTTTGTTAATGGCATCAGCCCGAATTAGGTATGTGTGTGTGTGTGTGTGTGTGTGTGGGGTTTCTTTGATTGATTTTAAAACTGACTTTGGGGAATGCCGCTCAAATGAAGCACCAAAGAGAAGCGACCAAAGCCCTGTCGAGCTTCAGTCCGAGAGGTTACAGTCTGCATCTGTTCCCCTAGTGCTGCTGGAGACAGATCGAGACGGGTGGCCACGTTGGCCTGTCTGCAGCAGCAGAAGAGGGCAAGAGTCCAGGAGCAGCTTCAAGACCAACACAATTTATTGCAGGGGAGGAGCTTCCGTGAGTCTGAAGGAGGAAGCAGTTTCTTGTTAGTCTCTAAGGCGCTTATGGACCCTCGCTCTTTTCTACCCGTGCCACTCGGCTTTAAGCGGCAATTCTTCTCCCCAACCAGACTTTGAATGTATATATTGATATATATGTAGTTAGCCGCCCTGAACCCACCATATGGTGGGGAGGGCAGGATATAAATTTTAACAACAACAACAACAATAATAATAATAATAGTTGTTGTTGTTGGTATTGTTATTATTGTTATTATTATTTTAAAACTTCAGGAGGAGGGTTTTGTTTTTAATTGAAAAAAAATTGATGAAGTTACTGTCAGGCTCCTTAGTCAGGTCACACAACGCAGGGCTTCATAAGAAGAATCTGTTTATTGGTGTATCATAACTAAAGACACGTGTACAGCTTGTGTCAGGAATGGCCATGTATAATGGAGGCCCCTGACTTACAGTGAATTCAAACACCCCCCTAGCCTAAGTGAAGCCAATGAACACAATTCGCGCACGCAGGCCAAGCAAGCAGGCCAAGCAAGAAAGCAAGTTAAAAGCCGTTGTCCTGCAGCTGGAGACACCACAGGGTCAGAGTAATGATAACATACAAGCAGTAGAACAGTACTGATGAGTGGCCGAGAGGAGGAAAGTACTCCCTTACATTCCAGCCCAATGACAGGGCTGCCTGACAGTTACAAAGCATTAATGCAGAGACGGGAGAATATTAACACAGCAGAACAATTCAATTAATCAATACAGAGTAAATTCCAAACCTCTGTCAACAAAGCCTGTCAAACCTTTTCCTAAACAGTAGCACAAAGAGAGAGATGACAGTAATAGCTATAGTTGGGCCAAAGTCAAGAAGAAAATAAGTAAGTAGAAAAATAAAAAAAAATATGGTGCTCATGGTGAGTGGAAGTCAAACAGCCTAAGGAGAAATCTGCTCTGGGAGCAAGGTTACTTTCCTCAACTGCTTTATGCCTTGTCCTCAATCCCAGACTCACTAGACATCTTGGCTGCCTTCAGTTCCTGCCTCTGGGATTCCTTCTGGGTCTGTCTGTCAAAAACAGAGCAGAAGATAAAAACCAGTAAAAACAGCATCTGCATATGTGTGAGTTACGTCTTCTGGCCCCGACAGGTTATACAGGAATTTTACAACATCTTTGGTCCCGAGCTGAAAGCCGTCACGGGGGATCCAAAGCGCATCGATGAAGTCCTGCGTAGAGTTGACAGTCTGGTCAGCCCCATGGAGATCCTGATTTTCGAACCTTTCAACATGAGATGTTCAACCCAGTGGAGACTCGTTATGGAAAGCTTTAAAGCAGAAGTTCTGGTAAGGGAGCCAGATGGGTCCACGGAGGAGAGCTCCATCAATAGCTAGTAGCCATGACGACTAAAGGGAACCTCCACATTTGGAGGCAGAAGACCTTTGAATACCAGTGCTTGAGCGGCATTGTCAGGGAAAGGTGTCAGCCACCATGCTCTGTTGACCCTCCAGGGCAACTGGTTGGCCACTGTTTGAACCAGTATGCTGGACTAGATGGACCGCTGGTCTGATCTAGGAGGACTCTAGGAAGATCTAGGAGGGATCTAGGAGGGGGGCAACAGTGGGAGGGCTTCTAGGGTCCTGATAGCACCTGGTATTTTTGGCCACTGTGTGACAGAGTGTTGAACTACATGGGCCATTGGCCTGATCCAGCATTGGCTTCTCTTATGTTCTTATGTTCTTATGTTCTATTTTATGTTTCTAAGCAGCAGTGGATTCATTTGTACTTCTGTAGGTTCTGATTAGACTCATATTTTTTCCTTCCTGCCTGAGAGCCAGTTTGGTGTAGTGGTTAAGTGCGCGGATTCTAATCTGGGAGAACCGGGTTTGATTCCCCACTCCTCCACTCGCACCTGCTGATGTGATCTTGGGTCAGTCACAAGCTGTGGCACAGCTGTTCTTGAAAGAGCAGTTTATGTTAGAGTTCTCTCAGCTGCACCTGCCTCACAGGGTGCCTGTTGTGGGGAAGGGAAAGGAGTTTGTAAGCCGCTCTGAGACACCAAGTGAAGGGCAGGGTATAAATCCAATCTCTTCTCTTCTAAATGTTTGTACATTAAGCCTCACCTACAATCTTCATCCATCCCCGTGTAAAGGCAGATACGTTTGCCAGGGTATTGTGGAGGAGTGAACAGTTATGCGTTAAGATTGCCTTCCCCTGCTACTGATTCACGAACAGGAGCGTCCCTTAATAACTCCCCTGTGGGGCCCCCCCCCCACTTGCTTTACCTAATTTCTAGGATATAGAAAAAGAAGCAAAGAACTTCATCGATGAATCTTTTAAGACGCTTCGTTCTGCAGAAGCCGCTTTCGACATGCTCTTAAACTTCAAGCACATCCGCTCTCGCGAGGCCATTAACAAGCAGATGATGATGAAATTCAATGACATTCTGGCACAGTATTGCAAAGAGGTATTTTTCAGGCGCCCGTAGACATTTCGGGGCCCTGCATGGAAAATGGGAACCCCCATTCCGGTTTCTCCCCAAGCTCCTGGTCCAGCGGCCCCTTCTTAGACACCATCCTGCCTTACTTGCTGAGGCGTCCTTTCCCAGAGTGGCACCCTTCAGCTGCATTCTGCTATGGGCTGCTCCTGGTAATGAAATTGAGCAGCTTCCATAAATAACAGTTGGCACAACCTTCCAGTTTGGTGTAATGGTTAGGAGCGTGGACTCTAATCTGGGAGAACCGGGCTTGAATCCCCATTTTGCCACATGCAGCTGCTGGTATGACCTTGGGTCAGTCACAAGTCCTTTCAGAGCTGTTCTCTCAGGAGCAGTTCTGTGGGAGCTCTCTCAGCCCCACCTCACAGGGTGTCCATTGTGGGGAAGGGAAGGGAGAGGAGACTGTAAGCCGCTCTGAGACTCCAAGTGAAGGGCAGGGTATCAATCCAATCTCCTCCTCCTCCTTCCCATTATGTCGTGCTCCCTGGGAAGTGGCTCATGTTTCAGAAGGCTAAACCATCCACTCCCAAATACCATCAAAATGCATCTGAAAGCTACAAACATGAATATGGCGGGTGCTGACTCTTGTTGTACTGGGCGTCACAGACACCATCCAATAGGTCCTGTGTTACAAATCCTCCATCACAGTAACCTCGGGACAAGAGCTGAGGGAAGAATTCTTTGCAGAACAACAGGAAAAAATCAGCTTGAGTTCTGGGAAAGGCTGTTGTCTGACAACAGTGGCACAACCTGCAGGGGAAATAGCAAGTCTGAATCCCATTTCCATCTTGGTGTTTAAGCTGTCAGTATAACCCAGGCCTTTTATATGAGAAATGCGTGATACGTGGGCAGTTTTATGAACCTTTCTATAATCTCTGAATTGCGAAGTCCATAGGGCCTCGTGTTTAGGGACCAAGTATTGATTCGGGAAGTAATATTTCTAGTAAGATGATATGGAAGTACTTTTGTCTGTTTTGTTTGTTTGCTTTCATTCGTAGCTTGAGCAGGTCAACACCATATTTGTCAATAACCTCGCCAACCCTCCTCTGTGCAAGAACCACCCTCCAGTGGCCGGAGCGATTAATTGGGCACGATCCCTTTTCTTCCGTATCAAGCACACCATTGTGCGGTTTCAAGAAGTAGAGGAGCTATTGGCTAGTGACCGTGGAAAAGAGGTAGCTTGGAGTTTCATTGCTTCTTAATAATAAGCATTAGAATATCGGTAGCTGAGTATTTCAGTGGAGGGGGAAAATCTCGGGGCAATTTTTCCATTAATTTACATGGGAAATCACAATTTTAAAAAGTCCAGGGACTTTGGAAGACCTGGAATACTGTTTTAGAATGGGAAGATAACCACTACACCAGTTTGGTTAAGTGTGCGGACTCTAATCTGGGAGAACTGGGTTTGATTCCCCACTCCTTCACTTTCAGCCGCTGGATGACCTTGGGCAAGCCATAGTTCTGTCAGAGCTGTTGTCTCAAGGGCAATTCTGGAAAGAGCTCTCTCAGCCCCACCTCCTTCACAAGGGCGTCTGTTGTGGGGAGGGGGAAGGGAAAGGAGTTTGTAAGCCGCTCTGAGACTCTGTGTGAAGGGCGGGGTATAAATCCAGTCTCTTCTCTTCCCGTTTTCTTGCATTTGAAGAGCAAAACTCCGAGAACACAGGACAGTGTAATGCCGGGGTCCCCCAGGTTTTTGAGCCAGCAGCCACTGTTGGAATTATGACACAGCACGGTGGGCTCAGCTACAAAATGGCCGCTGCAGGAGGTGGAGCCAGCCATAAAATGGCTGCCACGGCTTGCCTTTCCCCTGCTGCTTTGGCAGCTGCTGCGGTTTTTTAAAACGGGCAGCATCAATCAAATCTCCAGCAGCCAATCAGAAAACATTAACTCACTCTTTTAGAAGGGGTGTTTCTAGCTCGCATTAACTTATTTCAGGTGAAACAGAGATACCTTGAGGTGGCAAAGAAGATGAAAGAATACGAGGATCTGAAGTATGACCAGTGGAGAGAAACAACAGAAGAGACCCTCCCTCTCCTATTGAAAAAACCCCTTCTTGATAAAGTTCATGCTTCTGGAGCTATTATTCAGAGTAAACCAGAGGCCCACGATCTGGTAATTATAAAACCTAACCCATCCCAGACCTTTGTCTGCCCTTGGGAATATATGTATGTTGTTGAACAGTTTTAAGTTTCACAAACCTCTATATCCTTTGATGACATCCTTTTCCTTGTTTTGTTGCCTTGACATGTCACCCTCCTTTCCATTGCGGTTGGTTTCATGGGATGTAGACCCCGCGTTCTGATGATGTGGCCACTGCAGAGAAAAATGCACGTTACACAGTCAACTTTTCTCCCAAGCTTCGAGAGATCATCAATGAAACAAAATACATGGAACAGCTGGGGTTCCCGGTGCCCGAAATAGCAAGAAACGTGGCATTGCAAGAGGACAAATTCCTTAGGTGAACCTTCCATGTGAATTTGCTTCGCCCTGAAAGAAACGTCATGTGAAGCTATTGGTGTGCCATCCTGCTTTCTGGCACAGTTGTGCTATGCATGGGCTGTTGTGCCAGTCACAAGGAGGGGAGCGGGGGAGTGAGAACCCACTGGTCCAGCCAAGCTGTGGCCTCAAACCATAGCAAACAAGATCTTAAGGATACTGAACTATGGTCAAAGCCCATAAGTTTCTGGCAGATCTCAAAGAGCAGAGGTCCATCAGTGGTTATTAGCCGCAAGGTATAGGTGGAAAACTCTGTCTAGGTCAGTAATGCTCTGTATTCTTGGTGCTTGGGGAGCAACAATGGGAGGGCTTCTGGAGGTCTGGACCCACTGGTGGCCCTCCTGGTGGCACCTGTTTTTTGGCCACTGTGTGTGTCACAGAGTGTTGGACTGGATGGGCCATTGGCCCGATCCAGCATGGCTTCTCTTATGTTCTAATGTTCTTAGGAACCAAGGCTGAGTCAAGCTGTACAGGACATGGAGAGCTCCTGGTCCAAACACCCAGGAGGTGGATGTTGCCTTAACAACTGAGTAGCTAAACAGTGCAAGCTGCTGACAGTGCTGTCCTATGCAGTCCTACTCCAGTCTATGCCCATTAACTTCAGTGCATCAGACTGACACGACTCTGCATAGGAATGCGCTATAAATGTCCAGGCCTTTCTCTTTTGCTGAAAACTACCTAGGACTGAGTGGCAGAGCTCTGGTTTGGAGCCTTGCATACTGGCATTACTGTGGGCGGCCTTCAGACACACACTCTACCAAGAGCCTGGAGTTGGGAGAAGTGACGGAGCCGTGGATTCTCTTCCTTGCTTGACTTTGGGCACAGAGTCAGAAGCTGAAGGCTCTTCCTCTGGCTGGCCTCTTGGGTGCTCTTCAGGTCGGACCACAAGCCGGCCTGAGGTTCTGCAGGATTTGAGAGGCAGATTTCAGCTGGACTCACGTCTGTATCTGGGTTATGATACTCATGCTTTTTGTACTGCCAAATGCTGGTGGTTTACCAAATAAGACACATGAAATCAATTGCTGAATGCAGCGGCTCTTAGTGGTTTCCTTGTGTCACTCTCTTGCCTTAGATATACTGATGGCATAAAGCAGATGTTGGATCACTATCAGAAATTAATAGTAACACTGAATGAAGCGGAGACCCAGCTTCTGGATGAACAGATACAAGAGCTTTGGCGAGTTTTCAGATCTGGCTACAAGAGGCTCAACTGGAACTCATTAGGTAAGAGAGCGATGACAGACCCCTGACGCTTCCCCACTCCCAGGCAGATTTTCCCGCCAAAAATATTTTTAGTTCCCCTCAGTGACTGAGTCACCCTTCAGCAGCATGTATTTCTTCTTTATTTCGTAAGCTTTAACTGTCCCACCCTGTCACAGATATTATTTATGTATTTATTAGATTAGATTTCTTGACCGTCCTTCCCCACTTGCACAGGATTCAGGACGGTTTACAACAATTTAATTCAGTACATTATAAAATCAGTTAAAACCATAAAAACTCAATATTTAAAGCATTCAAAGCATTTAAACAGTTCAAAACATTTTAAAAACAAGATGGCAGCGCTCGCATTCAGTCACGGGGGGGAGGGTGCCAGGCAGATGTAAGGAACCGTCGCTAGCCTCAACCAAAGGCCTGGAGGAATATCTCTGCCTTACATGCCCTGCGAAACTTTAATAGGTCAGACAGGGCACGGATGTCACTTGGCAAAGAATTCCACCAGGCTGGGTCCAGGGCAGAAAAGGCCATGGCCCTAGTTGAAGCCAGCCAGATATCTTTATTAGTTTAGGCTTATGACCCAGCATAGGAACTAGAGAGAATACAGGAGCTGTCTTATTTTAAAATAATCTCATGAAATGGCATGTGAGACAAAACTAACTTTCAAAACAGAATAAAAATTTTAATAAATAGGGAATATATAAATACTAGCGGGGAAGCCCGTTGCGGGAAGAGGCAACGGGCGCTAGGGAGTGTTGTGGGTGGGGCAAAGTGCCTGAGGAGGTCTGGGGCGTTGCGGGTGAGGGGAGCGTTGTGGCACCATTTCTCCCCCGCGGAGGATCGCCCCCAGTGCCGGGCGTGCAGCGTATAGGGCGGAGGCTGCGGCGGGCTGCAGAAGCACGGCGCAGCCCAGCGCCCCGTCCCTGAAACCAGGCAGGGGCAATGGAGCGCAATGTCAGGCTGGGGAAGCGCGGTGGTGGCCGTCGTGGCTGAGAGGCCCCCCCAGGCCGGTCGTGCAGGCTTGCACTCAGAGGGCTCGGCGGGGTTTGTATTCGCGGCGCAGCCCCCCCCGGAAGGTAGTTTGGGGCCGTGGAGTGCCGCGCTGTTTGAGGGAAGCGCGGTGGCGGCATTTACCCCTTGTGCAGCAAGAGTGAGGAAGGGACGCCTGGAAGAGGCACGGGTCCCGAAGAGCGGAGGATCCATGCCAATGGGTGGCTGGACGCAGACTGGAGGCGGGAGGCTGCATGCTGGCTGAGTGGGTGGGCGCACGCCCACGCAGGATGGCAAAGCAGCCAGTGGCGAGGGACCCCCTCTCTGAGTGGCAGGTCCCTCGGCCAACTGATTCCGGCGCGCATTTTGACCATATAAGGTATGACCAAAACTCAAATATATATAAGGAAAGGATGAGGATTCAAGGTATAGAGGTTGCTGAGGTAAAACTTTCTAATATGCACAGAACTGAGGTTTTTGAACAAACAAGAGTGTTGTTGTAGCTTAATCTCTGAGTTTCAAGTTCTTTTCAGTGAGAGGTTTTTGCTTATTATATATTTCAGCAGTTACACAGAATCTTGA
>JAPDNY010000012.1:70929335-70996835 GCA_029375565.1 Gekko gecko | reverse complement strand
CCACGCTCCTAACCGTTACACCGAACAATTAGTCAGCTGTGACTTGAACAGCACTTTCCATCAGTGTTCCTTCTAAGCTGAGTTAGTGTGAGCTAGCTCACAGGTTTTTAGCCTCCCTCTCACGCATTTTTGTCTCAGCTCAGGAAGGAGGGCTCCAGAGGAAACTAATTTATGCAGTGGCCAAATTGCTCACTCACAACTTTAATGAGCCAGTTTGGCGTAGTGGTTAAGTGCACGGACTCTAATCTGGGTTTGATTCCCCACTCCTCCACTTGCACCTGGCTGGATGACCTTGGGCAAGCCATAGTTCTGATAAGAGCATGTGACATCGGCAGGAAGCGACGTGTCTTGATTGCCCTTCTTGACCCTGCTGCTTAGTCAAGTCCAATTGCCTCTGTAACTCTGTAACTCTGTGACATCATCCCACTGGTGAGGTGATCCCTGATAGATTGGGATCACACTAGTGACTAATTAAGAACCTAAGAGAAGCCATGTTGGATCAGGCCAATGGTCCATTCAGTTCAACACTCTGTGGCTGAAACCCAGGTGCCATCAGGAGATCCACCAGCGGGGCCAGAACTCCAGAAGCCCTCCCAGGGTGGCCCCCCAGGCGCCAAGAAGACAGAGCAGCACAGCCCCAGACATAAGAACATAAGAGACGCCATGTTGGGTCAGGCCAATGGCCCATCCAGTCCAACACTCTGTGTCACACAGTGGCCGAAACCCAGGTGCCATCAGGAGGTCCACCAGCAGGGCCAGAACTCCAGAAGCCCTCCCAGGGTGGCCCCCCAGGCACCAAGAAGACAGAGCAGCACAGCCCCAGACATAAGAACATAAGAGACGCCATGTTGGGTCAGGCCAATGGCCCATCCAGTCCAACACTCTGTGTCACACAGTGGCTGAAACCCAGATACCATCAGGAGATCCACCAGCGGGGCCAGAACTCCAGAAGCCCTCCCAGTGTGGCCCCCAGGCACCAAGAAGACAGAGCACCACTGCCCCGGACATAAGAACATAAGAGACGCCATGTTGGGTCAGGCCAATGGCCCATCCAGTCCAACACTCTGTGTCACACTGTGGCCGAAACCCAGTTGCCAACATAGAGTTTTGCCCAAAAACAAGAGCGTTGCCTCTGTGCCTACATCACTTCCGGGAGATATAGGCACATTGCGTTTATTTCTGGCTTCTTGCCTTTTTTGGGGGGGGGTGGTGGAGAGGAGCACCTAAAACCAGGGCTATTTTTGGGCAGGAACGCACAGGAACGGAGTTCCGGCTGGCTCCCAAGTTGGCCACGCCCAGCAGGAACTCATTAGCATAATAGGCCACACCCAACAGTAGAAACCCATTAGGATTGGCTACTTTTGGGGTGTGTGGCCTAACATGCAAAGGAGTTCCTGCTACAAGAAAAGCCCTGGGTTTTGACAACAAACAAGGTGAACAGAATAAGAAGGAAAAGGTGGGCTTGGCTGGATGACCACGCTTCTGGTAACACCGGGGTGGTGGTGGTGGCCTAATATGCTAATGAGTTTGTGCTGTCAGGGGTGTGGCCTATGATGCTAATGAGTTCCTGCTGGGCTTTTTCTACAAAAAAAGCCCTGCCTAAAACCAAGGGACCACTCCCCCACCGGGGGTCTGGCATCCCTACCGCAGCTCCTCCCTGGCATTCAACCTTCTGCATTCCGAAAACCTTTATGATTTTTTAAAGTTAGCCAAAGCCATTACTCCAAGCCAATAACCATTCGGCGACACGCAAATGGCGAACTCGTTTGGTCGTGTTCCTAAACGGACAGGAATGTGTAGTTTTAAACCATTAGCCAGGAGTTTGGATGGCGCAGACTTTTATTATATTCCCCCCCCTCCCAACTACTGGATGTTCACTTTCATTTTATTGCCAGCTAACTTGGCGTTCTGCTTCTATGGCTGTGCTTGATAGGGCAGTAATTTGAATTTGGGCCCTCATCAAAAGGGCATTATTTGTAAAACAGAAAAGGAATCTCCGGTATCGTAACATTACTGTTAATTAAATCTATGCAGGGATGTAATGGGGATGCGAGAGTAAAAATGACAATTCTGCCCTTTCTGCTGAGGTTTCAAGAGCCGCCGCGCTCGCCTGATTAGTGCTTCTTAATTGCCAGCCTTGTGTTCGGAAGAGATACAGCCGGCGAGTCGGAGCTCTTCTGCGTGGATTAGTTTTTATAAAAGCGTATTGTGTTTTAACCGTGAGCTAATAGTGAAAAGGACGGCTCCGTAATCTCCAAAGCCACAAAACCAGCCTGCTCAGACAGACAAGGTAGTGGTTTCGACATATTTGGGGGGCTCCTCTCGGCTATGTAGGCAACGGAATTGACGGTCTGGATTAGCCGAAAAAGGGGGAGGAAATGCTGATGCGGGGTGTGCGTGCTCCGAGAGGCGTGGGACACTGAGGTTGCGGTCACACATGCCAAGACCGATTTCACAGAAGGGCTGTGCCGCCCTCACGCCTCCCTTTGCCCTGATTCGATTGGTCAATTTCCCACCGGAAGCCGCGCGGCTGTGGGTTTTTTTTTTGAAACAAAATTTTATTGGGATACATTCAACATTGTTAAACATCGTTACCAATACAATTAAAAAAATTACATCCCATCCCCCACCCCCCTAATAGGCTTCCAACACTGCTAATAACAAAAGAAAGAATTAAAAGGTAATCAAGTTTAAACTTATATCAATCGACAAACCAGGTAACACAATTCTAATATATAAAAACCTGACTCTTTCAAACCTAGTTTCCAAAAGATACAGTACAATCCAGTATTTGTTTCTTTTCTCATTCAATGTCAATACGAATCAAGATTGTACATTTTCCCTTTCATTCTATATTCGGTTTCCATGTAGAATTTCAGGCCTTCCCAGTCTTTTAGATATTGTTCTGCCATTTGACCGCACGGCTGTGTTTTGACCCGCGGCTTCGCCCAATTTCCCCCGCGGTTTCTGTGATCCTCAAAAAATAGCATCACAAAACCGCGGGGGAAATCGGGCGAAGCCGTGGGTCAAAATGCAGCCGTGCGGCTTCCAGTGGGAAATTGACCGATAGAATCAGGGCAAAGGGAGGCATGAGGGCGGCGCAGCCCTTGTGTGAAATCAGTCTAAATAATCCACTTTCAGTCCACTTTCGGCGCCCTTTGCAACTGGATTTTTCCTGTGTGAACTTGCAAAATCCATTTGGAAAGTGCATCGGAAGTGGGTTATTTAGCGTGTGTGACCGCGACCTGGGAGTGGTTGTGAGTCGTATTACGGTTGCCAGGTGCGCGTTGGGAAATTCCTGGTGCCTGGGGAGGGTGGAGTTTGGAGAGAGGAGGGTATACTGTGGGGTATAATGCCACAGGGCCCACCTTCCAAACTGCCATTTCCTACAGAGGAACGCCATCTACAACATGTAAAAAGGTAAAGGTAAAGGTTCCCTTGCTTGAAAGCCAGTTGAATCCGACTCTAGGATTGTGGTGCTCATCTCCGTTTCAAAGCTGAAGAGCCAGCACTGTCCGAAGACATTTCCGTGGTCATGTGGCTGGCGTGACTAGACGCCAAGATGCAAAGAACGCTGTTACCTTCCCACCAAAGTGGTACCTATTTATCTACTTACAATTTCTTGCTTTCGAACTGCTAGGTTGGCAGGAGCTAGAACTAGAGACGGGAGCTCACTCCGTCATGCGGCACCTGGGTCTCGAACTGCTGAACTTCCACAGACTGCAGTTGAGCGTCTTAACCACTTGAGCCACCGCAGCTCCTCTACAACATGTACTGCTTACTAATTATTAGGATTTACTATCATATAGAATATGAAATTCCAGCAATGTAATTTTACAATAATCCAAAGGTCTAAGTCTCCAGGTGTTCACAAGGAAGGGACAATAAATGGTTAACACCAGTTTCAAAGCTTGTAAAAGTAGTCAAAAAATTGGGGGGGGGAGAGTTGCTCCCGATATTTAACCATGGACAGTAGTCATAAGAACATAAGAACATAAGAGAAGCCAATGTTGAATCAGGCCAATGGCCCATCTAGTCCAACACTCTGTCACACAGCGGCCAAAAATACCAGGTGCCCTCAGGAGGTCCAGCAGTGGGGCCAGGACACTAGAAGCCCTCCCACTGCCGCCCCCTCCAGCACCAAGAATAGAGTGCATCACCTGCCCCAGACTGAGAATTCCCATCTATACCCTGTGGCTAATAGCCACTGATGGACTTCTGCTCCATATGTTTATCTAATTCCCTCTTGAAACTGTCCATGCTTGCAGCTGCCACTACCTCCTATGGCAGTGAATTCCATATGTTAATCACTCTTTGGGTGAAGAAGGACTTCCTTTTATCTGTTCTAACCCGACAGCTCAGCAATTTCATGGAGTGCCCACGAGTTCTTGTATTGTGAGAAAGGGAGAAAAGTACTTCTTTCTCAACCTGCTCAATCCCATTCATAATCTTATAAACCTCGATCATGTCACCCCTCAGCCGTCGTTTCTCAAAGCTTATAAACCTCGATCATGTCACCCCTCAGCCGTCGTTTCTCCAAGCTGAAGAGCCCCAAGCATCCAACTACAATAGAGATGTAGTTTCAGTACATGTTTCGGTAGCCTTCTTCTAGGTCGTGAGTTATCAATGGGACCAATGCTCGAGTAATTATTTTGATGAGCAGCACAAAACGCCGTCTGTTCCCTCATTTGGTGATCTTGTTCCCAGTTTGGCCTATTTCCTGCAGAGGAGCTGTTCTCTGTGGTCTGGGGAACCGCTGTAATTCCTGGAGGTCTCCCAGGCCCCAGACTCAATGATAGGGAGGAACTTGGTGGCGGTGGTGGTGGAACGTTGCCGTTGAGTTACAGCTGACTTACGTGACCCCCTCATGGTGTTTTCAAGGCAAGAGACTCCAGAGGTGGTTTGCCATTGCTTGCCTCTATGTCGTGATCCTGGACTTCCCCGATGGTCTCTCATCCAAGTATTAACTGGGGCTAACCCTGCTAAGCTTCCAAGATCTGGTGAGTTCACACTAACCCAGGACATCCAGAGGAAGAAGAGGAGAAAAAGAGATTGGATTTGTACCCCGCCCGCTACCCGAAGGAGTCTCAGAGCGGCTAGCTATCTCCTTGCCAGTTTGGTGTAGAGCCAGTTTGGAGTAGTGGTTAAGTGCACAGATTCTAATTTGGGAGAATTGCGCTTGATTCCCCACTCCTCCACTTGCACCTGCAGGATGACCTTGGGCAAGCCATCGTTCTGGCACAACTGTCCTTGAAAAAGAGCAGTTTCTGTCAGAGCTCTCTCAGCCCCACCTACCTCACAGGGTGTCTGTTGTGGGGAGGGGAAGGGAAGGGAGTTTGTAAGCCACTCTGAGACTCCCTTGGGTAGTGAAGGGTGGGGTATAAATCCAGTCTCCTCCTCCTCCTCCTCCTTTCTTCTTCTTCTTCTTCTTCTTCTTCTTCTTCTTCTTCTTCTTCTTCTTCTTCTTCTTCTTCTTCTTCTTCTTCTTCTTCTTCTTCTTCTTCTTCTTCTTCTTCTTCTTCTTCTTCTTCCCCTTCCCCACAACAAACACCCTGTGAGGTCAGTGGCACTGAGAGAGCTCTGAGAGAACTGCTCTTTCCAGAACAGCTCTGAGAGAACTTGTGACTGACCCAAGGTCATACCAGCAGCTGCATGTGTTTTAGTGGGGACTCAAGCCCAGTTCTTCCAGATCAGAATCCGTGCTCCTAACCACTACACCAAACTGGTTCCAGTTCAGGGTGGAGGAAAAACGTAACAGAGAGGAAGACATAAATATGGTGTGCTAATTTACTACTTCCTGGTGTACTAATTTACTACATAAAGGTT
Source organism: Gekko gecko (assembly GCA_029375565.1). Lineage (NCBI taxonomy): Eukaryota > Metazoa > Chordata > Lepidosauria > Squamata > Gekkonidae > Gekko > Gekko gecko. Next base: position 70,991,009 of record JAPDNY010000012.1, on the reverse strand, counting down.
TTTTAAAAACATATGAGGGAGGGTTTGAAAACGGCTTGCTGGAGTCTGAACTAGCACGCTCCGCAGTTCTTCCAGCTCTCCGTGTGTAGAATGGTTCCTCTTCTCTAGACTCTGCTGGTGTTACATTTCAGCCTTGTATCCGACAGGCCTTGCCTGGCTACATTGGGGGCCTGAAAAGTTCTTTTCCCTACAATGCGCGCAAGTGAATTTTGCAGGGAGTTTTAATTGGGAAGGGATATTAGATTTCTCTGTTGCTCTTTCGTTAAGTGCTGTCTAAATATTGAATCTCTTTAATTTTTCCTTGGGCAGGATGAGAATGCAGGCACCGGGGGAGCCCCGTGCTTGGATTAATTTTGATTAGTGGATAAGCAAACACATTTTCCCCCTCCTTAGATTTTTCAGCGCTGTCCGCAGAAAGGGTAACGATGCTCGTTGATACGGCAGGGAAGGGAATACAGGAGGAATGGAATTGGTTTTTGGCAACAATTTTTTAGAATGCTTTTTAACTTTACTGCAGACAACGGATTTTAAAAAAAGCTACATAAACATGTAATATACTAGCTAACAATAATGCACAGAGAGGAGAATACAGAACATCTCTCTCTCTCTCTCTCTCTCTCTCTCTCTCTCTCTCTCTCTCTCTCTCTCTCTCTCTCTCGAAGAAGAAGAAGAAGAAGAAGAAGAAGAGATTGGATTTATGCCCTGCCCTTCACTACTTGAAGGACTCTTGGGGTGGTTTACCATCTCCTTTCCCCTCCCCTCCCCACAACAGACACCCTGTGAGGTAGGTGGGGCTGAAAGAGCTCTCTCAAGGACTGCTCCTGAGAGAATAGCTCTGAAAGAACATGTGACTGACCCAAGATCACACCAGCAGCTGCATGTGGAGGAGTGGGGAATCAAACCTGGTTCTCCCAGATTAGAATCAGCGCTCCTAACCAGTACACCAAACGGGCTCTACGTGAAGAGGCTATAACACAATCTTCATTGTCGTCGTGTGTGAAATATTCTACAGCAGTCCCTTTATCCTGATCTTTCTTCTGTTCCCTTCCCCAAGCAGTCCAGGGCCATATCCTGGGTCCTCCGATCCCTGCAATAACCCTGTGAGTTTCATCCACTGGAGCTGAAGGGTGGGAGAAAAGGAAGTATTTCTTCACACAGTGCATAGTTGATTGGTGGGACTGGCTGCCACCGGATGTGGTCATGGCAACCGCCGGCTCGGAAGGGTTTCAAAGGGGTGCGGCCGAATTCATGGAGGACTGGGCTATCAGTGATGGATATCTGCTCCCTCCGGTACCAGAGGTAGTTGGCCTCCTTGGATCGGTTGCTAGGGAGTAAAGGTGGGAAGATGCTCTTGCAGTCTCCTTGCTTGTCGGCTTCCTAGAGGTAGCTGGTTGGCCATGGTGCGAACAGAAGGCTGGACTAGATGGGTCTTGGGTTGGATCCAGCAGGGTTCTCCTATGGGAGCCAGTTTGGTGTAGTGGTTAGGAGTGCATGGACTCTAATTTGGGAGAACTGGGTTTGCTTCCCCCACTCCTGCACACGCAGCTGCTGGGTGACCTTGGCCAAGCCTGCAGTTCTCCCGGAGCTGTTCTCCCAAATTTGAGTCCTCGCTCTGCCATGGAAGTGTACTGCGTGATCCTGGACCAGTCACTTTCTCTCACCCACCTCACAAGGTTGTTGTGAAGGTGAAATGGAGGAGGAGATAACAGCGGTGTAAGCTGTGCTGGGGAGAAGAGCAGAGTATAACTACCTGTAGCCAGTTTGATGTAGTGGTTAAGCGCGTGGTCTGATTCCCCACTCCTCCACATGCAGCTGCTGATGGGACCTCGGGCAAGCCATAGTTCTGTCAGAGCAGTTCTCGAAAGAGCTCTCTCAGCCCCACCTCCCTCACCAGGTGTCTGTCGTGGGGAGGAGAAGGGAAAGGAGTTTGTAAATTGCTCTGAGACTCTGAGTGAAGGGTGGGGTATAAATCCAATCTCCTCCTCCTCCCCTCCTCCTCTTCATCTTCATCATCATCATCATCATCATCATCATCTTCTTCTTTTTCTTCTACAAACCTGGGCCTTCCTGGCTCTTACCAGTACACGTCAATATTGGCTGTATGTGCCTAGGTACTTCGTTGGGTAATTCTTTTTGTTAACAACAGATGATCTGGTGATTCCTTAAAAATTGTATTCTTGATGAATTAGATCATCTTCCAGATCTTTACCAACCAGGAACCTTGTTCTCCCCTTTCCAAATCCTTGCTGAAGTTATTCTAGGCCCATCACAGGGCTCCCAACCAGGAACCTTGTTCTCCCCTTTCCAAATCCTTGCTGAAATTATTCTAGGCCCATCACAGGGCTCCCAACCAGGAACCTTGTTCTCCCCTTTCCAAATCCTTGCTGAAGTTATTCTAGGCCCATCACAGGGCTCCCAACCAGGAACCTTGTTCTCCCCTTTCCAAATCCTTGCTGAAATTATTCTAGGCCCATCACAGGGCTCCCAACCAGGAACCTTGTTCTCCCCTTTCCAAATCCTTGCTGAAATTATTCTAGGCCCATCACAGGGCTTGAGTCGTCAGCCTCTAGGTGGTACCTGGAGATCTCCCGTGGTTACGGTTGGTCTCCAGATGGACCGCGACTGGTTTCCCTGGAGCCAATAGCTGCTTTGGAAGGTGGACTCCGTGGCCGAATACCTTGAATGAGGTCCCTCCCCTCCCCGAACTCCACCCTCCTCAAATCTCCAGGGGTTTCTCAACCCGGAGTTGGCAACCCTACCTAAGTGACCGAACAGAAAGGTAGATAAGAAGCTTCATTCTCCGAGCAGCTTAATTAGGCAGCCTGTGCCCACCCTGCTTTATGTCATTTAGAAGACGTACCAGCAAGGCCTGAGTCCGCATTTTTGTTGTTCAACTCAATCCCACGTTTTGAGTACTGCGTTTGACTCCTGCTGGCACCCGTTGTCCTTTACAGGGCAGCTACGGAGAGCCGTGAAAAAAAACACCAAGCCAACCCCAAAGTCATGCGACACCTTTTATTCAGGACCGGCCTAAATATCACAGAGCCATAGAAGCCGGAGGAGCACTCTAGATAACCCCCCCTTGCTCCTGACACTGCGTGGTCCCATTAAACCCGCCACACGTGCAGAGTTCTTGCCTGAAGATCCTGTGGACTGCGGGGGCTTTTCGATCGTGTCCCGAAGCATCTTTTTCTCCCCGTTTTTTTAAAAATGAACATCCGGCCGGATGAAGTAGAAACTCGAAAGCACGGCCGTCGTGCTTGTGCTGTGTTCTTTGGTCCTAATCCAATTCCACAATGTACACTGTTCGGTCTGGAATTGTTCTGCAGAAACACACAACAACTGTTCTGCGGAAACACACAAAGTGTCATCCAGGCACAGCCGACTTACAGCGACCCCATAGGGTTTTCAAGGCAAGAGACGTTTGGAGGGGTGGTTTGACATCGCCTGCCTCTGGGTGGCAACCCTGGTATTCCTTGGTGGTCTCCCATCGACCCTCCTTAGCTTCTGAGATCTGGTGGGACTGGGCTCGCCTGGGCCACCCCCACGCAACTTCCTAGGTACCTATGATCATCGTCTTTCCGGCTGCGGTCACGCACACTGAGCCATCCACTTTCAGGGCACTTTCCAACTGGATTTTACTGGGGCTGATTTCTGCAGTGCCTTTTCCCTCCGTTGTTTTACGAAACCCACGTTGGACGAGGAATTCCCCTCTGCATTGCATGCTGCTTCCACTTCCTTCGGTTATTGGGTTTTATGGTAGCTTCCACGCCCCACGCCACTTTCGAGTTCTTTGATGGTTGGATTTTATTGGACCTTCTGCATAGATTTATGGCCGTTCTTATGGCCAGTCAGGGGTGACTTTGCAGTCAGCATGTATCTGAATGTGGTTCTGAGCTGCACTTTCCCCTCCCGGTTGAGAAAATGGGGTGCGAACGCCAGATGCAGAATCGCCTCGTGTTGGAAAGTGGATTGAAAGTGGATGATTTAGTGTGTGTGACAGCAGCCTATAAGTAGTTATATCCAGAGCTATTTTTTGGGCAGGAACACACAGGAATGGAGTTCCAGTTGGCTCCTGAGTTGGCCACGCCCAGCAGGAACTCATTAGCATAATAGGCCACACCCAACAGCAGAAACTGATTAGTATTGGCTACATGAGGGGTGTGTGGCCTAACATGCAAAGGAGTTCCTGCTCCAAAAAAAGCCCTGGGTTTTGACAACAAACAAGGTGAACAGAATAAGAAGCAAAAGGTGGGTGTGGCTGGATGACCACACTTCTGGTAACATGGGGGTGTGGCCTAATATGCTAATGAATTTCTGCTGTTAGGTGTGGCCTATTATGCTCATGAGTTCCTGCTGGGCTTTTTCTACAAAAAGTCCTGGATATATCCATTGGTTGTCTCTTAGCCCCACTCTGAAAAGTCTGGCAAACCGTGGATCAAACTCTGCTGTGTTTCTTTCTTTCCTTTTCTTTTTACAAGTCTACTTAATGTATCCTAGCTGCAGGGGGGGAAGCAGCATATGCACATTTATCATTACGATGGAACATTCTCTTCCTTTTGGTGTAACCTCTGGACTGACAGAAAGGGCCACTTGGTGTCGGCAGCAGAGAAAACCCCTGGCTAGTCTGCGGTGGCCACTGAATGCCTCTTGGGGAGATGGAAAATACCTGTGTAAAAGGAAGTCCTTTAGTCTCCTGCCTTCGAGGTGTGTCTGAGGTTGCTGTGCATTGCAGCTCTGCAAGAAGGCCAGTGCTATGCTGGGGATTATTAGGAAGGGAATTGAAAACAAATCAGTCAGTATCATAATGCCCCTGTATAAATCATTGATGTGACCTCATTTGGAATACTGTGTACAGTTCTGGTTGCCACACCACAAAAAGGATATTATAGCATTGGGAAAAGTGCAGAGAAGGGCAACGAGAATGATAAAAGGGTTGGAACACCTTCCCTATGAAGAAAGTTTAAAACGCTTGGGGCTCTTTAGCTTGGAGAAATGACGGCTGAGGGGTGACATGATCGAGGTTTATAAGATTATGCATGGAATTGAGCAGGTTGAGAAATTAGTACTTTTCTCCCTTTCTCACAATACAAGAACTCGTGGGCACTCCATGAAATGGCTAAGCAATCGGGTTAGACCAGATAAAAGGAAGTCCTTCTTCACCCAAAGAGTGATTAACACATGGAGTTCACTGCCACAGGAGGTGGTGGCAGCTACACGCATGGACCGTTTCAAGAGGGAATTAGATAAACATATGGAGCAGAAGTCCATTAGTGGCTATTAGCCACAAGGTATAGATAGGAACTCTCGGTCTAGGGCAAGGGATGCTCTGTATTCTTGGTGCTGGGGGGGGGGCAGCAGTGGGAGGGCTTCTAGTGTCCTGGCCCCACTGCTGGACCTCCTGATGGCACCTGGTATTTTTGGCCGCTGTGTGACAGAGTGTTGGACTAGATGGGCCATTGGCCTGATTCAACATTGGCTTCTCTTATGTTCTTATGTTCTTAAGGGTCCAGTGCAAACGGAGATGGGAATGGTGATGTGTGAATTAAACCTGCAAGATTCAAAAAATGTGCACACTCCCATCTTTTGATACGGCAGGAAGCAGTTTGCCATCCTCCCTCCACCTGCCCTGGAGATCTTTTGGCATTTGATTTAATAGTTTTTAAATCCTGCACTCCTTTCTGAAGTTCAGAGCTACGTACTAGAGTCGACAGGTGATAAATACGTTAATACCCCTTCTGATAAACAGTCGGATCGCCTTCTGATCAGCACGGGCAGGTAGAGGGCCCCGGATGCTGCCTCTTTGGAACAGGAACGTCCAAGCTCAGTAAAGAGAAATCAAAGTGCGGCATTCTGCAGGAGACGGGAGCAGCAAGGAAGAATGCCGGTCAAAGCACTACAGGGGTTCTAGATAAAAGCAATGAGAGCAAAGAATTGGGTCGCCAGGTCCCCCCTGGCCACCGGTGGGGGATGGGGGTAAGGTTGCCAGATCTTTAAATATTTGAAAGGCTGTCATTTGGAGGAGGAGGGCAAGGAGCTGTCCCCGTTGGCAGCAGAGGAGAGGACCCGAAGCAATGGATTGAAGTTACATGCAGAAAGGCATTGTCTGGATTTTAGGGAAAACTTTTTCACGGTCAGCGTGGTTCAAAGGTGGAATCAGCTGCCTGGGGAGGTGCTGAGCTCCCCTTCACTGACGGCTTTCGAGAAGAGGCTGGACGGATATTTGTCAGGGATGCTCTAAGCTGGTCCTGCACTGGGCCGGGGACTTGGACTAGATGGTCTGTAGGGCCCTAACCAGCTCTATGATTCTATTTCTATGATTCTATCCAGGTTGGGAAACCTGGAGATCTGGGGATAGAGCCTGGGGGTGACAGGGACCTCGGTGGGGTACAATGACACAGAGTCCAGCCCCCAAAGCAGCCATTTCCCCCCAAGGAAACTGATCTCTGTAGTCTGAAGATGAGCTGTAATTCCAGGGGATCCCCAGGTCCCACTGGGAGGCTGGCATCCCTAGCGAAGAACAGGGAAGAAGTCAGGCGATTTGGGAAATCACTAGAGCTCTCCACCCCTTCCCCGTTCACACGTCAAACACGATGGGCCATTTATTCGTTGCCAAAGAATCGCAATCTGTGCCAAGGGCGGTACGCGGGCCACTTTTGCTACGGCTTTCGTCCTGGCGCCAAGGAGAGGGAGAAGTCGGCATAAAACTCGCTTCTGTTTTTCTCAGTAATTTATTACAGCAAAAGCTGGTAAAACAATACAATTCTGATGTGAAGGAGGTTAAAACAGTAATAACGTAGTAATGACATAAAAAAATCGGCAAGAAAGAATTAATAAAATTGGTAAAATAAAAGTGTGTGTGGGGGGGACAAAACCATACAGTTTTCTCCAGCTAAAATAAGTTTACGTTTCGTAATAGCTAAGAAACAAAATTCCGCCGCCGCATAAGTCACTGAACTCTGAGTATCTTCTAAAAGAAATTTGCGCAGGACTTCTGACCTGAAATCAAGACAGGACTGCAGAAGGTTAAATCTGGACAAAAGAGGTAATATAAAGTGATTTAGTTCCTCTTGATGGAATTTACAAAACAGGAGAATATGAGTAACTGATTCCACCACACTAGCCATACACGGGCATGTACGCTCATGCACTGGAACTCAACAGAAATAAACTTACCTTGCACTCTAGATTCCATCTTTCTGGAGACATGGCGTACGTCTGTAAGCAGAAAAAGCTCAGAAACATTAGTGTCGACTTTATTGATGTTGGCAAAAATAACAATTGCACAAAAATGGAAACAAAAATATGTTCCCACGCTAACATGCTGGCAAAGGAAGATCTGGGAATGCTTTATTCATGGGCGCACTTTATATAATTCCTCAGCTGTGCAGTCAGAAAAGTACCAGAAATGGTTTCAAGTGGTATGGTCTCCTATTATTAGTTATCTAGAAAATAGTGAGACAATCCCAAAAAACCCGTTATACAAAAAGTTGCTGTTCTTTTAATTTGTTCTATGTTTGATGCACGTGTTAAGTGGTTGTATTAGGTGGATTTGTAAAGGCTATTTGATTCCCTGGAGTTACTGGGACAGAAATTGTTCAAGCGAGCTGGTAACTGTCCTTTGTGTCAAATATTGTTGTAACGGTGTGGTTAAAAAATGAATAAAAATTAAAATTAAAAAAAAAAAAGTGAGTTTACCTTGCAGTACAGCAGCTTCTCTTTTTCGAAGATTTGCCTTCGGACAGGTGGTGCAGGAGTGAGTCTAATTAAGGCAGTAATGCATTTCAGCAGCAGGCCAGGTAACCGACAAAGTGCAAAATAATAGACTCAAATAGATTTGTCGTTCGGCTACCTGTCAAAGGGTGGGGCAGTGAAGTTTGAAGCCGGTGACCTCCAAAGTACACCTCCCTAACCAGGAAGGCCGATTGGCATCCCTGAGCTAGAAAACAAATGACGGATGCGGGGAAATGGCCAAATCCCCACGAACTGGGGAGCAGAACGGTGTCATTCGTACCAACGTTGCCTTGCGCATGTATGTGCGTGCTTGTGTTCATTTCACGGGAATCCTTAAGGGGATGTTTACCAGGCTGCGCATTTGAAATTAACCACATGCGGGCCTTGTTAATGTGGCTCGCGCCCCATAGTTGAAATGTGTTAATGGTCTCTTAATGCGTTTTTCGTGTGTGTTTAATGGTAGGTGGATTTATTAATGAGGGAGAGATTAAAAATACGCCGTTCCCCCCCCCCCCTTCGCCCACACTTTTCTCTTACGCAGAAATACAAACAAACTCCCACACAGTTTTCCCTGGGATTTGGACCTCCGTGTGTCAAGTTGATATTATTCTACCGCAGTGAAATGGAAGCATCTCAAGTCGATCCTGTCCACAGCTCATTTGTGTTGGGGTAGGAAACGCCGCTTAGTTTTGGACACAGGTGTGGAAAAAAGAAGCAGCAGCTATTTTTTTTAAAAAAATGAATGGTTTTGAGGGCTCATGTTTGCGACCTTGGGTATAGCTGGGAATTGGATATCTGGAAATAAATGTGATTTATTTTTATGTTCTGTTTGGAGGGTTCCCAACTTCCAGGTGGTGGGCTGGAGATCTTCTGGAATTCTACCTGATCTCCAGACTACACATCCCGTTTATTTCTTTATTATTTATTTATTTATTTTAAATACTTATTCTCCTGGGGAAAATGGCTGTGCTAGAAGGTGGACTACCACTCCCCTCTCTAAACCCCGTTCACTCAGGTTCCACCTGCAAATCTACAGGTATTTCTGAACCCAGAGATTCCCCTCCCCACAACAGATACCCTGTGAGGTAGGTGGGGCTGAGAGAGCTCTTTCCAGATCTGCCCTTGAGCGAACAGCACTGCCAGAACTATGGCTTGCCCAAGGTCATCCAGCAGCTGCAAGTGGAGGAGTGGGGAATCAAACCCGGTTCTCCCAGATTAGAGTCCGCGCACTTAACCACCACACCAAACTGGTTGTACACCTGAGACTGGGTAAAAACGAAAAGGGAGAAGGAAAGATCTGCCTGTTGGAACCTCCTGAGACCTTCAAGAAGGGAGCGTCCCCTGGAAGAGAGGAATTTAGGGAGATTTCCAAATTGTTCCCCAGTCCCTGACAGGCGTCCACCCTCAACGTGTCTGCTTTAGAATCCAGGTCTGCACTGTAGTAGCCCCACTGAACTGAACATGCTCCTGAGTAAATAGCCAAAGGCATTTAGCTTTATGTGGGAAATGTCCTATCTGAAAGGCCTAGAAAATTCACCTTCCAAATCATTAAGCTGCCGAATCAAATTACCTTAAAATATAAGAGCAGCTGTTTCAACATATTGGCCCAACAGACACGCTCCCAGCCAGTATGTCGGAACAGCTGTTGGAGGTTAATATCCCTAATTATTTATTCATTTATCACCTTTGGAGGGGGGTTGTTTTGGGCCCCCGTTTTTTTTCCTTTTCTTTCAACATCGCTCTCATCATCTGCTTCTTGGCACATGTACATGACGGTGATAAAGTTAACCGAGCATGTGACAGAAATAATGTACTCTCCTGCGTGACAGATGCTGGAATCTCAGAGCTGGGAGAGAGGACCAGTTCTCCCGCTAGCTTCTCTGGGGAGAGGGCTAGATGTTATGGGAGGGCCAGGGCCAGGGATGGGCATCATCGGGCGATTGCCAAGGGCCCGTGACTTCCGGGAGGGCCCATCAAAGGAGCAGCCATTGCCGTTTGTCCCATTGCTTTTGAGTGGTGGCGCTGGCCCCCTTCGAAAGTAGAGTTGCCACCTCTGGGTTGGGAAATTCCTGGAGATTTGGAGGATGGAGCCTGGGGAGGGCGGGCTTTGGGGAGGGGAGGGACCTCAGCAGGCTGTAGTGGCAGAGAGTCCACCCACCAGGGCAGCCATTTTCTCCAAGGGAATGGTTCTCTATTGCTTGGAGATCAGTTGTAATAAGGGGAGATCTCCAAGCCATACTGGAGGTTGGCAACCCTATGGGAAAGACAGGGCCAGCCCTTGTATCCAGACGGGTGCAGGGTGATTGCTGAATTTGGCACTGTACCAGAAAATGTCAAGTTGCAATGTGGCTCAAATACAACCACCGCCCAGAATGGGTGTGTAGTTTCTTATAAAAGGAGATACAGAGTTGACTTGCTTACCACGTAGACCATCTGACATAAATGAGACCTTGTTGGGCCAGGCCATGTGTGTCATAAAATGTAATGCCAGCTAGCAGGGATATGAACTGTATAAAGGACACAGAAAAACACAATTAAAGAGTTTTTAAAACTTAAAATAAAACCTGTTTTAAACATTAGCACTCTTGCAATATTTTGTTTATATAGCAGTCTCTGAAGAATGACACTTCTTGCTCTGAATTATTGCACATCAAAATCTGGAGACAATGTCTGTGCTGTAGCAATCTTGAGTATGCTGTTTAGGTGTTGTTCAGGTGTGTGTCTGTAAGGTGCAAACCTTCTTTTGATTTATTGACAGTCATTACAGAAATCTCATGGTCAATGCTTTGAGCCTAAGACCCAGAGGAAAACATGAAATGGCTGGGCATTGTGAGCTTTTGTATAGAAGTTGCTTCATGTGCTGGTTATGAAAAAGTGAAGGCACCATGACACAGACTGAGGGCTATGTGTTCGTCTACAAAAAACAAAACTATAGTCTTCCCCAGAGAAATAACTGCAACTCCTATGAGGCAGTGCAAGAATAGAGAGAGAGACATGTATAGTGCTCAGTATCAGCCTGCTATCTGGAAAGTCTAAGTTCAAAATCCCCAGCCTACAAAGGAAATGTGCTGGGTGAACTTGGTCTGGACACGCACTCTCACCCTACTCCATCTCACTAACTAAATAGTTCATGTGGCTTTCCTACTGAAAAAGACTGGATCGTGAGGGCTTGAATACAGTGAAAAAAGAGAAGGAGAACCCAGTTGCACCCAGGAGATCCCTGGCATAATGAGCCCAACAAAACTATCTCATACCTGGTCTTAAAGGTGCTTCATATCTCTCCTGTGTGATTGAGGGAACTGGGCAAAGGAAGCTCTCACTCTTTCCTCCCCCCCAGGGGATGAGGAGGGGGAGGAGCCTCAGGAAATGGAGGAAGAGAGGCTTGGCTTAGTAGCTCTGCTGTGCGATTGAAAGAGCCTGGCAAAGCAAGTTGTGGCACAGAAGGAAGCAAGAAAGAGGGATAAGGAAGCAGACAACAGCCAGTTGCTCATGGGCTGCATACAAGCCCTGTGAGGGCTGGATCCGGCTGGCAGGCCACATGTTTGACCTCCCTGGTCTAGTCACTCAGCCTAACCTCCCTTATATGGTTGTTGTGAACTCAGGGAAGCAAAGCCAGCTAATACTGTCTCGGGATGTATCAACAGAAGCCGAACATCCAAATTGCAAGATGTCATCATCCCGCTGTACACCTCTTTGGTCAGGCAGTACCTGGAGCATTGTGTGCAGTTCTGGAGGCCTCACTTCAAAAAGGATGTGGACAGAATGGAGTGGGTACAGAGGAGAGCAACGAGGATGATCAGGGGCCTAGAGATCAAGAAGCCCTATGAGGAAAGGCCGAGGGACTTGGGAATGTTCATTCTGGAGAAGAGGAGGTTGTGGGGGGACAGGATTGCTCACTTTAAGTATTTGAAGGGCTGTCATTTAGAGGAGGGCCGGGAGCTGTTCCTGCTGGTAGCAGAGGAGAGGGCTCGCAATAATGGTGTTTAAATTACTGGTGGAAAGATACCAGCTGGATACTAGGAAATTGTTATTTTACAGTAAGAATAGTTCAGCAATGGAATGGGCTGCCTCGGGAGGTGGTGAGCTCCCCCTCCCTGGCAGTCTTCAAGCAGCATCTGGATGAACACTTGTCAGGGAGGCTCTAGGCTCAATCCCGCATGGAGCAGGGGGTTGGACTAGATGGCCTCTATGGCCCCTTCCAACTCTATGATTCTGGGATGTTTGCCTCTGTCTTTGGTAGAAGAGCAGGATGAAAATCAATACCAAGATCAGCGTTCTGAGATGGTGTTCCAGGCATAAAAGGCAGCCGTATAGTTGTTTAAGGGAGCTGGAGACATGAGACGCCATTTTGGTAATCTTTACCACTCTGCACTGCAGAAACCCGCACCAAAGCTTACAATAAGAGACTTCAATACAATAAGTAATTCAACACATGTAATCAATCATAGGAAAATATACAAGTCCAGTATATCCCAAAGGGAAAGAACAAAGTCCAGAATAGAAATCTCTCAGAAGGAAGGCATGAAGTCTGGAATAGATGTCCAACACTTTTCCTAGGTATTGATCAGTGTTTTGGACTTCAGGTCCTTACATAAGAACGTAAGAGAACATAAGAGAAGCCAATGTTGAATCAGGCCAATGGCCCATCTAGTCCAACACTCTGTCACACAGCAGCCAAAATATACCACGTGCTATCAGGAGGTCCAGCAGTGGGGCCAGGGTACCAGAAGCCCTCCTACTGCTGCCCCCTCCAGCACCAAGAATAGAGTGCATCACCTGCCCCAGACTGAGAATTCCCATCTATAACCTGTGGCTAATAGCCACTGATGGACTTCTGCTCCATATGTTTATCTAATTCCCTCTTGAAACTGTCCATGCTTGTAGCTGCCACCACCTCCTGTGGCAGTGAATTCCATATGTTAATCACTCTTTGGGTGAAGAAGTATTTCCTTTTATCTGTTCTAACCCGACTGCTCAGCCATTACATTGAGTGCCCACGAGTTCTTGTATTGTGAGAAAGGGAGAAAAGTACTTCTTTCTCAACCTGCTCAATCCCATTCATAATCTTATAAACCTCGATCATGTCACCCCCCAGCTGTTGTTTCTCCAAGCTAAAGAGCCCCAAGCGTTTTAATCTTTCTTCATAGGGAAGGTGTTCCAACGCTTTTATCATTCTAGTTGCCCTTCTCTGCACCTTTCCCAATGCTATAATATCCTTTTTGTGGTGTGGCAACCAGAACTGTACACAGTATTCCAAATGAGGTCGCACCAATGATTTATACAGGGGCATGATGATACTGGCTGATTTGTTTTCAATTCCCTTCCTAATAATCCCCAGCATAGCGTTGGCCTTCTTTATTGCAGCTGCACACTGTCTAGACATTTTCATTGAGTTATCCACTATGACTCCAAGATCTCTCTCTTGGTCCGTCTCTGCCAGTTCAGACCCCATCAACGTGTATTTATATTTAGGATTTTTGGCTCCAATGTGCATCACTTTGCACTTGGCCACACTGAACCCCATTTGCCACGTTGACGCCCACTCACCCATCCTCAACAGATCCCTTTGGAGTGCCTCACAATCCTCCCTGGTTTTCACCACCCTGAACAACTTCGTGTCATCTTCCTCAGGAACTAGAAGCCATTATAAGAAGTCTTATTGCAATTTCTTAACAGGTCAACATTATTCAGTTTCAATATGGGCCAGGTCTCCTAAGCTCTAAAAAGCACCTGCAAAGGTTGCTACTATGTAAGTTGGACCAAACATGCCTCAGAGTAACTAACCTATCATTTCTATTTTACGAATCCACATTAAACATGCACGCTGCTTCCCCCCACTTATCGAACCCACGGCCAGCGAGTCTCTTCTTTTTAACAAATAGGCGTTGAAACAGCAACTTTCGGTTTCGGTGCTGCGAATGGCGGCCGCTTCTCGGGACGTTCCCGGAGGCGGTTAGCCCACACGCGGAATGGGGGGGTCTTCGCGTTTGCGAAAGACCCTAGTGAGCCTTAGTCAAAGGCTCCGAACCGGGGGCGCATGGGGAGTAGCCTCTTTGCTGGCAAACTGCCGGGAAATTGAGGCTTTCTCCCCGCCCCAATCGGCCCCGCCGCGTAGTGCGTCCCGAATGGGACTTAGCAGCCCTGCCGACTTCCAGGAGTGAGGAAAAGCGGATGAATTACCATGAAAAGAAGATATGGCATCTAATCGTGAGTTGAAGATCTATTTTGAAGCGAAAATTAAAACCCCCCACAAGCGGATAAGCGTATGGGAGGAGGGAGGAGCTTCCACCCTCTTCGAAGAAGCGAATTTTTAAAGGAAACGCGAAGGGGGGTAACAAGAAAAAATGTTGGTGAAAGTACCGTTGGGGTTCTACAGAAGATTGCGGCTTTAGTTGCTTTCTGGGGGATGTGGCACGAACTTTGAAAAAGTAAATAAAAAACAAAATGTCGATGCTGGGGAAAATCCTGCTTAGAACGGAAGAGAAGAGAGGAGGGACTTCCGCTCCAGTCAACCCCCCCAGAACTAGCTGTCAATCAACAAGAGACTGAGATACTGCGCCACCTGCTGGAGTAAATTTAAAATATCAATGAAACGCTTTTAAAATGGAAATTGTTCTCATCAGACTACAAAAACAAATATTTAGAATTAACAAGGTTGATGGCAGAAAATGTATAGAAAATTAATTTGATGCTAAAGTTCCAAGCTATGGATGAAGAAGGGAAAGAAGATCTCAGATTTATTTTGACGAAAGTCTTGACACCTCTATCTGGCAGTGGAGCGAATAAATAAAAAGAAGAGGTGGACAAGGCTCCCAAAGCCTACTCCGCCTTTTAAAAAGGATATACTCTGCCAGTAGAAAGGGGTGTTGAGCTTAGCAAGTAATGGAGATCTAATTTCAACTCGAGTGTTAATGGAGCCAACGAGCAATGACTGCCAGAAACAACAAGAAAAAAGAAGCGAAAGAAGATGGATTAAAAAATTTCTGAAGAGACATGCCAGCACAGAGGAGGAAGCAGTACTCAAAATTTGGATTTTTGAAGAAGACGGCGGCCCGGGGGAAGGAAGTGACGGAACGGGAGGCATTAAAGTTCAAAGGACTTAATGATAATTTGGAGAGACTTAAAAAAGAATTTGTTCGTGTAACATCTGAAAGGATTTGATTTAACCCCAGTGGACTTTACTAACTTTACTAACAGAATTGAATTGGACTTTGTAAAGCTGAAAAGAAGATCTTTCAACCGTGATGGATGCCGACAACTGGAAGAAATAAAACTAACCTTTACTAACAGAAAAAAACTCACTCCGCTCTTTTTTCTCTTCCCATCTGTCTACCTTACCCTTTTCTTATAAAAAAATAAAATTCTCTCCTTTTTAGGAGAGTTATTTCAAAAAAAAAGAAACAGCAACGACAGATCTTAGAAAGGAGCTCCTCACGTCCATCGTTTGGATGCCCTCAGAGTGGACTCTAAAGCAGAAATAGCAGATAAAAGCCGGAGAGAAGCTGTGATGGAAAATCGCCATCAGTTCAAACAGACGTTAAAAATAGGTTTTTCTGACACACCTGAGTTTCCCCAAGTTCATTCTCTGTCTGGCAGGTGGCCGGCCTCTTCTGTGCCACTGAGCACTATCACTACGTTTGGCCGGCAGAGAGACTTCTGGCTTTACTTTGGGTTTCCTCCAGTCGTTTTACCGGGGGAGACTGCGAGACGTGGGCAACGGCCGTTTCGTCCCACTTCATTATCTGTCCGGCCAGGAGTCCAGTGTTCCAAGATGGCTTAAAATAGCATTTGTTTAAAGCTTCACGGAGGGATAGAAGTAAAAACCACATTCTCCAGTTTTTGAGAAAGGACGTTTCTCCTAGGATTGCCAGCTCTGGGTTGGGAAATTCCTGGAGATTTTGGGGATAGAGCCTGAGGAGGGTGGGGTTTGGGGAGGGGAGGGGAGGGGAGGGACCCCAGCAGGGTATAATACAGGGGTGGCCAAACTGCGGCTCGGGAGCCACATGCGGCCTTTTCACATATATTGAGCGTCTCCCGGCAGGGCTCCTGGGGAGATACTGTATCTCCCTGATCTACCTTCCCTTCCCCAGCCAGTGTTCCCTTTCTTGGCTTGAGGCAGGGGGGGAGCAGAGAAAGAAAGCAACTTTAAATGTGTTCTCAAAGCCCCCCCCCACCTACAAATATCATTGGACACATAAATATCATCATCGATATCTATTTTTACCCCTTTTGTTTTTATTTTTGGCAGTCTCATTTAATGTTTATAAAAAGCGAATTTGCATATTTTTCAATAGAAGAAGAAGAGATTGGATTTATACCCCGCCCTTCACTACCCAAGGGAGTCTCAGAGCGGCTGACAAACTCCTTTCCCTTCCCCTCCCCGCAACAGACACCCTGTGAGGTAGAAGAAGAGAAGAGATTGGATTTATACCCCACCCTTCACTACCCAAGGGAGTCTCAGAGCGGCTGACAAACTCCTTTCCCTTCCCCTCCCCGCAACAGACACCCTGTGAGGTAGAAGAAGAAGAAGAGATTGGATTTATACCCCACCCTTCACTACCCGAAGGAGTCTCAGAGCAGCTTACAAACTCCTTTCCCTTCCCCTCCCCACAACAGACACCCTGTGAGGCAGGTGGGGCTGAGGGAGCTCTGACAGAAACTGTTCATGAGAGAAGAAGAAGAGGAGGAGGAGGAGATTGGATTTATACCCCAGCCCTTCACTACCCAAGGGAGTCTCAGAGCGGCTTACAAACTCCTTTCCCTTCCCCTTCCCACAACAGACACCCTAGGAGGCAGGTGGGGCTGAGGGAGCTCTGACAGAAACTGTTCATGAGAGAAGAAGAAGAGGAGGAGGAGGAGGAGGAGGAGATTGGATTTATACCCCGGCCCTTCACTACCCAAAGGAGTCTCAGAGTGGCTTACAAACTCCCTCCCCTTCCCCTCCCCACAACAGAAACCCTGTGAGGGTGGTGGGGCTGAGAGAGCTCTTGACAGAAACCACTCTTTTTCAAGAACAGCTGTGCCAGAATTATGGCTTGCCCA
This sequence comes from Gekko gecko, assembly GCA_029375565.1. Lineage (NCBI taxonomy): Eukaryota > Metazoa > Chordata > Lepidosauria > Squamata > Gekkonidae > Gekko > Gekko gecko. The sequence continues at coordinate 70,974,233 of JAPDNY010000012.1, read as the reverse complement.
CGGTCATCCAGCAGGTGCAAGTGGAGGAGTGGAGAATCAAACCCAATAAAAGCATGTCTGTAATATTTGTTCACGTCATGCGACTCTCAAAACATCTGACATTTATTCTGTGTGGCTCTTACATTAAACAGGTTTGGCCGCCCCTGGTATAATGTCTCAGAGTCCACCCTTCAAAGAAGCCATTTTCTCCAGGGGAACTGCTCTTGGTCATCTGGACATAAGTTGTAGTATCAGGAGATTTCCAGGTGCCACCTAGAGGTTGGCAACCCTGTTTCTCCCCCTCCACCCAGCATTGCTTTTAAGAACTAGCAGTGAATTAAATTGCCTGTTACCCAGCTATCACCCTGTTTGAACCCCTACCTGAAGAAGCTGGTGGATTTTGTAGTAGAATTTATCCATGACCTGATGTCACAGCACTGCCTCCATTCACACATCGTGCAAAACCAGGCTTTTGTTTGTGAAACCCTGGTTCAGCTTGCTGACGATCTTTCAAACCCTGGTTTCCTGCAGCAAATGCTGGTTTCGTCACCTTTCCTCTCACAGAGCCCAGCCCGCATTAGGATTGCCAGTTCCAGTTGTTCCTCCAGCAAGGGGATTTGCAGGGCATTCTAGGGGTGGGTGGGGATGTCACATGATGTCCCCGAGACAATGATGTCACCCGGAAATGATGTCACTGCTTCAGGGACGTTGTGCGGGGATGCTCTGGTATTTGGGTGTTTTTTTTTCCACCCTCAAAACCATAGAGCAGAGGTTCCCAAACTTATTTGACCTACTGCCTCCTTTTCAGAAAAAAAAATTACTCAACGCCCCCCTGGAAATCTACCTTCAAGAAGTAGACAGAAAGATGCAGTTTGTGGATCTGCACCTGGATTGTTCCAGCCCAGCTGGATCGTTCCAGCACCCCCAGGGGGCAGTATTGCCCACTTTGGGAACCAGTGCCATAGAGTTTGCCCAAATACCAGGTGATGTCATTGCATTGGGGACATCATGTGGTGATGTCCCGATTTAGGGGCAGGGCTTCCCCCACCTGCCAGCTGGTCTGCGGTGGAGCAGAGCCCCCCCAACCAGAGGATCCCCCACCCGGACCTGGGAGCTGGCAAGCTTAGCTGTCATTCTGAACCGCGTAGTTGCTCTGGGAATGATGTTAGAGTTAAGCCAGGAGATCTTCAGTTAAAGGCCGACTCTTCCATGGCTGTGTTGTCCTCTCTTATTTACCTTTGAAGGTGCCCCGCATTCTCCTAAAAAGGAAATGACTAATGTGGCTGATTGAAGACTTCAAAGAGAAGCAAATGACCTGAACGGCAACACATCACCAAGAGTTGTTCCGTGTGAGCGGTCTGGAGATGGCTCTCTCTTTCCTCTTGAGTGCTAGGGGGTCGCAGGTCAAGTGTGTTCATGCACAGGGATAACGCCAGAATGCCTAAGAAGAGAAGGGTATCTCCCCCTCCCTATTTATCTGTTTTCAGAAATGTAGGTGGTTGTACGGAGTCTCCTTAGGGATGTCTCATTTGAATGGCCTTGGGCATATGAAGTTGCTTTATACCAGGGGTGGGCAAACTTGCTCAACGTAAGAGCCACATAGAATAAATTTCAGATGGTTGAGAGCCGCAAGGCATGAACAAATATTACGTGCACATTTTTATTTAGAAAATATGCAGATTTGCTTTTTATGACCATTAAATGAGACTGCCAAAAATAAAAACAAAATGGGTAAAAACAGATATTGATAATGATATTTATTTGTCCAATGATATTTATTTGTCCAATGATATTTATTTGTCTAAGAGAGAGAGAAAGAGGGAGTGGTGGAAAGAAAGAATGAAAGAGGTGGAAAGAAAGAGAGAGAGAGAGAGAGAGAGAGAAACAAAGAAAGCAAATAGATAGGAGGGACGGGGGAGGGAGGGAGGAAGGGATCAAATGCAGGCCTCCCCTTCACTTCCCCAGCTGCCCTGCTGGGAGCCACACAATATGTGTGAAAGAGCCGCCCCTGCTTTATACTGAATCAGAACTCCCCGCCTTTCCCTGCCTCGCCTACCCACAGCTGTATGAATGTGCCCGTTCTCAATCCTTTTCATCTTTGTACATAGTCATTATGGCTGTTTTCATTGCACCTTAAAGACTAACAAAATTTGTAGCAGGGGATGAAGAAGAAGAAGAAGAAGAAGAAGAAGAAGAAGAAGAAGAAGAAGAAGAAGAAGAAGAAGAAGAAGAAGAAGAAGAAGAGATTGGATTTATACCCTGCCCTTCACTACCTAAAGGCGTCTCAGAGCGGCTCACAAACTCCCTTCCCCTCCCCACAACAGACACCCTGTGAGGTAGGCGGGGCTGAGAGAGCTCTTTCCAGAACTGCTTTTTTTCAAGGACAGCTCTGACAGAACTATGGCTTGCCCAAGGTCATCCAGCCAGGTGCAAGTGGAGGAGTGGGGAATCAAACCCAGTTCTCCCAGATTACAGTCCCAGATTAGAGTCCGCGCACTTAACCACTACACCAAACTGAGCTTTCGTGAGTCATCCCCTGCCACAAAGTTTGCTAGTCTTTAAGGTGCTCCTGGATTCTTGCTCTTTTCTACTGCTTCAGACTGATTGACATGGGTACCCACCTCGATCTTGCACTGATTTTCCTTGGTAGTTTCTCCATCTTATTTTGTTTCTTTTGTAGCTCTCTCATGCGTGTGTTTTCTTTAAACAGTGCATGCTTTTTAATGCTATTTTCACACAAACGCGGGTATCGGTTTTCACCTCCATTTTACTATTGAAGTTAGTTCTTCTTTTCTTTTTTTCTTTTTGGTGGGGAAAAGGCAACTGCGGTTGCATCCAGAACATGAGAAACCTTGGAAGAAGCTCCAGTTTTCGAAGCTAATCATAATAGCCACGGAATTCTCTACTCCTGTCAGGCATTTCTGGTCACTGTTTTTAAACCACACAGAGGTTTGGATTGGATGGGCCATTGGCCCGACCCAACATAGCTTCTCTTCTGTTCTTATGTTAACCAACCATGTGCAGGAATGGGGGGAGAAGCTGTAAACTTTGGTCCTTACTCGCTCTTAATCCTGGCTGGAGCCTGATTCTGTTTAAACTGTTGCCAGATCCTTGGCAATTGTTTTCTTATCCTCTTGGATATTTCATGCCTCTTTTGACGAGACATTAGAAGAGGCTTCAAAATCTAGCATCGTACAAGAGATACAGTTAGCAGAGGCTTTAGGGATTTCCTCCTGGATGCTTTCAGCCATCTGCAGAACGACGGTAAAAGCTGCTAATGACTTCCACTTAAGAGAAGTGATGGATGATGCGCCAAGAAGGAAAGACTTACCATCTCCTTCTTCACATCGTCCTATACATTTGCTTTAACCCCAAGAAACCAGACTGGGGTTGCAGTCACACACGTGAGATAACGCCGGGGGGGGGGGAGCGAGGCTATTTGCTCCGTAGGAATTTGACCCGCAGTTGCATGATCACACAGTCCTTGGAAGCTGTGGGGGCAGCCCGCCACTGCGTGATCAGATGCAACTGCAGGTGAATCGTTTTTTCCCCATGTGTTTCCAGTGCACTTCAATGAGGGGTTGATGGACTTCCTTTTATCTGTTCTAACCCGACTGCTCAGCAATTTCATGGAGTGCCCGCAAGGAGTTCTTGTATTGTGAGAAAGGGAGAAAAGTACTTCTTTCTCAACCTGCTCAATCCCATTCATAATCTTATAAACCTCGATCGTGTCACCCCTCAGCCGTCGTTTCTCCAAGCTAAAGAGCCCCAAGCGTTTTAACCTTTCTTCATAGGGAAACAATGGCACGGAGTTGGGATGGCCTAATCAGACCATCCCGACGCCATGGGAGTGTGCTGGAGCGATCACACAGGGGAAAGTCCATCCGTGGCACGCAGCAACCCATTTGCTACCAGACTTTCCCTAGTGTCTTTTTACTCCACTTCTGCGGCAGAGCAAAACGGGTTGCTGATTGGGGCCGGACACTTCCCAGGTGTTTGTATCTGATTGCACCTTTTAAATCCACCCGGCATTCACTCCTCTGGCGGGGCTAATTGTGTGTGTGAGGTCTCTGACCAACATTCTCCTGTTTGTACGTTTTGACCCAGATGATTGGCCTGGGAGTTGTGGTGGTCAGAAGTCAGGGTGGCAACAGGAGTTACCCAAGAAGTGTTTTAGATCTGTGACAGTTTCCATTTAAAGAAAGGGAGCTTGCCGGCAGGTAAACGTCTGATTTAAGCAAACATCTGCTTTAACTGTGAGCATGGAAAGATGTTTAAAAGGCAGGGAAGGGAGAAATGTGACACCAGGAGGCTAAATCACCTTGACGGACCAGTGGTCCGATTCAGTATAAGGCAGCCTCATGTGTCCAAATAGACCGGGCAGAATGATACTGTTCAGCAAGGAACCCGTGCATGGGAACAGCTTTGCTGGGAAAGTCAGTGGGGGAAATGAAAAATAAAGCGGGAGAACTTCGTCCTGAACTCGATCAAAATTGAGGTCATTTTTAATTTTAAAAAAATGAGGTGGGAGAACCGGAGATAATCAGATGCAGAGACAGGACTGAACAAGCAAAGAGCGGAGCTGCTGGTGCCAGGCATAGGGCTTGAGGCTCTAGGAAAATAAACAAGCTGTGGATGATGGGGGAAATGCCATTAGTTGGAGTTTGAAAACGAGGCCGAGGGATTTTGTGCATTGAGATTCTGCACCCCGGCCAGCGGACGTATGCAGATACGGTTCAGCCGGTGAATTACCGTATTTACCCCACAGAAAGATGAACCCGAATGTAAGGTGACCCCCCCCCCTTCCTCCAAAGATTATACACAGAGCTTTTAAAAAAATATTATTATTTTCATCCATAAACGTAACTTGTGTGTGAATTTAAGGTGACCACCCACCTTTTCCTGTACGGAAACAAAATCTAGTCTTCCTTTCAGAGAAATAACAGTATCTCGTCCTGTATCAGTTACGTTGCAGTTATGATTCTGCAGAGTGAATTCCAGGTTTGCTTTGTTTTTACTTTATTTTACCGTTTCGATTTACACCCCGCCCTTCCCGCAAGCGGGCGCGGGGCAGCTCACAGCGATAAATTCAATGCAATCTTTAAAAGGTTCAATCAGGTATAGATAACAATATTAAATCAGTACGACGAAATCAATCTAAAACATTTAAAGTGGGCAGTGCAGTGTATTCAGTTTCGGTTCTTACGGCCGGGAAATGAGTGAGCCAGCGCCGAGCCATGATGGTCTCATGCAGCGGTCATAGGGAGGGCCAGCTGGTCGATGCCCGCTGCCCCAACCAAAGGCCTGGTGGAACAGCCCCGCTTTGCAGGCCCTGCAAAACCATAAAAAGGTCTTATCACAGAGAAGAGAGAGGAGTAACACAAATTTCTCACTCCTAGTACTTTGCGGGGGGAGGGGGCACCCTTTGCCCTATCTAAGCTTTCTGACATAGCCCCAGTACTTTCAGTATATCTGCACAGCCATAAGGACTAGAAACCTGGTGTTTTTAGTGACTCTCCCCCAATTATTCTCCCCTAGTGGAAATCTGATGTCCCTGTAGACTCGCAATGTCCCTGTAGACTTGCGATAAACCCACAGGTAGGGATGAACAATTTCCCCATTCGGATCCTTTATTCTGTAGGTTTCCTGTACACTGCACACCGTTCCTCCTGAGTTCTAATTTACCTAAGAGAATTCATATTTTCCCCCAGAACATGCAGTTTGTTGTTGGATTCTGTTTCCCCCCCCTTATTTACATCTCCCCCCTACATATTTGGGATGCATAAAGTCATCCTGATGCACATATGATTGCACAATGATTTTGCTTTTGCATTGTTTTGCTGATACATGTGTGTGCTGCACATTGGATCATGATCTGACCATGCATACAGTTACAGCCAGATTGGGTTTTTTGGCAGTGTTTTATCAATCTCCACAAGTGCATAGGTGCATTGGCAAAACATTGCACATAAAGCATTTTGACGCAGTCAGATTTACTTCTGAGTAAGCCAGGTAGACATGTACAGGAGGGACACCGGTTCAGCTCCCTCTCTGCCCTGGACCCCTGGGGCTGCCCAGGGCCCTCTCTTTTGAGAGTCAATTTGGTGTAGTGGTTTGAGTCCCCACTCCTCCACATGCAGCTGCTGGACTGACCTTGGGTCAGTCACAAGTTCTCTCAGAGCTGTTCTCTCAAGGGCAGTTCTCGAGAGAGCTCTCTGAGCCCCACCTACCTCACAGGGTGTCTGTTGTGGGGAGGAGAAGGGAAAGGAGATTGTAAGACTCCTTTGGGTAGTGAAGGGCGGGGTATAAATCCAGTCTCCTCCTCCTCCTCTTCCTCCTCCTCCTCCTCCTCCTTCTTCTGATGTTCCCCCACTCCTGGTGCCCTAGGCCATCACCTAGGCCCTGAATGACCCACACGTCCCACAGGCTAGTAATGTGAAGGGGGCTGAGCAGTGGCTGTGACGGTCCCCTGCATGACTGGGTTGAAGTTAGTGCATGTTCCACCAGACACGCTGTCTGAAAGAGGCCATTTTAAGACGATCTGGAAAAGTGACGAGAGAAGTTAATTTCCGCTCTGGCCTCCTAACCTTTATCCTCCTTCTCTCCCGCTGGGCTTCTTTGCATATCAACTGTTCCAAATTGTACGTCATTATTAGGAGTGATCAATTTGGACAGACTGGGGTAGCCAAAAATCCTGCAGGCTATCATTTCCCAGGGAAAGGTCAGTTCTTTATCACTCAGCGTCTACCTGTGTAACAGCTTTACTTCCTGTTGGGATTCCCCAGGGAACATCAGGTTGGAGGAGGATGTATCCCGCCAGAGAAAATTAATATTAAATTGCACAGAGATGGGGGGAGGGAGGGAGAGGGGTGGAATAATGTCAGGCTCCTCGTTTCCCGCGAGTGTGGAACTTGCGAGCCACATTTTTAATATTCTTCCAGGGGGGCAAGTCAAAAGTTTGGATACCAGCGATGATTTAACAGCAGTGTGTTAGCAGTTAACAGAGGCTGCAAAGGACGGGCTCCGGGGGGGAAATATGATTTCATATCCTGCTTCCTGGTCAAAGACATGGTGTAGAAGAAGAAGGAGACGACAGAATCTATTGCATGCAAGCTATAAGCTCGCTGGAGGGGTTTCAATGACGCTTGAGCGTGTTGCAACAGATAGAATGTGTTAAATACCGGGTTCCGTGGATGAGCAGGCCCCAAGTCTAGTGACTGGTTCAGCTTTATTAGTGATTCAGCAGATACAAGCCCAAAACTTCAGGGCAACAGCCCCGTTTAAATAGCATGCGGTGGCTCAAGTGGTTAAGATGCTGAACTGCAGGCTGTGGAAGGTCAGTAGTTCAGCAGTTCGAGACCTGAGAGTGCCGCATGACGGGGTGAGCTCCCGTCTCTAGTTCCAGCTCCTGCCAACCTAGCAGTTCGAAAGCAAGAAATTGCAAGTAGATAAATAGGGACCACTTCGGTGGGAAGGTAACAGCGTTCCATGCGCCTCGGTGTTTAGTCATGCCGGCCACATGACCACGGAAACGTCTTCGGACAGCGCTGGCTCTTCGGCTTTGAAACGGAGATGAGCACCGCAACCCTAGAGTCGGATTCGACTGGCTTTCGAGCAAGGGAACCTTTACCTTTTTACCATTCCCAACCACACCCAACTCCCAGCAATGGGTTATTTACATAACAGTAATTCCTCGTTGGTCCTGGTGAGCTCACCTCCAGAGTCCTGGTGAGCTATTGTTCTAGAGCTTCAAGCTCAGCCAGTCTCTGGTAAAACAGTCTTGGGATGTTCCAGTCCCAAGACATAACAGAATAGTTGTTTAAAAACCCAGAACTGTGGGCATGGTGGTGGAAAGTTGCAGCCATTGAGTTGCAGTGGACATATGGTGACCCTGTAATTAGATGAGAGAGAGAGAGAGAGAGAGAGAGAGAGAGAGAGAGAGAGAGAGAGAGAGAGAGAGAGAGAGAGAGAGAGAGAGAGAGAGAGAGAGAGAGAGAGATTGATTTTATCCCGCCCCACCTCCAGATTGGGGCTCGGGGCAGCTTACAACATGGCAAAACAGTAACAATAATCAAACTATAGTTCTAACAAAATCGAATTAAATTAAAGTCCAGTTAATCTAACACACAGCTTTCAGAAGAGTCCACCAAAATTACATCTTTGAAATGCCTGGTGGAAGACAAACAGAGGTTGCCTGCTTGGACTTCCTTGGTGGTCTCCCATCCAGGTATTAACCGGGGTCGACCCTGCATAGCTACCAAGATTTGACAAGATCAGTAGGGTTGCCAGCTTCCAGGTGGTGGCTGGAGATCTCCTGGGATAACGATCTCCAGGCACAAAGATCTGTTCACCTGGTCACTCTGGAAGGTGGACTCTAGGACATTATACCTCACTGAAGTTCTTCCCTTCCCCAAACCCTGCCCTCCTCAGGCTCCATCTCCAAATCTCCAAGTATTTCCCAATCTGCAGTTGACAACCGTATAAAGATCAGGTTTGTTCACTGCCCTCTCTTGGCTGTTCTGTAGCTGTTAAGCCTTCAGGAGTTGACATCTACTGAACCCAAAGTCCACCCGAACTGGGGAGGGGCTGTGGCTCAGTGGCAGAGCCTCTGCTTGGCATGCAGAAGGTCCCAGGTTCAATTCTCAGTATCTCTAGTTCGAAGGACCAGGCAGGAGATGATGGGAAAGACCTCTGCCTGAGACCCTGGAGAGCTGTAAAGGGGGCCTGTGGCTCAGTGGCAGAGTATCTGCTTGGCATGCAGAGGGTCCCAGGTTCAATCCCCAGCATCTCCAGTTAAAGAGAGCAGGCAGGAGGTGATGGGAAAGACCTCTGCCTGAGACCCTGGAGAGCTGTAAAGAGAGCCTGTGGCTCAGTGGCAGAGCCTCTGCTTGGCATGCAGAAGGTCCCAGGTTCAATCCTTGGCATCTCTAGTTAGAAAGGACCAGGCAGTGGGTGATGGGAAGGACCTCTGCCTGAGACCCTGGAGAACCGCTGCCAGTCTGAGTAGACAGTATTGACTTTGATGGACCAAAGGTCTGATTCCGTATCAAGCAACTTCATGTGTTCATGTGTGTGGCATGAGTCTCCAGGGTCATCAGCTTGGGGCTGACTTCCTCCCACAATTCTTTTGGCTGGAGCTTCGGGACGATTTTGGATTTCTCCTCCCGGCTGTTTTGACTTGAAACCCTCCGCTTTCTGTTTTGCTTCCCTCTTGTTTGAATCAATGCTGTATGTTTTTACAGCTATGTTGCCTTTGGTTAGCGTGCCCTGAATCTTTCTGTGGCCTCCCCGAAGAGACTAAATCTGCCTCAAACAAATTCACGAGCTTTTTGGGCCACGGCTCTGCTCTTCTCCGCTCTTCCTGAGGTAGTGAGCAAAGCGTTCGGCTTTACTCAGGAGGGCATTTGAAGGAGGTTAAACCTCTTTTTCTGTGAATGTTTTTATGGACTTCAGTTCATATATACAGTTTGTTCTTTATTACAGGTTTAAATATTATTGGTGGGCTAGATTTGTCTGTTTCTGTTTTGGCGAGCTGCCTTCATTCCCTTCATGGGGGCGGAAAGACAGGAGATAATTCTTGTAAGTGTTGGGGGAAATCTCATTAATTGCCCTGGAATAAAATGACTTATGCAATATAAATAAGAAAGCCCTGCTGGATCAGAACAGTGCTCCATCCAGTCTAGCATCCTGTCTTATTCAGTGGCCAACCAGTTCCTCTGGAGGACCAACAAGAGGCCGTAGAGGCCGATGCCTTCATAAGAACTTCAGAAGAGCCCTGCTGGATCAGACCAGTGGTCCTTCTAGTCCAGCATCCTGTCTCATACAGTGGCCATCCAGTTCCCCTGGAGGCCCAACAGGAGGCCATAGAGGCCGAAGCCATCATACAAACATCAGAAGAGCCCTGCTGGATCAGACCAGTGATTCATGTAGTTCAGCATCCTGTCTCACACAGTGGCCAACCAGTTCCTCTGGAGGATAAGAAGAGGGTGCAGAGGCCGAGGTCTTCATAAGAAGAGCCCTGCTGGATCAGGCCAGTGGTCCATCTAGTCCAGCATTCCATCTCACACAGCGGCTAACCAGTTCCTCTGGACCATCAACAACAGGGCACAGAGGCTGAGGCCTTCCCCTGATGTTTAATTCTGACTCTGGAATACGGTGAATTAGTGCTTCTGATTGTGGAAGTTCCCTTTCTTCACCATGGCTAGTAGCCTGTGGAGGGCCAACAACAGGGCATATGGACCTCTGGGGTTCAGAGGTCGCCATGGCTAGTAGCCACTGATGAATCTATCCTCTGTCAACCTATCTAACCCCCTTTTAAAGCTGATTGTCCTTGTGGCCATCAGCACATCCTCTGGCAGTGAATTCCACATTTTTGATAACCCCCTGATTAAAGAAGTATTCCCTTTTGTCCATCTTGATTGTACTGTCCGATCAGCTTCACTGGATGCCCTCGAGTTCTAGTATTTGGGGTGAGGGTGAACAAAATTCTCTTCGTTAGCTCTCTCCACCCCACGGTGGCAAAAAGAGAACATGGTTGATAAGAAGGAACGAAATAGGGGAAATGGTCTCATCCCTTCCAGAGAAGCAAAGGATTTATTTATGTAGGTATTTGTGCCCCTCTTTTCCACACAGTGGGAACCCAAAGTGGTTTAACCATCATTCTCCTTTCCTCCATTTAATCCTCACAATAACCCTGTGAGGTACGTTAGGCTGAGGCAGTGACTGGCCCCAAGTCGCCCAGTGAGCTTCTGTGGAACCTTTGGGGTGCGAAACTTGTTCTCTGGCCATAAGCCATGCTCCCGCCTCCCCCATTTAGGGTTGCCAGGCAGTTCCTGACAACTGGCAGGACAACTGTAAGCGGGTATGAGTGGGGGCATGGGACTGGGCATGTGTGAAACTGGCTGTGGAGACTGGTGAAAAACTGGAAGTGACATAGGTAGCTCTAGGGCTATTTTTGGGCAGGAAAGCACAGGAACGGAGTTCCGGCTGGCTCCTGAGTTGGCCACACCCAGAAGGAACTCATTAGCATAACAGGCCACACCCAGCAGCAGAAACTCATTAGGATTGGCTACATTAGGGTGTGTGGCCTAACGTGTGAAGGAGTTCCTGCTCCAAAAAAAGCCCTGGGTTTTAATAACAAACAAGGTAAACGGAATAAGAAGCAAAAGGTGGGTGTGGCTGGATGACCACACTTCTGGTAACATGGGGGTGTTACCTAATATGCTAATGAGCTATGCTGTCAGGGGTATGGCCTAATACGCCAATGAGTTTCTGATGTCAGGTGTGGCCTAATATGGTAATGAGTTCCAGCTGGGCTTTTTGTACAAAAATAGCCCTGGGTAGCTCTAGGAACCATCAGAAACTCTATGGAAAAACCATAGAGTTTCTGTTTATTCCTAGAGCTATCCTGTATCCATTTTTGGTCTCTTACCAGAAGTGATGTGATGCCGCAGCTGATGTTGCGGATGTAAAAAAATCTCTCTTGCCACCACTCAGCGGTGGTGGGCACTGGAAACAGGAGGCAGGGAATCTACAACCCAAGTGGGGGCTTGGTAGCCCTACCCCAAATTAATTCCTCTTCTATCTGTAGACACCAAATGACAGTTAATACATCATGGGTTGAATCTTGCCCACTTTCCTTCTTTATTACAGCCCCTATCGTAGATGGGTTTTGTTGACGCAGCTCTCGTGGTTCCCAGTGTAGCCCCCGGGGCAGCCAGAGGGGGCTCCCTCCTCCTCCTCCTCCTCCCTTCTTGACCAGCAGAAAAGCTGGATGGATCCAACCCAGTCGTCTGTGTTTCCTCTCGCCACCGTTTTGGAAATGTTTCTTCGTGTTTAATAACCACTTAATCCTAGTCATAATTTCCCAGTTATTGACAATGGAGACGGCAACCCATAAACGGCGTCTTGGCGGTGCTCCCGAATAAATTGTCTGCGTACCAGGGCCAAAGTGGCAAGATTCCTTAATATGTTGTTGTTGTTGTTTTTTAATTGAGTCACAGTGGCGAGAATGGCAGAAAATAAACAGGGCTTTGCCGTTCACGATGGCAAATTCGAATCCCCCAAATGCCATTCAGCCGGGAGGAGAGCGTGTTCGAGAAATTGCTCTGGGTTATAATCATTTTAGCAAAGCGTCTAATTTATCTATTAAGCCCCCTTTAGTAGATTACGTCACCTTGCTCTTTGATCCGGGGTAGTGGGGGGAAGAGGGCGTGAGCAATTTTATCAAATTAAAAGGAGAGAAACACACGCATTATGGCCTTCCACTGTAATTTACATTTTAAGAAGTTGCCTTTGCAAAGAGCTGGACCGGGGTTTGCAAACTTCTCCTTTATATGTATTTTTGTCTTTGTTTTACTGACTCCCTGTCAGAAGGTGTACTGGGAGGGGAGACGGGGGGGGGATGATAATAAAGGAAGTTTGTTCGGCAGAAAATGGGTCGGCTCCATGCCTCTTTCAGCAAAGACAATTGCTCCAAGTACATGCCAAGAGGCATTTAGCCATTGCATTTGTCAGGCGAATAAGGGTTGCCACTCGCTTTCCTTCTTGATTTACGACATGAGCCTTTTCTCTTGGTTCGACTGTGCCGCAGTATGTTTTCGTTCAACTCATACAATGAACTGTAGTCAAGTCGTGTTGGGCATCTGTCTCAGCAGGTGGGAGCGGCGCTTGCACTGAAAGAGTTTGGCGGGCCTGTAGAGGAAGGTTCTAGGAAATCTCAGGCCGGGCCGGGCCATTGAGCACAACATTCCGGCTTCCAGCAATGGGCAGCTAGATGCCCTAGGCCGGGGTTCTTCACCCAAAGAGTGATTAACATATGGAATTCACTGCCCCAGGAGGTGGTGGCAGCTACAAGCATGGAGAGTTTCAAGAGGGAATTAGATAAACATCTGGAGCAGAAGTTCATCAGTGGCTATTAGCCACAGGGTATAGATGGGAACTCTCAGTCCGGGACAGGTGATGCACTCTATTCTTGGTGCTGGGGGGGCAGCAGTGGGAGGGCTTCTGGTGTCCTGGCCCCACTGCTGGACCTCCTGATGGCACCTGGTATATTTTGGCCGCTGTATGACAGAGTGTTGGACTAGATGGGCCATTGGCCTGATTCAACATTGGCTTCTCTTATGTTCTTATGGGGTGTCGGACTCATTTCTTATGAGGGCCAGATCTGACATAAATGAGACTTTGTTGGGCCGGGCCATGCGTATCATAAACTGTAATGCCACATAGCGGAGATATAAACTTTATAAAGGACACAAACACAAAGATTTATTTATTTTTACTTCAAATAAAAACATGCTTAAAACATTAGCTCTGTAAGCTGCAAACCTAAGGTAAAGGTAAAGGTTCCCTTGCTCGAAGGCCGGTCGAATCCGACTCTAGGGTTGCGGTGCTCATCTCCGTTTCAAAGCCGAAGAGCCAGCGCTGTCCGAAGACGTTTCCGTGGTCATGTGGCCGGCATGACTAAACACCAAGGTGCACGGAACGCTGTTACCTTCCCACTGAAGTGGTACCTATTTATCTACTTGCAATTTCTTGCTTTCGATCTGCTAGGTTGGCAGGAGCTGGAACTAGAGACGGGAGCTCACTCCGCCATGTGGCACCCGGGTCTTGAACTGCTGAATTACTGACCTTCCACAGCCTGCAGTTCAGCGTCTTAACCACTTGAGCCACCGCAGCTCCTTTTAAGCTCCAAACCTACTTTTGATTTATTGACATTCACCACAGAAATCTCCTGCTCAGAGTTCTGAGTCCAGGACCCAGGTTAGAACATGAAATGGCCGAGTGATTGAGAGAGTCTGGCGAAGCAAGCAATGATGCAGCAGCAGCAGCAGAACTGGAAGCAGGAGAGGGCCGGTTCTACTGCGGGCCTGATGGAAGCCCTCCAGGGGGCCTGATCCGGCCCCCGGGCCACATTTTTGACACCCCTGCCCCAGGCAGTTTTTAGCATGGTAATATCCACCTTGTGCTATCCGCATCCAGCATCTGATGTTTTTGGAGCAGGGTTGTGGCTCAGTGGCAGAGCATATGCTTGGTATGCAGAAGGTCCCAGGTTCAATCCCTGGCATCTCCAGTCAAAGGAACTGGCAGTAGGTGATGTGAAAGACCTTTGCCTGAGAGCCGCTGCCAGTCTGAGTAGACAATACTGACTTTGATGGACCAATGGTCTGATGCAGTAGAAGGCCGCTTCATGTGCTCATGTGATAGTCAAAAGATATGTTTCTGGCAGTCATGGCTACAGGTCTTAATTAGATATATTTGATCATCTGCTGGTTTGGCTTTCATCTTCTTTGCTAGGCGCAGTCTTTGGCTAAGCTGTTTGGATGCATCCAGTCTAGTTTTGCTATGTCCGTTTGTACATTCAGACTGCTTTCTCTCATCTCCCTACCCCACTGGACTGCCACTGCCTCCTCCCCAGTTAAAAGGGGGCAAGTGTGTTTCAGATTTTTGAACGGAGACTTACTACTTTGCTGTCTCTGTGTGGCTTGGTTTCGGCCCGTGAACCTAACGAACCATGTGACCGCTTCATGATTAGATGCTGCTGACTCTACAGGCACAACAAGCTGTCAACATTTCCACCGTCGTTCAGTTCAAAGACGTATCCAACTGCACAGGTGCAAAGTGGGGACAAAAATGCAAGTGACTCCATGATCGACACCTAGGTCACTTTAATGATGACCACCCGACCATGTCCCTGCGGGGGGGAGGGGATATGTGCCTCTGTTCTTGCAATTGAGGAGATATAGTCAAGTTTGTTAATTTTGTGTAATGGTGAGGCAGGACCTGGGCCTGTAGCACAAACAGCTGTTATACAGGTGCAGACGTGTTCAGGCTTATTTCAACAAGCCTGTCCGAGTGATTTGCTCCGAAGCTCAGTTCATATGTAAAGGAGACACATTCAGGTGGCAATTATGTTCTCAGCACAGATGGAACAAGACATCCATGTGCTTCTCCAGTGCAACTCCCCCCGCCAAGTCGTCCCCACCTCTCCCTCGAGCACCCTTTCCTTTCCTGAAATGCAGCCGATGCGCAGGATCTGAATCCAAGACTCTCGCACTCTTTTCAGCATTATGGCCAACAGAGTAATAGGGGTAAGGGCCCTGACCTGGATAGCCCAGGCTAGCCTGGTCCCGTCAGATCTCGGAAGCGAAGCAGGGTCAGTCCCGGTTAGTCCTTGGATGGGAGACCACCAAGGAATACCAGGGTCATGATGCGGAGGCAGGCAATGGCAAACCACATCTGAACGTCTCTTGCCTTGGAAACCCCGGGGATCAGTTGTGCCTGGATGGCCAAAAAAAAAATGGAGATAAGAGAGAGTGACCACAACAGTGCCAGATAGGGTTGTCAGGTCCTCTCGTTGCTCTAGAGAGGGGATTTGGGGGGGCGTTCCAGGACATCCCTGACAGCATGACATCACCCGGAAGTGACATCACCATGCTGGGGATGCCGTGTGGGGACACTCTGGTTTAAGGGCAAAATTCTGTGGTAAAACTGGCTTAAAACCATAGAGTTTTGCCCTTAAACAAGAGCATCCCTGTGTGATGTCCCTGGAATGATGTCCCTGGAATCATATCAGGGAAGTCATGTGGGAATGAGAAGCCCCCAAAACTGGGGGAACCCCTGCCCTGACCAGGGGACTGGCAAGCCTAGCGCAGGGCCCTCTGGGAAGGGGCCCATTAGAGGAGGCAATGAACTGTAATTCTATAGTCTTCTTTTTCCTCTCCGGCCTTCAGGCATGTCTCCCATTGGGAAAGGGAAGGTCAACCCAGAATCTGCAATTGTGTGTGGAACATCTGCCAGGTTGTGGGCGTTGGTAGGTGCCCAGCTATGCCAGCTCCAGATGCCAGCCCTGAGTACCCATCTTCCTTTTATTTATTTTGTCTTAAAAAAAAAGAGAGATGTACAGAAACACTAGATTTGCAGTGAACATTTGTTGTTTTTTGGTCTCCTGATGTGCAAATTGCATATTCACAGCTGTGGGGAACGGTTTTGAAAATAGCAACCGATTTCTGAAAAATAAGAGTGAGTTTGTGGGGAACAAAATAAAGGAGATTGGTACGCTGTTGTCTGCGATGGAGTCCATTAAAAGTTGGTTGATGGTAGAACTTCATATGGAACAAGTCCAAGCAGTAATCCTGTGCTTGGTGAGTGCGTTGAACGGGGGAACATGTTTGAGCACAAGTCCGAGCCTCTGTGCAGTAAGCCAGACGGTGCTTCGAAAGGAGACGGGTGCGCAAATAAACCATGCACAGTTAACCCATGCACAGTTAAACCATGTCTCCCCGCATCCTAGAACGACTGGGAAACGCATCCTTTGGGAAAACTGCATTGTTACATTTGCCGGTTAATTCCCCACGTGTGCAAGGCCACATTTCAGCACAACAGACATATCTTAGAAAGTGCACGAGAGAATTTGCACCCTCTAAAACAAGCAGTCATCTCAATGTTTTGTGGCCATGAATCCTGTAAATTTAGGAGCTCTAGAGATGAGAGGAGGACCAAGTTACTTATGAAGCAGGGATGGTGGTTGGAGGGTGAAGGCCTTGTAAAGGTAAAGGTAAAGGTTCCCTTGCTCGAAAGCCAGTCGAATCTGACTCTAGGGTTGAGGTGCTCATCTCCGTTTCAAAGCCGAAAAGCCAGCGCTGTCTGAAGACGTTTCCATGGTCATGTGGCTGGCATGACTAAACACCAAGGTGCACGGAACGCTGTTACCTTCTCACTGGAGTGGTACCTATTTATCTACTTGCAATTTCTTGCTTTCGAACTGCTAGGTTGGCAGGAGCTGGAACTAGAGACGGGAGCTCACTCCGTCATGCAGCACCTGGGTCTCGAACTGCTGAACTACTGACCTTCCACAGCCTGCAGCCAAAGAGAAATCAATGCATTTCATTGGGCAAATGTATCTGAAGTAACAATAATAATTATCCCCACAACCAATGTTCCCTTTAAGGTGTGGAGTCTTGTGAGCAAAAATTCTACTTTGTGAGCTACTGGCATTAAAAGTTGTGAGCAAGCGATTTGGCTACTGCATAAACTAGTTTGATCTGGAGCCATCTTTCCTGGGCGAAGACAAAAATGTGTGAGCAGAAGGTTAAAAAACTGCGAGCTAGCTCAACTAACTCAGCTTAGAAGGAACACTGCCCACAACAGACACCCTGTCAGGTAGGTGGGGCTGAGAGAGCTCTTTCGAGAACTGCCCTTGAGAGAACAGCTCTAAAACAACTTGCAACTGACCCAAGGTCACACCAGCAGCTGCATGTGGAGTAGTGGGGAATCAAACCCGGTTCTCCCGGATTAGAGTCCGTGCTCCTAACCACTACACCACACTGGCTCTCACACAAAAGTGCCTGTACTGAATCAGACCACTGCTCTGTCAAGGTCTACTCAGACTGGCAGCGGCTCTCCAAGTCTCAGGCAGAGGTCTCGCACAGCACCTGCTTCCCGGTCCCATTCAGCTGGTGATGCCAGGGATTGAACCTGGACCCCTCTGCACAAAAAGCAGAGGCTCTCCCACTGGGCCACATCCCCTCCCCACGACACCACACCAGCTTCCTTTGGATCCTGACCAAAAGCAGGGCTCTTCAGGTGTGATGTTTTGCATACTGGAAACATAACGCCAGCAAATCTGAGCCTCGACCGGAAGCCTCTTTCTCTTCGCTTGGTCATCGGTATAGCTCGAACCCGGCCTGCGTCTTTCGGTAGCTCTCTCCGAGCCCTAATTGCTTGGGCTTGGTGCCACATTCCCTGGTTTAATAAAGTGGCTTCATTAATGTCCCATTTAGCTGTTGCCGATAATCCCTATGTTGGCGGATGCATCTGGGGTGTTAACGGAGAGCGGTGGCAATCACAGGTTGATCAGGATTCTCGACAAGCCTCGGGTAGACCTTCCGCCCTCAATTGGCCATCTCGACCATCCGATAGCAGCGATTCGTCGGGGGACCCACGGAGACTTGAATAGAGCCATTATCCCCCCCCCCGCCGCCGCCTCTCTCTTCTGGTAGCTTTCGCCACTTCCTCTGGAGTATTCCTCTCAGCGGTGCCATCTAATCAGCTTTAGGTTTTAATTAAACAGCTGTCATTTGCTTCCTCGTTCTGTTGCGACCCGATGTTGTATTAAATTTTAATTTAGCCGAGGCTGAATAAGAAGCAGATTCCTTCAGACAACAAAGAAACACTATTAGCAGGTTACAGTTGTAATTAAGGAGAGCCCGAATGAAGCTGATAATGTATTCAGGTTCAGGGGAAGAATTGGGGAGAAAAACGGCGATGGCTATTATTCGGGGAATGGGGAATGGTCTGCTCCCACTCAGTGGGATTGCACCACTTGGAAACAGTGACCATAATGTCATTGAGTTTAACATTTGTACAGATAGGGAGTTGCCCAAAAAGACTGACGCAACCACTTTTAACTTTAAAAGGGGTAACTTCTCTGGTATGAGGGGACATGTGAGGAAGAAATTGAAAGGAAGAGTGGAGAAGGTCAAAACCATTGGGGAAGCTTGGAGACTATTTAAAAAGACAATCCTAGAAGCTCAGAAAAAATATATACCGCAGGTTAGGAAAGGTACAAATAGGTATAGAAAAAAGCCTGCATGGTTAACAAATAAAGTAATGGAAGCTGTAAAAGGTAAGAAGGATTCCTTTAAGCGGTGGAAAGCTAGTCTTAGTGAGGTTGATAAAAGGGAACACAGACTATGGCAAATAAAATGCAAGTCTGTGATCAGGCAAGCAAAAAGGGAATATGAGGAGCATATCGCAAAAAACATAAAGACCAACAATAAAACTTTCTTCAAATACATTAGAAGTAGGAAGCCAGCCAGGGAGGCAGTGGGGCCCTTGGATGACCAAGGGGTAAAAGGAGTAGTGAAGGATGATAGGGAAATGGCTGAGAAGCTGAATGCATTTTTTGCCTCTGTCTTCACTGTGGAAGAGGAGAAGTGTTTGCCCACTCCAGAAGCACTGATTTCGGGAGGGGGTTTGAAAGACCTGAATCAGATTGCGGTGACAAGAGAGGAAGTCCTCCGACTGATGGACAATTTAAAAACTAATAAATCACCAGGCCCGGATGGCATTCATCCGAGAGTTCTGAAAGAACTCAAATGTGAACTTGTGGATCTCCTGACAAAAATATGTAATCTTTCTTTAAAATCTGCCTCCATTCCTGATGACTGGAAGGTAGCTAATGTCACTCCCATCTTTAAAAAGGGCTCCAGGGGAGATCCAGGAAATTACAGGCCAGTCAGTCTGACATCGATACCGGGTAAGTTGGTGGAAACTGTTATTAAGGAAAGAATTAGTAGGCACATTGATGAACAAAAACTATTGAGGCAGACTCAGCATGGGTTCTGTAAGGGAAGATCTTGTCTCACTAACCTGTTAGTGTTTTTTGAGGGAGTGAACAAACATGTGGACAAGGGGGACCCAATAGATATTATTTACCTTGACTTCCGGAAAGCTTTTGATACAGTTCCTCATCAAAGGCTCCTAAGTAAGCTCAATAGTCATGGGATAAAAGGACAAGTCCTCTTGTGGATCAAAAACTGGCTTATAAATAGGAAACAGAGAGTGAGTATAAATGGGAAACTCTCTCAGTGGAGGGTGGTAAGCAGTGGGGTACCACAGGGATCAGTACTCGGTCCCATGCTTTTTAACTTGTTTATTAACGATTTGGAATTGGGAGTAAGCTGTGATGTGGCTAAATTTGCAGATGACACGAAGTTGTTCAGGGTGGTGAAAACCAGGGAGGATTGTGAGGCACTCCAAAGGGATCTGTTGAGGATGGGTGAGTGGGCGTCAACGTGGCAAATGGGGTTCAATGTGGCCAAGTGCAAAGTGATGCACATTGGAGCCAAAAATCCTAAATATAAATACACGTTGATGGGGTCTGATCTGGCAGAGACTGACCAAGAGAGAGATCTTGGAGTCGTAGTGGATAACTCGCTGAAAATGTCTACACAATGTGTAGCTGCAATAAAGAAGGCCAACGCTATGCTGGGGATTATTAGGAAGGGAATTGATAACAAATCAGCCAGTATCATCATGCCCCTGTATAAATCATTGGTGCGACCTCATTTGGAATACTGTGTACAGTTCTGGTCACCACATCTCAAAAAGGATATTATAGCATTGGAAAAAGTGCAGAGAAGGGCAACTAGAATGATAAAAGGGTTGGAACACCTTCCCTATGAAGAAAGGTTAAAATGCTTGGGGCTCTTTAGCTTGGAGAAACGACGGCTGAGGGGTGACATGATCGAGGTTTATAAGATTATGAATGGGATTGAGCAGGTTGAGAAAGAAGTACTTTTCTCCCTTTCTCACAATACAAGAACTCGTGGGCACTCTATGAAATTGCTGAGCAGTCGGGTTATAACAGATAAAAGGAAATACTTCTTCACCCAAAGAGTGATTAACATATGGAATTCACTGCCACAGGAGGTCGTGGCAGCTGCAAGCATGGACAGTTTCAAGAGGAAATTAGATAAACATATGGAGCAGAAGTCCACCAGTGGCTATTAGCCACAGGGTATAGAATGAGAACTCTCAGTCTGGGGCAGGTGATGCACTCTATTCTTGGTGCTGGAGGGGGCAGCAGTGGGAGGGCTTCTGGTGCCCTGGCCCCACTGCTGGACCTCCTGATGGCACCTGGTATATTTTGGCCGCTGTGTGACAGAGTGTTGGACTAGATGGGCCATTGGCCTGATTCAACATTGGCTTCTCTTATGTTCTTATGTTCTTATGTTCTTATGTTCTTATGTTCTTATGTTCTTATGTTCTTAAGCTCCAGCATACAGCGTGCGCTTAAAATATAACGCTCCGGGAGAGCTGAAACGAGATCCCTGTGCTTTGAAATGTAGCTCTAGGGATCGCAGCCCACTGGCCCAAATTATATTGTCTCCAAAGCCAGGACATCATAAGAACATCAGAAGAGTCCTGCCGGATCTGCTCAGTGGTTCATCGAGTCCAGCATCCGATCTCACACAGTGGCCAACCAGTTCCTCTGGAGAGCCAACAACAGGGCATGGAGGCCGAGGCCTTCATAAGAACATCAGAAGAGCCCTGCTGGATCAGACCAGTGGTCCATCGAGTCCAGCATCCTGTCTCACACAGTGGCCAACCAGTTCCTCTGGATGGCCAACAGCAGGGCATAGAGGCTGAGGCCTTCATAAGAACATCAGAAGAGCCCTGCTGGATCAGACCAGTGGTCCATCTAGTCCAGCCTTCCCTGTCTCACACAGTGGCCAGCCAGTTCCTCTGGAGGGCCAACAACAGGGCATAGAGGCCGAGGCCTTCATAAGAACATCAGAAGAGCCCTGCTGGATCAGACCAGTGGTCCATCTAGTCCAGCCTTCCCTGTCTCACACAGTGGCCAGCCAGTTCCTCTGGAGGGCCAACAGCAGGGCATAGAGGCCGAGGCCTTCATAAGAACATCAGAAGAGCCCTGCTGGATCAGACCAGTGGTCCATCTAGTCCAGCCTTCCCTGTCTCACACAGTGGCCAGCCAGTTCCTCTGGAGGGCCAACAACAGGGCATAGAGGCCGAGGCCTTCATAAGAACATCAGAAGAGCCCTGCTGGATCTGGTCAGTGGTCCATCTAGCCCAGCATCCAACCTCACACAGTGGCCAATCAGTTCCTCTGGAAGGCCAACCACAGGGCATGGAGGCCAAGGCCTTCATAAGAACATCGGAGAGCCCTGCTGGATCAGACCAGTGGTCCATCTAGTCCAGCATCCTGCCTCACACAGTGGCCAAACCATTCCTTTGGAGGGCCAACAACAGAGCAGAGAGGCCGAGGCCTTCCCTTAATGTTGCCTCCTGGCACTGGGATTCAGAGGTTGACTGTCTCTGAATGTGGAGGTTCCCTTTAGTCACCATGACTGGTGGCCACTGAGAGACCTCTCCTCCATGAAGCTGTCTAATCCCCTTTTAAAGCCTGTGGCCATGACTACGTCCTCTGCCAGCGAATTCCACATGTTAATCACTCCCTGTGTAAAGAAGTACGTTTTGAGAGAAGAAGATAAAATGTCTCTTTGTCAACCCTCTCCACCCTTGTGCATAATTTTATAAACCTCTATCATCCCCCCCCCGCCGCCAGTTGTCTCTTTTGTAAACTGAAAAGTCCCAGACTCTTCAGCTTCTCCTTATAGAGAATTCCAGGCATGCTGGGTATTTCCCATTTTCTCCCTGCGTATACCACAAGGAAGTCATGTGTATGTTTATCATTTCCTTCCATAAAGAAGAGCAGGGTTCCCCTTGAAAGCATGGAGCTTCAGATGATGCTCTTGTGATGAAGATGTGCATTTATTCAATGCAATTGTCCCATCGTCATTTTGCTGAGATATCCAAAGTGGTTTACGGTTTAAAATATGTGTAGCGGTACAGTTATTGGGGCACAATTATCATTACGGCAAACCCTGATGAAATATTATAATGGAGCCTTTGGCTGAGAAGCTGGAATTACTCAAAATACTGCTTAGCAATGCTGGTCATGAACACAGGTAGTCAGAGACAGAAAGTCGTCCACATCTTCTCGTCTCCCTATTTTGGATGCCCCCCTACTTCTGCTACGATGACCCATCTAATGATGGTCTTCAGTTAGCTTTTTTTGCCCAGGTGGTCCCATAGCCTTCGAATACACCAGTGATAGAGAGAGAGGGGAACTCTGTAGACCTCTCTAAGGAGTAAGGAAGGTGAAGGTGATTAGCTTACCATGCTGATTAACAGCTTAGACCTTTTCAGGAGAGGACTCAGAATCAGCCCATCAACTACGCAAGGCTGTTTTGCATCTTCTGGGTCCATTCTGGAGAAGACATTTTAGGGCGTTCAGTGGTGTTTGCATACCAGGTTCTAAACCATTTGAGGGGTGGGGCTCTGCTAGTCATCTAGTCTCACCTGAGATAAAAGGAATCTGCCAATGGTTTTCATCAGAGCAACTCCTGATGGCCCTGGGAACTCTCCAAGGTCCTGTAGCGTGTGCGTTTGATTAGATCACATAAATGGCTCTTTATGGTCTCCTCTCTAATTATTGCTACCTTACACTGAGAGCCAGTTTGGTGTGGTGGTTAAGTGCGTGGACTCTGATCTGGGAGAACTGGGTTTGGTTCCCCACTCCTCCACTTACAGCTGCTGGATGACCTTGGGCAAGCCATAGTTCTGACAAGAGCTGTTCTCTCAAGGACAGTTTCTGTCAGAGCTCTCTCAGGTCCCCCCGACCTCACAGGGTGTCTGTTGTGGGGAGGGGAAAGGAAAGGAGTTTGTAAGCCGCTCTGAGACTCCGAGTGAAGTCTCAGAGTATAAATCCAATCTCCTCCTCTTCTTCTTCTCTGCTGCCTTCTTGTTCTTCTTTGCTACCTGCTACTGATGGCCCCGTGCTGTAGTTTGGTCCTCCTCAGGTCTTGCCCAGCGCCCCACAGGTTCTACCTGGAATACAGCCTTCCCCCAAGGAACCCAGAGAGCTGTCTCCTTTCTTTAATCTGTTTTTCTTTTCCGGTCACTTTGTGATTGGTTATCCAAGATGCTGTGCTTGCTAGCATAGAAACCCAAAGGCACGACTGCCCGGGCTAGTTTTCATTTTGCCGAGGGACAAGCTTGCCAGTCGGCAATCCTCCATGATATCCGATTCACTCTAGTGCCAATCAGCCTGGTAGAGATAATCTTTTGACTTTACTGTATCTTTGCGAGTGCTTTCCCGGTGCCCGCTTCCCAGTGGTTTCTGGTCATATTTTTTGGAGGCTGAGAAGATCTTTTGTCTTTTTTATGAGCGAAGCTGGCAGCCTACAGAGATTCCAGAGTATTAGATGCAAGCCGCTAAAAGGGCTGAGTCCCGTTCTGTCTCTCCACAATTCTGCCACGGGGATTATCCATCACGCCAGCCAATTTAATCACATCCCTGCACTCCTCTGTTCGATGTCATCCTGCTTCTGAATTTTTGGTGTACATTCCCCAAATGCCGGCTGTTTTCTGAGAACTGTAAAGGAACATCTGCCTCTCGGTGCTATTAGAAGGCACGAACTGGGGTCTCTTAAGGAGCCATCGACAGGGGCTAGACCAGGGGTGTTGAACTTGTTTGTTATGAGGGCCAGATCGAACATTTGGAATTACTCATTTGGAATACTGTGTACAGTTCTGGTCACCACATCTCAAAAAGGATATTATAGCATTGGAAAAAGCGCAGAGAAGGGCAACTAGAATGATAAAAGGGTTGGAACACCTTCCCTATGAGGAAAGGTTAAAGTGCTTGGGGCTCTTTAGCTTGGAGAAACGACGGCTGAGGGGTGACATGATCGAGGTTTATAAGATTATGAATGGGATTGAGCAAGTTGAGAAAGAAGTACTTTTCTCCCTTTCTCACAATGCAAGAACTCGTGGGCACTCCATGAAATTGCTGAGCGGACGGGTTAGAACAGATAAAAGGAAGTACTTCTTCACCCAAAGAGTGATTAACATATGGAATTCACTGCCACAGGAGGTGGTGGCAGCTATAAGCATGGAGGGAATTAGATAAACATATGGAGCAGAAGTCCATCAGTGGCTATTAGCTACAAGATATAGATGGGAACTCTCAGTCTGGGGCAGGTGATGCACTCTATCCTTGGTGCTGGAGGGGGCAGCAGTGGGAGGGCTTCTAGTGTCCTGGCCCCACTGCTGGACCTCCTGATGGCACCTGGTATATTTTGGCCACTGTGTGATAGAGTGTTGGACTAGATGGGCCATCGGCCTGATTCAACATTGGCTTCTCTTATGTTCTTATGACATAAATGTGACCTTGTTGGGCCGGGCCAGGTGTGCCATAAAATGTAATGCCAGGTAGCGGAGATAAACTTTATAAAGGACACAAAGGGGTTTTTTTTCCACTTAAAATAAAAACCTGCTTAAAACATTAGCACTCTTGCAATGTTTTGTTCATTTAACAGTTTCTGATAACGGACACCTCTTGCTCTGAATTATTGCATCAGAATGTCTGGTGCTGTTGCAATCTTCTGTATGCTGTCCAGGTGTGTATCTATAAGCTGCAAACCTACGATGACGCAGCAGCAGTAGAATTGGAAGAAGCAGCAGAAGACAGCCAGTTCCGCTGCGGGCCTGATAGAAGCCCTCCAGGAGCCTGATCCGGCCCCCCCAGGCCGCATGTTTGACAACCCTGGGCTATACAGTTAGGAACTTGCTTTCCTTCCAGTCTAAGTCTTCCCCTCCAGAAGAAGCCGTTATGGGATATGCCCCTCCCACTTCCTTTCCCCCTCATTGCAGGGTATCTGTGTGCATTCTGTTGTGAGCCTTGTGTGGGAAAGCACATGATAATGCTCCATACATATCCCTCCTTCCAGCCCAACTCTATGCGTTGCACGCAAGGGAAGAGATGGATTGGGCTCCGTCTTCCCCGTGCGTTTCTATTTATTGCTCAAATCGGTGGGCCGCCCCCTTCTGACAGATCGCTGTGCTCTTCTTTTGTTGCCGTCTATTCCAGCCACCTCTCAGGTGGACAAATATACTCCCCGGAGTGCCTAGATAATGAGTCTCTGCTGAGTTTATTAATACTTCATGGAAATGCAAATCCACCAATCTCACGGAGATTTCCCTTTTAATCATCTTCGGTCTATAACCTTTCTAGTAAAAATAATAATAGAAAGCCCTCCTACCCTTTTCTGCATTCTTCGCCCCCACCAGTCGCAAAATCCGTCTCCCCGCACTGGGAGACAGCTGCATAAAAATGAGCCCGATCGTCATAAGTGAACATAGAGCAACTGGAGAGGGGAAAGTGTCCAAATTTTGGGCTATGTCATGCAAAGTGTAGCACGAATGATGCGAGTTCCCATTCTGTAGCCTTTTATTCTGCAATGTGTGCTTTGTTGATCAGTGATTTTACCAGGTTCCTAAAGCCCTTCACGTCGTGACGAAGGTGGGCATTTCTCCCTTTCATGTTAACTTTCTGCATATGGGACAATTCACCCATGCGGGGTGTGTGCTGTTGAAAATGTCTAGACAGTGTGTAGCTGCAGTAAAGAAGGCCAATGCTATGCTGGGGATTATTAGGAAGGGAATTGAAAACAAATCAGCCAGTATCATCATGCCCCTGTATAAATCATTGGTGCGACCTCATTTGGAATACTGTGTACAGTTCTGGTCACCACATCTCAAAAAGGATATTATAGCATTGGAAAAAGTGCAGAGAAGGGCAACTAGAAATGATAAAAGGGTTGGAACACCTTCCCTATGAAGAAAGGTTAAAATGCTTGGGGCTCTTTAGCTTGGAGAAACGACGGCTGACGGGGTTACATGATCGAGGTTTATAAGATTATGAATGGGATTGAGCAGGTTGAGAAAGAAGTACTTTTCTCCCTTTCTCACAATACAAGAACTCGTGGGCACTCCATGAAATTGCTGAGCAGTCGGGTTAGAACAGATAAAAGGAAATACTTCTTCACCCAAAGAGTGATTAACATATGGAATTTACTGCCACAGGAGGTGGTGGCAGCTACAAGCATGGACAGTTTCAAGAGGGAATTAGATAAGCATATATGGAGCAGAAGTCCATCAGTGGCTATTAGCCACAGGATATAGATGGGAACTCTCGGTCTGGGGCAGGTGATGCACTCTATTCTTGGTGCTGGAGGGGGCAGCAGTGGGAGGGCTTCTAGTGTCCTGGCCCCACTGCTGGACCTCCTGATGGCACCTAGTATATTTTGGCCGCTGTGTGACAGAGTGTTGGACTAGATGGGCCATTGGCCTGATTCAACATTGGCTTCTCTTATGTTCTTATGTTCTTATGTGTGTGTGCAAAGTGTCACCAAGCTGCAGCTGACTTATGGTGACCCCAGCAAGGGGCTCTCAAGGCAAGTGAGAAGCAGAGGTGGTTTGCCCTGGCCTTCCTCTGGAGAGTCTTCTTTGGCAGTCTCCCAACCAAGTACCAACCCTGCTTAGCTTCCGAGATCTAATGAGATTGGGCTATGCCATGCCACTTTCTCTCCATCCTTGATATTATGTGTATAAAGTGCTGTCGAGTTACAGCAGACTGATGGGGACCCCAGCAAGGGCCTTTCAAGGCAAGGGAGAAGCAGAGGTGGTTTGCCCTGGCCTTCCTCTGCAGAATCTTCTTTGGCAGTCTCCCAACGAAGTACCAACCCTGCTTCCGAGATCTAATGAGATTGGGCTATGCCATGCCACTTTCTCTCCATCCTTGATATTATGTGTATAAAGTGCTGTCGAGTTACAGCAGACTGATGGGGACCCCAGCAAGGGCCTTTCAAGGCAAGGGAGAAGCAGAGGTGGTTTGCGATGGCCTTCCTCTGCAGAGTCTTGCTTGGTGTTCTCCAACCTTGCTTACAGCAAGCCCAGCAAGGGGCTTTCAAGGCTAAGCAGAAGCAGAGGTGGTTTGCCATGGCCTTCCTCTGCAGAGTCTTGCTTGATGTTCTCCAACCTTGCTTACAGCAAGCCCAGCAACGGGCTTTCAAAGCTAAGGAGAAGCAGAGGTGGTTTGCTATGGCCTTCCTCCGCAGAGTCTTACTTGATGTTCTCCAATCTTGCTTACAGCCACCCCAGCAAGGGCTTTCAAGGCTAAGGAGAAGCAGAGGTGGTTTGCCATGGCCTTCCTCCGCAGAGTCTGGCTTGATAGTCTCCAACCTTGATTCTAGTAACCCCAGCAAGGGGCTTTCAAGGCAAGGGAGAAGCAGAGGTGGCTTGTCATTGCCTTCCTCTGCAGTCTTGCTTGGTGGTCTCCCTTCCAAGTCCCAACCTTCTTAGCTTTCAAGATGTGATGAGATTGGGCTACATCACTCTGCCTTGCCTCCTTATTCACTCACACCGTCTTCCATTTGAAAGTCTGGGAACAATTTTGACATTTGATGAGCTGTTGGCCCAGAGGGTCCCGTAGTTTTACAAGCAGGTGGATGTTGATGTGAGAAATTTTCACAATTTCAGAACATGGGGCGGGAAAGCTCCTAGTTGCCACCGTTGTGTCCAAATATGAGCCTCATCACTAATGATACTTTTCTGGGGCTTGTAGTTTGTTGCAAGTGCCTCTGGAGAATTCTTTGTCCTCCGTCTTCATTGCTGCTCATGTAAGCCTTGGCAAGCGTGAATGCAGCAGTAGCTCAACTGGAGTAATTAGTCAAACAGCATCCATGGTGACGTGAAGAAGGATTTTCCGCTAATGGACCCATTAACATACTCCATTTGAGAATGTATCCAAGGAGATGTAGATGACTCAGTGGCCCCTCTGGTGTCTCTAGGTGGAGTTGATCGATGGGGGAAAGATTTCTTGAGATTAGCATTTGGCATTCCAGTATAGCGAAGAAGAAGAAGAAGAAGAAGAAGAAGAAGAAGAAGAAGAAGAAGAAGAAGAAGAAGAAGAAGAAGAAGAAGAAGAAGAGAAGTTGGATTTATATCCCACCCTTCACTACCCAGAGGAGTCTTGGAGCGGCTTACAAACTCCTTTCCCTTCCTCTCCCCACTACGTGGGGCTGAGAGAGCTCTGACAGAAACTGCTCTTTTTTCAAGAACAGCTCTGACAGAACTATGGCTTGCCCAAGGTCATCCAGCAGCTGCAAGTGGAGGAGTGGGGAATCAAACCCGGTCCTCCCAGATTAGAGTCCACGCACTTAACCACTACACCAAACTGGCTATCTGACTAGGAAAATGGAGGTCCTGCTCATTAGGCCATTGGAGAAGGAAATCACTTTATAGCCATCCTGCTCACGGACATTTGGAAAGCGACCAAAAATCAAAGATGACGGTGGCTTCTTGGAGGCGAGGACTTGGAATGAGACAGCCATGTGAAGGCAACAGTGTCAGGACTGGCAGGCTGAAGGCTAGTCAGTGGCGAGTGTGGAGAAGTGCAGGCTGGGGTGGCAAAAGCAACTCAGACCCTATGTGGATGAGGAGACTCTTGGACTGGGAAACTTGGCCCAAGTGAATGCTTTATCGGGTTAGATGGAATCCTATTGGCCTCTTGTGTCATGTGATCAGTACTGAGCAGTAACTGTAGTACCAGCATTTGGCCACATGCAGTGGTGGCGCTGTGTCACAGTGGAGGACAGTCGGAATTTCCAAAAGGGAGATATTATTCATCTATTTAAGATACTTAGGTCCTGTGTTAAATTGGTCGCCCGTCTATCAAGGTAGATCTTGTGTCTTGTCTACTCTGACTGGCAGCAGCTGTCTAGGGTCTCTGATAAATAAAGCTCGAAGTGTGCTGTAATAGCTAGAACGGTTGTTTAAAAAGCAGAACTGTGGGGGATAGTGGTGGAATATGTCATTCAGCCACTACTGAATTATGGCGACCTCGTGGGGTTCTCAGAGCAAGAGAAGAACAGGGGTGCTTGGCCATCGACCCTCGCTGCGTGGCAACCCTGGACTTCCTTGGTCGTTTCCCATCCAAAATCTAACCAGGGCTGGCCCTGGTCAGCTTCCAGAGTAGGCAATACAGAACTAGAAAGACTAGCAGGCTGGGTGCGTATAAAGCAGCTTCATGCTGTCAATACAGACAAAGGCTTTGGCGGGAGGCAGAGCAACTCACTCTAAATCCCATTAACTAGAAGCCCCCGAGTCACTACATAATGGACACATCACATCTGCAGAATGAGTACTTTATATTATTAGATTCGTGTTTCCCCCTATCCTTTGGTTCTTGGGACATAAAATCTTAACATCAATGCTGATGCTCAATATAGATGGTTTTTGCATACAGATTGAGAGCCACTTTGGTGTAGCGGTTAAGCTAATCTGGGGGAGCCGGGTTTGATTCCCCATTCCTCTACATGCAGCTGCTGGAGTGACCTTGGGTCAGTCACAAGTTCTCTCAAGGGCAGTTCTCTCCGAGCTCTCAGCCACACCTACCTCACAGGGTGTCCGTTGTGGGGAGAGGAAGGGATCGTAAGCTGCTCTGAGACTGCAAGTGAAGGGCGGGGTATAAATCCAATCTCTTCTCCTCCTCTTCTACACAGGATTCCAGGCTCAGACCCTGCTATCTCCAGTTACATGTAGCAGCAAATGCTGGGGACCTCCTTTCTCAGTCTGAAGCCCTGGTGCTCGCAGTTAGAATGGACCATACTAACTTGTTAGAGCAATGAATCCCCTGTTCTAGGCCGTGGTCACACTGGCGGCTTGGTGCAATATGGTGCCACCTCTAATTGAACCAGTTGAAAGTGTCGCAGGGCATATCTACCACACAGCACACCCTGCTGCGGGTTACCCGCGGAGACATCCTATGGTAAAGCATCCATATTATTGCAGCACCTCAGCCATGGAACAAGCTGCCAAAAAACCCCTCAAAATTCATGTGTGCGCATAAGTGCACATGTGCGCTCATGCACTCATGCGCATGCACACACATTTTCATATAGGCAGGGCTCTTTTTGTAGCAGGAACTCCTTTGCATATTAGGCAACACACCCCTGATGTAGCCAATCCTCCAAGAGCTTACAGAGCTCTTCTTACAGGGGCTACTGTAAACTCTTGGAGGATTGGCTACATTAGGGGTGTGTCACCTAATATGCAAAGGAGTTCCTGCTACAAAAAGAGCCCTGCATACAGGCATTTTTTTTAAAAAAAAAAACCTCCCTAGTGGCAGAATGGATCTGTAGGTCTGCCAAATCCATTCTGAGCGCACTCTCCCACGTTCAAAAATCTGGCCATGCTCAATGACTGCGCGGGGAACCGAAAACACCACTTGTGATGTGGTGCCTCCTTAACCCAGCTCCAAGTCATCCTATGACGGGATAAGTGTGGCTGGGGAACGCCTGACAGATGTGGCTGTCTGACTGTGCCCATTTGATCCGGAGGGGAGGAGTGGCTGTGTCGGGCCAAACTGCCTATGTGGTCAC
The DNA here is from genome assembly GCA_029375565.1 of Gekko gecko. NCBI lineage: Eukaryota > Metazoa > Chordata > Lepidosauria > Squamata > Gekkonidae > Gekko > Gekko gecko. The sequence continues at coordinate 70,943,442 of JAPDNY010000012.1, read as the reverse complement.
GGCCCTAGGTAGCCCAGTCTGTCCCGATCTTGTCAGATCTCAGAAGCTAAGCAGGGTCAGCCCTGGTTTGTACTTGGATGGGTGACCACCAAAGAAGCCCAGGGTCACTATTCTGAGGCAGGCAGTAGCAAGCCACCTCTGTTCATCTCTTGCCTTGAAAACCCTACAGGGTCACCTCGAGTCGGCTGCCGTTTGATGGCACTTTCCACCCCCACAGAGCAATGGGTAAAGACTTCTTGCTAACTTCATAAAACATTATTTATACACAGTTTTAGAACCGCAGCTCCATGACAAAGATCGACAAGCAGCTCAACCAGTCTCTGAAAAGTCCTAAAATATGCCCAGGAATCACGCTGAATTAACAGTGTTTCCCCTTTTTTTCCCCTGTAGGATACAGAGGTCCTCAACACGGCCATTCTGACAGGGAAGACGGTGTCCGTTCCTGTAAAAGTGGTCGCAGTAGAAGAAGATGGGTCAGTGAGCGATGTATCGGAGTCCACGGACTGCAGATCAGCCGATGAAGATGTCCTAAAGGTAAGGCAGTTAACAGCATAGTCCTGAAGAACTCAAGGATTGCCTTAGTGGTCCATCAAGTCTCCGTTTCTGATTCCAGCTATAACTGCAGCTTGGCCTTTTCCTGCTAGATGGCCATTGGACAGCAATGTGAACTTAGGCGGATTATGAGAGGGAGGGCAGGAAGGGTTGCATCAGTGCTTAGTTCTCATGGCCCTTTCTTACACGCCCAGGGAAATTCCAATTGCCACTTTGGGGTCAGAAAGCAATTTTCTCCAGGCCAGTTTGGCTGGAGATCCTGGAGGATTTGTTGTTTGTTTTGCCATCTTCTGGGCATGGAGGTGTCTGGGGGTGTGGGGAGAGAGGTATTTGTGAATTTCCTGCATTGTTCAGGGGGTTGGACTAGATGACCCTGGTGGTCCCTTCCAGCTCTATGATCCTATGCTGTTTTCTTTCACCCTCAGGGATTCAGCAAGAATATTATTTCTGTACATGAGGGTTCATGTTCTGGGCATAGAAGTGTCTGGGGGTGTGGGGAGAGAGGTATTTGTGAATTTCCTGCATTGTTCAGGGGGTTGGACTAGATAACCCGGGTGGTCCCTTCCAGCTCTATGATTCTATGCTGTTTTCTCTCACCCTCAGGGATTCAGAAATAATATTATTTTTGTACATGTGGGTTCATGTTCTGGGCATGGAGGTCACTGGGGGGTGGGGAGAGAGATATTTTTGAATTTCCTGCATTGTTCGGGGGGTTGGACTAGATGACCCTGTGGTCCCTTCCAGCTCTATGATCCTATGCTGTTTTCTTTCACCCTCAGGGACTCAGAAAGAATATTATTTCTGTACATGAGAGTTCATGTTAGCAGTCATGGCTAATACCCGTTGATCAAGAGCTTTCCTCTGTGAATTTCTCTAATGCCTTGTGTCGAAATCTGTTTAGAATTGAAGAGCCTTCTTACAATTTCTGCAGCCTCCGGGAAGGGAAGTTTCCTCCTGGATTTCTCAGCACTAATTACCTCTTCTTTTTAAAACGCTGATGGCCTGACACGGCCGTTTTGGCTGCTGCCCGTGGATATCCGTTTGATTGTCTAAGACTGGCAACTTTGTATTTTTAACTCATCGGTCTAGCCTTCTTTGCCAGGGTGGATAATTCTTCAAAAGACTTCAGACGCTTTGTCGGGGAATCGTTAACGGGATCTTTAATGGGCAGGGAAATATGAGGCTTGGCCTCGTACACGTTCGGAAAGGGATCGCTCCGGTTTTTCACCAGACCTTGAAATCCCCTCTTCTTCTCTTTACTTTTTAAGGACATTAAATGAGTTCATTTATTGACTGCAGTGAAACTCCTGGAGAGGGAAGGAAAGTCCAGCGGGTTCGGCGAATGATTTTTGTGGCTTCCTCCTTCTGCTGATGAGACATGAAAAAGTACCTTTTTGATAGCAGTAGACTAAAAATGACTCAGAGTCATCTTCTGAGGGCCTCTGTGGGCAGGAGCGGTGGGGTGGTGGTTCCTCCGGGGTTCTCTGACAAGATCAGAACGTCGAGATCGCGAGGGAAGGGCTGATGGCGTCGTTACTTCTGTTTGAACGCTGTCGAACAGACGAAGTTGCCTTCTACTGAATCAGACCCCGGGGTCCATCGAGACCAGTATTGTCTACTCTCTCCAGGGTCTCAGGCAGAGGTCTTTCCCAACACCTACTGCCTGGTCCTTTATAACTGGAGATGCCGGGGGTTGAACCTGGGACCTCCTGCATGCCAAGCAGAGGCTCTAACACTGAGCCACCGCCCCTACCGAGGGAGGAACAGGGTTGGTTTGGGAAGATGCTAGGCTTTTGGCCCTCCCCGTAGGAACCCAGCATCATGGGTAGCAATCACATGAATGCTTGGTGGTGGAGACCTTCTCTGAACGAGGAGACCTTTGCCAGCCATTGGGGGGGGGGGGGGAGTTTGTAAAATAACATTCTGTGGAGGTTTCCCGATTCCATCTGCATGCACCAGTGGGTTAAAAATCTACTCAGATGCAGCCAGAGAAAATAGTTTGGGGGTGGGGGGCCCCTGTTTTTTTTAGAAGATGGGTGCAAAATGCATTTTCTTTCAGAACTATTTGTTTGTTTGATTGATTGATTGATTGATTGATTGATTGGTTGGTTGGTTGGGTGGTTGGTTGATTGATTGATTGATTGATTTTTACCCCGCCTTGCCCGCCGAGGCAGGCTCAGTGCAGCTTACAAGGAAACCTTGGTACTGAAATATAGTTTAATTAATTAATTAAGGACCCCGCCCTTTCTCCCCAGTGGGGACCCAAAGTGGCTTGCGTCGTTCTCTTCCATTTTATTTTCACAACAACCCTGTGAGGCAGGTTAGGCCAAAAGAGCATGACTGGCCCAAGCAAGCTTCCATGGCACGAGTGGGGATTCGAACCTGGGACTCCCAGATACTAGTGCCGCACTCTTAACTAGGGGCCTGCATTCAGATAAACTGGTACCTTGTCAGTTTCCCCACAGGGAATAATGGACCCAGAAATTCATTAACCTGAAAAAAAAATGAATCTGAATAACAGACCGGTATTTGGAATTTGGGGATATTGGGAATAACTATATTTTTGGGGTCCAGTATACCTGAATCCCCCCCCAAAATGATTTTTTGTGCACCCCTACTCTTAACCACTATGCTACATTAGCTTGCCATATGCAAATGTAACTAATTAATGCCACGTAGTCCAAACCTGTGCTCAGTGCAAGAAATTCAAACCTTGAGCATTCCTGTCCAAGCTTTGCTTGAAGACCACCAGTGAGGAAGACCCTCCCTCAGTCCAGGTAATCAACTCCATTATTCAACTGATTTTGATATTTATATCCTGCTTTTCTCTCCAAATGGGGCCACAGAGGCTCAGAGGTTAAGATGCTGAGCTGCAGACTGGAAGATCGGTCGGTCGGCAATTTGAGACCAGAGTGCCACGTGACGGAGTGAGCTCCCGTCTCTGGCCCCAGCTCCTGCCAGCCTAGCCGTTCGAAAGCAAGGAATTGCAAGTAGATAAATAGGTACCACTTTGGTGGGAAGGTAACAGCGTTCCGTGCGCCTTGGCGTGCTAGCCACATGACCACAGAAATGTCTTTGGACAGCGCTGGCTCTTCGGCTTGGAAACGGAGATGAGCACCGCCCCCTAGAGTCGGATCCGAGTGGCTTTCAAGCAAGGGAAGCCTTTACCTTTTTACCTTTCTCCCCAAGGGGGACCCAAAGCAGCGTACCACGTTCTCCGTTCATCCATTTCGTCCTTAGAATAGCCCTGCAAGGTAGGCTAGTCTGAGAGAGAACAAATGGCTCCAGGTTACCCAGCCAGCTTCCACGGCAGAGGGCAGATTTGGGTGTGAGTGTCATAGATCCTAATCTGACGCCCCCCACCCCTGTGCTTCACCACCTGTTCTCACTGTGAGCAAGTTTCTCCCTGTGAGATCTGCCCTTCTGTCTTACTTGACCAATGGACCATCCGATATGCAAAGTAGTCTTTCGTTGCACGACGGCTGTTGTCAGTCCTTTTATTTCTACTAGTTTGTAATTGTCATCAGACACCAGCAGAGTCACATGACGGCACTTTATATTGAATCGGACCCTTGGTCCATCAGGCTCAGCACTGTCTACTCAGACTGGTAGCATCTCTCCAGGGTTTCAGGTAGAGGTCTTTCACATCCCCTGATCCTTATAATTGGAGATGCTAGGAGCTGAACCTGGGACCTTCTGCACGTAGAGCACATGCCCGGCCACTGAGCCATGGCCTCTCCCCTGCTGTGCTGATCTGACGGGGGGGGGGGAACTTTCTTGCACGTCACCTCACAACAAACCCTCTAAAGTTCTGTGTTCTGCCAGTTTGTCGCTTGGCCTTCTGTGCTTCCTTCTCGCCTCTTGTCACTTCATTACTGCAGACAGAGATGTGTTAAGATAGCTCTTGCGGACTGATCTCGCTGTGTTAATTGAGTTCCGTACTTTTGGGTGTCTTTCTGTGTCACTGAGCACTAAGTGAAGTTAGCGGGGGAAATGTACTTTTAAAAGCTTCGGTTCTCACTCAAATTAATGTCTGTGTACTGGGTGGGAGGTGTTGCATTTCCACCCTCTACTCTTATTGGATGGATGGATGGATGGATGGATGGATGGATGGATGGATGGAGACATAGAAGTAGGTAACCTGATATCTCAGATTGGGTCCAACTTGGTGGCCACACCTGCAAGCCATTATAGGATTCTGATGATGATGAAGAAAACGAGGAGGAGGTTGGATTTATACCCCATCCTTCACTACCCAAAGGAGTCTCGGAGCAGCTTACAATCTCCTTTCCCTTCCCTTCCCCACAGCAGACACCCTGTGAGGTAGGTGGGTCTGAGGGAGCTCTGAGAGAACTGCTCATGAGAGAACAGCTCAGAAAGAGCTTGTGACTGACCCAAGGTCACTCCAGCAGCTGCATGTGGAGAACTGGGGAATCAAACCCGGTTCTCCAGATTAGAGTCCACGCTCCTAACCCCTGCATCAAACTTGCTCTCAGAGGAAACAAGAGAAGTGATGAAAGGTTTTTTTTCTGCTCCTGCTGTTCACTGTTCATTCCCATTATCACAATGTTCGTATCCGTTCACGTTCTAAATTCTTTTCTATCCATTTCAATGGGAAACATGTTTCTGGCTGTACATTTCTGTTTATTTGTTTCACACCCAGTTGGCGTGAAGGTTTGAAAGACTGTGTCCCCTACTCATGGGATCCTGCCTTCCAATTTCAGGCCAATAAGTCAGTGTCCCCCTTTTTATAGGCAATTAAAGCAAAAGATGACACTGGCGACCAAGATCAAGTTAGAAACAATTTAAAGTCCAGTGGCACCTTTAAGACAAACAAAGGTTTTTCCAAGGTATGAGTTTTCATATGCAAAGCACAGTTTTTCAAATACAGTGGAATGGGAGGTAAAGTTCAAACTTCTAGATGGCTGAGCAGCAAATTAACATGTAACATGATGAAGCTGTTTTAAGCTGTGCAAAACCAGAATTAATTAAACAGAGTTCTCTTTTTGCAGAACTTAAAACACCTTCATCACGCTACACGTTAATTTGCTGTTCAGCCCTCTAGAAGTTTGAACCTTACCTCCCATTCCACGAAAACTCACACCTTGAATAAACCTTTGTTGGTCTTAAAGGTGCCACTGGCCTCAAAATCTGTTCTGCTGCTTCAGACCTTCTGCTGCTTCAGATAACACGGCTGACCACCTGGATCCAAGATTCAAGTTAATTCATGCTATAGATGACAGGAAGAAAGTGGATCCATTTGAAATGTGGAGCTGGAGGAGAGTTTTATGGATACCGTAGACAGCCAAAAAAGACAAGTAGGCTGTGTATCAGATAAAGCCTGAACACTCCCTAGAGGTTAGGGAAGATCCAACATGAGATGGATTGACTCAACCAAGGAAGCCACGGCCCTCAGTTTGAGACCGGGAAGGGCTGCCATGAAGGAGCTGGAAAAGATCCTTAAGTGTAAGCAGGCGTCACTGGCGACCAGGGCTATTTTTGGGCAGGAACGCACAGGAACAGAGTTCCGGCTGGCTCTTGAGTTGGCCATGCCCAGCAGGAACTCATTAGCATAACAGGCCACACCCAACAGCAGAAACTCATTAGGATTGGCCACATTAGGGGTGTGTGGCCTAACATGCAAAGGAGTTCCTGGTGGCAAAAAAAGCCCTGGGTTTTGAGAACAAACAAGGTAAACAGAGCAAGAAGCAAAAGGTGGGTGTGGGTGGATGACCACACTTCTGGCAACATGGGGGTGTGGCCTAATATGCTAATGTTTCTGCTGCTGGGTGTGGCCTATTATGCTAATGAATTCCTGCTGGCAACCAAGATCACATTAATGCATTCCGGCAACCAAGATCAAATTAATTCATGCTGCAGTATTCCCCATTACTATGTATGTGTTGATGCGGTGTGTGATGTGGAAAGTTGATGAGGTGTCGGAGGAGAGTATTACAGAAACCCACGGGCCTCCAAAAAGACAAATAAGTGGGTTCTAAATCAAATCACGGAGCTGCGGTGGCTCAAGTGGTTAAGACGCTGAACTGCAGGCTGCGGAATGTCAGTAGTTCAGCAGTTCGAGACCCAAGAAATGACGGAGTGAGCTCCTGTCTCTAGTTCCAGCTCCTGCCAACCTAGCAGTTCGAAAGCAAGAAATTGCAAGTAGATAAATAGGTACCACTCCGGTGGGAAGGTAACAGCGTTCCGTGCGCCTTGGTGTTTAGTCATGCCGGCCACATGACCACGGAAACGTCTTCGGGCAGCGCTGGCTCTTCAGCTTTGAAACGGAGATGCGCACCGCAACCCTAGAGTCGGATTTGACTGACTTTCGAGCAAGGGAACCTTTACCTTTACCTTTAAATCAAATCAAGCCTGAACTCTCCCTAGAAGCTAAAATGGCTGAATCGAGGCGATCATACTTTGGTCACATGATGAGAAGACAGGAGTCACTCAAAAAGACAAGAATGCTCGAAAAAGTGGAAGGCAGGAGGGAAAGAGAAAGAGGAAGACTCAGCATGAGTTGGATTGACTCAGTCAAGGAAGCCACGGCCCCCTCGGTTTGAAAGACCCAAGCCAGGCTCAGGACATTTTGGAGGACATAAGTTTCATACGGTCGCCATAAATCGGAAGCGACTGGACGGCACCCAACACACACGTAACCCAAAGCGAAAGAGCATTTCCAGCTCTATTTTTTTTTAAAAAATCCCAGACACAGTTTGAGATGATTTGCACCCCTGATGGAAAAAACCATCCCCTCCCCCAGTTGTCAGCAAGTTTTGAATTTTTCATCCTCCAAATCCTCATTTCCATTTCGCTTCTCCCTTGCCCAAATCTATCCCATATTTTTTTTTCTTTTTGCACTGTTTTCTCTTTCCTTGCTGCTGTTGTTTTCCTTCCTAAAAGGCATGCATTTTTCAACAGGGTTCCTGTCTCACCAATCCAGCATTGCAGATGATACGTATATATGGGTCGTGTTCGTAAATACCGCGTATGCATCCTAAAAAGCCTGTACGGGATGTTTACACGATACGAACAGATATGCCGAGCCAACGGTGAAAAGCTGAGATAAAGGAGGTTTCTGTTCATCCCCATTTTATGGGCAATTAAAATTTGCACATGCAGACGGGAATTTGTGTGCTACTGAATCAGACCATCAGTCCATCAAGATCAGTGTTGTTAGCCGAACTGCTTATTTACGCATTTATCGGACTAAACTTATATTGAGTTCTGGTCTATGTATACAGAGAAAGCAACGTCGTCCTAAAAACCCGTTTCCCAAAAGAGAACACTTGACAAGGTTTCTTTAGTAAAATCAAAGATTCTCTTTACTGAATAATATCTTTTTCATACACAGGCAAACAATACTGATGCACTCACACATACACACAAGTTCCTTTAGATACAGTAGAAATGGAATACAATATGGGGTTTTAAACTAGAAGTATTTAGGGAAGGGAAAATCACGTGATACTTATCTGGTCCTGTAGCTCGACCTTCCACAGTGAAGAATACAAGAGTTGTTTCTAACTAAGGGAAACTCTCAGTTTACACAGCTGGAACCTGCCAACACGTGTAAAGGGTCTCTTGGTCCGGATTCCAAGAGAGCACACGAAAGTTACCTATAGTAGATGTAAGGTTGGGGTGCAGGGGATGGCCAAGGGATGACGACCCAGAACAAAGGTTGCACCTTGTTTTTATTAGCTAGTATTGGGGGCTGGCTTGGGGTCTCTCCTAGTCCGTCCCATTCCTATGCCATTGGCTATAGGATGTGGGGTACCCTCCTACTAAGGTGGGGCAATATTGAAAGTCTACACCTTTGCTAAAGATACCATTTGGTCCAAGGTGCAAAGATGGGTTGTCATGGAAACCTTAGAAGTGCAGATGACTCTGGCTTGGTCCAAGTGACAAAACAGGAAACAGTCTTAACACATGTAAATTCCAGGCATCCTGTGGGTTACGTGTGGAATTCAGATTCCTGATGGTGGACAGGTTGTTGTTTATAACATCCTTCTGGAAGACCATAATGGAGATGCTTTCTTGTTCCCAGTGTCTGATGGGCAGAGGTATGCAAGTTTGTGTGTGTGTGGTTTCATTAGCATGAAAGTACAGGCTGAAGGGTACCTTCCTAGTGCAGAGAGTCACATCAAACAAAGCATACATTTCTCCCAGTACAAAGACATTTGTATGCACCATTCAGGTGTGTGTGCAGGTCAGAAAATAACAAATAAAAGCATTTTCAAAGTACATCTCCTAACAGTATCGTCTGCTTAGACTGGCGGCAGCTCTCCTGGGTCTCGGGCTGAGGTTTTTCTCATCACCTCCTACCTGATCCTTTTAACTGGAGTTGCCGGGGATTGAACCTGGGACCTTCTGCATACCAAGCAGATACTCTACCACTGATCCATGGCACTTCCCACACTGCTAGCAGGGACTACTCAGATTGGCAGTGACTCCCCAGGGTCTCAGGCAGAGGTCTTCCTCATCAGTTGTTATCTGATTTTAACTGGGGATGCCGTGGATTGAACATGGGACCTTCTGCACACCAAGCAGGTGCTCTATAATTTGCAGAATGGGCACAGGGAGGTGTCTGCAACTCCCGGAGACTGACTAAAAGGCCAAATGAGCAGAGGGAGGTATTGGGTTGCCTGAGAAAGGCAGGGAGAGTGACACAGTTGACCAGAGTCTTGCATTTGAGTGCCTCGACTGCAAGGTGGCTTCTAAGTGAAATCGGCAAACAAATGCAAATTTAACAGCGTGGCTGACCTCCCTGTCATTTATATTCGGGTCCTCCGAAGTCCCCTATTGATTTTCCTTCTCCAGCTTTGGCCCTTCTCTTCCCAGCCCGGCGTGGGCAAAATGCTGTAATCAGCTTCGTCAAGCCGGGCGTGTGTAATTGCCTAATTTCGTGCTCCTTTACCCCATTAATTCCGTCCCTTGTTGTTCCTTTCTAATTACAGAGATGTGTCATGTCCCCTTGGCCACAACGAACAGCAGCCTGGCTTTCCTTAACCTTTTGTGCCTGCTTAGTAGATTTTGATTAAGCGGATGAAGTCAGGCGGCTCCGGGGACAGGCCTTGGGTTTGTATGTGCCCCCCCCCCTCCAAATCTGGCCTTTCCAGGAAGGCACGGGAAGGCACACGGGCCTCATGCCTGGAAACTCCGACATTATCCACTCTCTGTTTGTTCACCTCTTGGAGGAAAGGTCTGGTTTTTGGCTCAGAACCCAGCCAGCGCAAGAGGCCTAGTCACTTTTATTTATTAACTGCCCCAAATGTCCATAATACATTCCAAAGGGGTAACCACGCTGGCTCGCTGCAGCGAAAAAAATGAAGCATCTGGCGGCACCTTGAAATCCAACCTGTTTATTGTGGCAGAAGCGTTCACGAAACGAAGCCTGTTTCTTCAGAGTCACAGAGTGTTACTTTCAGTTGACGGGAGTAGATATCCGTGGGAGATGAATATCAAAGAAGTCTGAACAGTTTTGCTGGGTCAGGCCAAGAAATTCGGTAGGCCATTGGTTCTGAGAGGCAAGGGTCTCCGAGGGATAGACTAGACCCGGGGTCCCCAGCCTTTTTAAGCCTGCGTGTGCCTTTGGAATTCTGATCAAGACAGGTGGACGTCTTAGTCTGTCTGTAGCAGTTGAAAAGAGCAAGAGTCCAGGAGCACCTTAAAGATTAATAAAATTTTTGGCAGGGTGTGGCGGAACAGTCCCGCACTGGCCTTCCGGCCCTGTTCCACCCTGCCCTCATGGGTTTCCCCAAGACCTGGAGGGGCTTTTCTCTTCCTGTTTAACCGCCGCCACCACCTGACCTCTGTAGGAATTGCCCACTGGACTCCCAGCTTCCCTTCCAAGTTCTGAGGCCTTGCCTCTGTGTCTCCCACTCCCTAGAGTCTGTTTACCATGGGGACAGTTTGCTACCTTATGCACCATGAGGGGAGTAGCCGTTTGCCAACTGACTGCCCTTTCCTTCCTCCTGGCACTCCTTTTAAAATAGCATGCACAGAGACCCACTACCAGCATCAAAAGTTATAAAGCATTTATTAAAAGAAAGTGTTCACAAGCATACTTTTAGCAAAGCACCAAATTGAGCAAGGGATTCCAAAGAGCAGGGTAAAATGAAATTCCCCTCCCCCTCCCTCTATACATGCACTATCAGTTGTTAAATATAAGGCAGGCTTCTTAGCTTAGAAAGTTACAGATCCTTTGCAGGAATCCCATTACCTTCAGCCGCAGTGGCTTAGAAGTTAAGAAGCTGAGCTGCAGATCAGAAGATCTGAAGGTCAGCATTTCGAGATCCAAGTGCCACGTGATAGAGTGAGCTCCCATCTCTGGCCCCAGCTCCTGCCAACCTAGCAGTTCAGAAGCAAGAAATTGCAAGTAGATAAATAGGTACCGCTTCAGTGGGAAGGTAACAGTGTTCCATGCACCTCGGTGTCTAGTCATGCCGGCCACATGACCACAGAAACGTCTTCAGACAGTGCTGGCTCTTCAGCTTGGAAAAAGAGATGAGCACCGCCCCCTAGAGTTGGATTCGACTAGCTTTCAAGCAAGAGAAATCTTTACCTTTACTTTTACATTACCTTCAAGCCTCCTTCAGGTGTGCTGACCAATACATGGCTATGGCTGTCTCTTCTAAACCTCAGTTAAGAGTCCTGTGTGCTTTGATGGAATAGGCCCCCCAAAATACCCTCCTCCTTGCTCTCAGGAGTTTTATCATTTATCTTTCCCCATCCACTGACCAGGTCAGGCTAGGTCCAAGAAGCTTTTCCTGAAGTCTCCAGAAGTTTCTTCCTGGAGTCCATCTAGTACTTAATACCTCCAAATCTCTATTCCCTGCTTGGGAGGAGGGAGCTTGACCATCCCATTGTCTCTTGTTAAACCTATCAGCATTTCTAAAAAGGTGGCTGAGGTAAGCTGGAAAGCCATTGAACTATCTCCTCTCCTCCTGCCTGTTCTCTGCCCAGAGAGAAAAACTTCTTAATACACAAAGTGAAGGTTTTGCTTGGTTCAAACCTCCAAAGAAAAAACATATTTCTTCACACAGGGTATGAGCTTTCATGACTCACTGCTTGCGTCTTCAGAATGCTGACACAGCATAGTGGGCGCAACCACAAAATGGCAGAGCCAGACACACAACGGCCGCTGCCACTTCCCTTCAGTCCCGCAGCAAAGATCCTTGTGCCCCGGTGGCAGCTGCTGCCAAAGCAACTTTTAAAAAAAGAATCTGCACACCCAATCAGATCTTCAGTGGCCAATCAGAAACCTTCTTGGGTGAAAGCCCTGCCCGGCTCCACCCACTTTCTGAAACACTTGGCAGGTGCCAAGACAGGTGTTGGCATTTGCAATGGTGGCCCTGGACTAGACATTACGGTGGCTGTGGGTTCTACCCGTGGCCGCCAATACCATTTTACAGAAGAATTTTGCCATTTAACAGTGACATGAAGGCCCAATCCTGATTTGGCCCGTGATGCAGCAGGGACAGGGGTCTTGTTTCCCTGAGCCTTCACAAGTGGCACCGTAATGTCTCATTCGGCCCTTAGAGGTATTATTTGTACATTGGTAGAGTAGATTTATTGTGTGTGGCCATTGGCCGTTAACAGTATAAGATTACATTCAAAGAATACTTATAATTTAAAACGTTACGTTCAGGATAAAACTCAATCATACAGCTAAAAGGTACAGCTAAAACGTCGGGATTACAACAGTCTAGGATTTCCATGGTATCAATACTTTATAACTCGTTATGAGACATTTCTAAGAGCTGCCTTGGATCTGCCTTTCCCAGCTGCAAGTGCAAAAATTGCTACTTCGCATGAGACCAAGGGGATCATATCCGACAAGAGAAAGATCAGCTTTTCGCCGTCAGATAAATTGTGCACTTGGCTTCAAATTATTTGTCAGGTTTCTGCTTGCTCTTTTAATAGTTTGGATGGTTTTACCTTTGTGTGAGGTACGAGTCTTTTTTCCTTTTTGGGGTGGGTGGGTGAGTATTGTGGATATGCACACGCGCCTAGAAGTCCCGGTTGATTTCTGGCAACCCCTAATGGGGTTTGGGCGTTTCAGAGAGCTGGCTCGGTTAGAACATAAGAACATAAGAGAAGCCAATGTTGGATCAGGCCAATAGCCCATCTAGTCCAACACTCTGTCACACAGCGGCCAAAATATACCAGGTACCATCAGGAGGTCCAGCAGTGAGGCCAGGGCACCAGAAGCCCTCCCACTGCTGCCCCCTCCAGCACCAAGAATAGAGTGCATCACCTGCCCCAGACTGAGAGTTCTCATTCTATACCCTGTGGCTAATAGCCACTGGTGGACTTCTGCTCCATATGTTTATCTAATTTCCTCTTGAAACTGTCCATGCTTGCAGCTGCCACGACCTCCTGTGGCAGTGAATTCCATATGTTAATCACTCTTTATAAAGTTATAAAGTATTGATACCATGGAAATCCTAGACTGTTGTAATCCCGACGTTTTAGCTGTTCCTTTTAGCTGTATGATTGAGTTTTATCCTGAACGGTTGCCTGCCTCTGCGTCCCAGCCCTTGGTATTCTTTGGAGGTCTTGCCAGGGTCGGCCCTGCTTAGCTTCCGAGATCTGACGTGATTGGATTTGCCTGGGTTATCCAGGTCAGGGCTAAGTATGCATTTTTTCGACCTGTTACCCACCCACCCCTTAGGTTCCACTTGTCTGGAGAAAAGTGGGCTTAAAAATATTTTAAAGAAGCTTGCAGCCCAAAGGAACATATCCATCAAATATACAAAAAAAGGGGGGGGTGTACAACTCCCGCAACACCAGCATGCATGGTTTCCAGTGGACATCCTTTTGATCCCATGAAGCGGCTTTCTACTGAGTTAGACCCTTAGTCTATCAAGGTCAGCATTAGCTACTTAGACCAGCCGCACCTCTCCAGGGTTTCAAAGGGAGGTCTTTCTGCTTCCTTAATCCTTTGAACTGGAGATGTTTGACCACTGAGCCCCGGCTCCTCCTCTGCACTGTAGGGCCCTTTTCAGTAACCACAGAGGCGAGCACCATTATGGCTGAGTCCAAGCTTCTAGCCGCGTGGGAGGGGCCGGGGGTAGAGCATCTGCTTAGCAGGCGGGAGGTCCCAGGTTTAATTCCCAGGATCGTCAGTTAAAAGCAGCAGATTGGAGGGGATGTGAAGGACCCCCGCTTGAGATCCCAGAGAGCATTTGCCAGTTAAGGACAGAAGAGAAGCCAATGCTGGGTCAGGCCAATGGCCCATCCAGTCCAACACTCTGTCACACAGTGGTAAAAAATACCAGGGGCCATCTGGAAGTCCTTCAGTGGGGCCAGGACGCTAGAAGCTCCCCCACTGTTGCGTCCTGCAAGCGCTAAGAATACAGAGCATCCCTTGCCCCAGATGGAAAGTTCCTCTCTGTACCTTGTGGTTAATAGCCACTGATGGACTTCTGCTCCATATATGCTTATCTAATTTCCTCTTTGAGCTGTCCATGCTTGTAGCTGCCACCACCTCCTGTGGCCATGAATTCCAGGTGTTCGAGTAGACAATAGTGTGCTGCGGTGGCAGCTGCGG